>OZ038450.1:2119133-2566854 GCA_964036195.1 Sphaerolaimus hirsutus | reverse complement strand
GAGCCAAATGGTTTAAAAAAATTTATTATAGGACAAACTCAAATGTATTGGAAACAAATTTGGAGTTGAGTGGTTTACAAGTGTGCGCAGCGCCCAGGGGTCTCCTAGGGGGGGGGGCTGGGGGGGCTGCCCCCCCCCAAATCGGCCAGCTATCTATCTATCCCGGAGGCCGCTCAGCTATCTATCTATCCCGAGGCAAAATTTTTGGCTACTACCCCCAAAGACCCCCCCCCCCAAATCGCTCAGCTATCTATCTATCTGGAGTGGTTTTTGAGAAATTTTGCCCCAATTTTCGCTCAAAATCACCAATTTTCGCACCTTTTTATAGTTTTTCACCTTCAAAATCGTGCTTTCCGGCTATACACATGGTTATATACCTATTTTTAGCCATTTTATACCTAGGGTTCAAACGGGATTGACTTTTCGGGATCGGGATCGGGATCGGGATTCACTTTTTGAGATTTCGGGATCGGGATCGGGATCGGGATTGGGGTTTCGGGATCGGGATCGGGATCGGGATCGGGATTGGTTTTTTGAGATTTCGGGATCGGGATCGGGATCGGGATTGGCCGGGATTGGGGTCACGGGATCGGGATCGGGATTGGGATAGGCATTTTTCCGGGATCGGGATTGGGTTCTAGGGATAGATATTTTGGCCATTTTTCTGGCATTCACAGTTGTTCATAAAGGTCTCAAAACACTGTTGGATGCCAGAAAAGTGGCATAAAATTGACGCTGGGGGTTTGCATCCACTTTTTTGCATGCAAAAACGTCATTATTTCACTTTTTATAATTTCCACTAATTTTTCCGGGATCGGGATCCCGGACTTGGGAGTTTCTCGGGATCGGGATCGGGATTTGAAAACTTTCGGGATCGGGATCGGGATCGGGATTGGTATTTTTGAGATTTCGGGATCGGGATCGGGATCGGGATTGGGGTTTCGGGATCGGGATCGGGATCGGGACTGGTAAATCCCGGAATTTCACGGGATCCGGGATCGGGATCGGGATCCCGTTTGAACCCTATTTATACCTACTTTTGGCTACTTTTAACTGATTCTTAGCGATTTTTTCCCCTTTCTGCCTTCTTAACCTTGAAAAAGCCTATATATTGTGCCCCCGCCAGCCCCCCCCCCAGAAAATTTTTTCAGCTATCTATCCCTCCGGAGGAGCGATTTGCTATCTATCCAGCCCCCGCGAGGGCCAAAATCCTGGAGACCCCTGGCAGCGCCACAATGTCTCCTTTTTCCTCAGTGTTATGTAAAAATTGTAAAATCGAAAATTCACGCTGTAGTTCTGTATTTCTCCTCCAACACGCGAATCGAGATTCACATAAATTTGTTTCAAAATGATATTAGGTAAAAAGCAACACACCAAGGCCTCTAAATTTTTTTACCGTTTAAAGTTTCCCAATTTTTTACAATATGGATTCACACACCAGTCAGAAAATCAAACTGTACAAGTCAAACTAAACTCCGCCCCCACCAACCATCCAACAAGTCCCTTATTCTCTCCATATATATCTCAAAATAGGACACTTTAATATGGAACTCCAAATTAGTGTCCATGTTGTAAATGTGACTGAAAATATCCTGTATAATCCTGGGAATAATGCCCATTCCCGTGGGGTCGGAAAAGTAGCCTTCCATCGTGTGCGTTTTCCCGCTGCCCGTCTGGCCGTAGGCGAAAATCGTGCCGTTGTAGCCGGACAGGACATCTGAATATTTCGGAGTTTGTGAAATATTTTTTTGCATGTGTAATAACGAGCTTGCATAATCGCGACTGCGGATTTGTGAGCGTGAGAATCAGATGCTATTTTTCGGATGAAATTCAAACAAAGATACGTATTTTCACTCCGTTTTAAATCAATTTAGGTACTTTTCGATGTCGACATTGGCACGTATCGCTTCAACTTTTGTCGACATCAATTTTCAACGCTAAAAACGTTCAACACTTCAAACAACACAAAAATAACACCAGCCCCAATCGTTCATTTTTTCGCCCACCTTGCACAATCGGCAGCGCGGCAGATTTGTACACATCCTCCTGCAGCACGGTGGGCTTGAACACCTTGTCGAACACGTACACCTTGCCCTGCGAGTGCGACAAAAATTGGTTGTTGAACGTTTTTGTCGTTGTTGTTGTTTTTTTGTCGTAAGAAAGCAATTACAAAGAGTGACCTTGTAAAACGACATGCGCGAGAGCATGGACACATTTTATGTGGACATTGTCCTTGATTTCTTTTCTACGAATTAAACCTCGAATATCCAGCAAAACAAATGATGAGGTTCTGATAAAAAAATTTCATTACGTTATTACGTAGGCGACATTTGCACCCCCCCGTTCGTCGGGTTGTGTATAGAATCCGCGCCAGCTCGAAAATCCTATTATACACATAATTATATGGCAGTCGTTGTCCTTGGCGGCAACGCCAACGCCAACGAATTTATGAATGGCGCCAGCGCCACTCCGTAATCACAGAGGGAAAATTTGAGGGCGGGGTCGAGTAGGGCGCCGTACCCACACAGCACAGGCATGAACAAACTTCTGGTCACGTCCCCGAGACCCCCATAACCCCAAATTGCACGCACCCTCCAAAACACCCATCACACACACAAACGTGACCTGACATGCGCTTATTACGGCGCGGCTCAAACGGCGGCGCAGCGCATGAGAATGACGGAGCGCACGCGACCGCCGCCGTGTCACCGCCGCGCGGCACAGGTGAAGCGGCCCCGCCGCAGCTGCCGCCAGCGTGGAGGCGCCCCGCAATGTGGCCGCACGGTTACGTGGTGGCCCATTTTGGACGCCGCGGGTTTTTTATCGGTATTTTTTGCTCAGCGCTTTTTGGGGGCGCCAATCTTTTGGGGTGGGGAAATGCAGCCGACGCCTACGAATGGCGCCAGCGCCATCGCGCCATTCCGTCGCCGCAGTGGCAGAATTTGAGGGGCGCCCCACGTGCACGCGCATGAAAAACCGAAAAAATGCGAAAAAAATACCCAATGAGCAACCACCCTGTATTTACACGGTATTTATTGATACATTTCGCATGTAAATACACCCACATTATTGTATGCACTGCACAGCACAGCGTGCAGACTTTGCATTGCAATGAGCGCCCATGTGTCATAAAAAGGGGCGGTAGCAAAAGCAGTACTAAGCCATGACGTGGTGGTACCTTTTCAGTGTTGTAGACACAAACACAGAGTAAATAGAGGCGTTGAGAACTAATTGCAGTTGCTTTAACCATGCAAAAAAGTATGCAAACGGTGTCTGTCTACTTCCATGCCATCTTACATGCATTCCTCGAGTTTGCATAGAACACATCGAACGCATGATAAAAAGTAACCTAAGTCGGGATTACCATTCAAAAGGTGAAAGGAATACCACCCGCAAAAAATGCGTAACAAAATGCCCAGCGCAATTACATCCTCCAGTTAATCCGATCACCAAATTGACTTCATTTCCAACCCTCAAACATGCACAAACACTGTCAGGGCATGCGCGCGCATGAGATCACTCCCAAAGCGCATCGCATGCGAAATGGTTCCGCGGTGCACGCGAGGCGGCAGTTTTGCGGCAATCGATAACGCTGACTCATTGCCGCCTACGTGAATTGCAGCCAGGGTTAAAACGGGAGTGTCGGATCCCGAAAAATTCCGGGATTTTGTGGTCCCGATCCCGAAACCTCAATCCCGAAATCTGAAAATCACAATCCCGTTCCCGAAACCTCTATCCCGAAATCTGAGAATCCCAATCCCGATCCCGAAAAATTTTGAGCAAAAGATAAAAAAGTGAAAGACTGGCTTTTTGCACTGAGAAAAATGAATCGAAATATCCAGTGTACTTTTATGCCACTTCACTGGCATTAAATCGACCTTTTAGACTTTTTTGGTGAAAAATTGGAGAAAAGCCTCTATACCATAACTTGCCAACCCCGACCCCATGACTAAAATGCCGATTCCGTGATAATCGAGATCCCGATTCTCAAAACTCTAAAAGCTAATCCCAATCCCGATCCCCAAAGTCAATCCCGTTTGAACCCTAAATGTGGCGGGATCAATTGGCCCTACAAATATGTTGCCGGCGGCCAGATTAATTAATTAATTGTCAAGCTGTCAAACAAAACAGCCTGATTAGAGCTAATGAGTAGGGGGCTGCTAGAAAAACTAGTCAGGAGGATTCGATTGCGCACTCGAACACGATGTGTTGCAAAATGTGTCACTGCTAGGGTTGGAAAAAAAACGTTTTTTTTAACTCGACGTTTTTTTAAAAAAAAAACGTTTTTTTTTAAAAGCTCCCATATATGACCTAGTGTCAACATATATAGGTATATCAGACACTGGCAATACTCTGTGATGTTAAATATGACCATATAATGGCTGTGGAGCCATGGGATAGCATTATAAGTGGTGATTTGTGTCAAAAATATCCATTTTTCGTCGACATATCGTTCGTATATCGCCTTATAGTCGAATGTTCGTGACTTCAGGTAAAGTTTGGCACGGAATGGTGATCAAACAAGTTTATAAAAGGAGGTTGTTACTTTGGGAGTGAAGTTACACACTGTGGAGGTACATGGAAGCACATTACCTCAATATTATATATTACAGCAACATATGTCGGCTTATTCACCCATGGTAGCACATAGAAATGGATGTTTTGATACTAAAAATGCAACAAAACCAATGAAAACAACCACCAATGTGAATTTGTGTGTGAAATTGCGCGCTTGCGCGCAAAAATTTTGCAAAATACCTAGTGCTTAGTACTAAAAATTTCGGCCTATGTTTTTATAAAAAAAAACATTTCGGACGTCATGTTTTTTTAATAAAAAAAACGTTGTTTTTTTTTAAAAACGTTTTTAAAAAAACATCGGCCAACCCTAGTCACTGCTATACAAATCTACAAAATGGGGCATTGTCGAGCAAGGTGGTTAGTCATGATCGAAAATTGCGCGGCGACAGTCGTTGCGCTCAAAAAATATACAAATACGGAGACATAAAACACGTAGTCACTTGGCCCAAAGCAAATAAACACGTATTTATACACGGCACCTTACAGCGCACTATCCAAACAAAGCGAAATATGACTGAATAATGTTTAGCGTGTCATGAAATGTGCTTGCGGCGCCACCCACAGAAGAATTCCGGAATATAAAGCTACGAGTAGTTTCAGTGATCTGGAATATCCGAGACACCGGGAGTTCTCGGGGAACGACCGGGACACAAAGGAAATGGTGTTAAAAACGCAACAAAAACCTACTCACCCAAAACCGGTAAAATAGTTACCACTTTAATGTGAAAATTTACTTTACCGTCCCTACCCTTAAGGTGCCCTTACCGAAAGTACCATGCCGTAACGGCGATCACCAGTAAATGGTGAATGTTTAGCGCATCGCACCTTAGCTATCACCGTGTGCCACTCCCAGACCATGTAAAATGTCACGCAAAGTGTCAAAAGTCATGTAAAATGTCAAACGCCAGGTAAGTTTTTGACATTTTCCATGGTTTAGGAGCGGTACCGGAGCTCCAATGACCCACAACCTAACTGAATAAAAACCCCATACCAAACACAAATCCAATACAATGACAAATTTTTTAACAATTTAACAAAAACAGTTTAACAAAACAATTATTAAAACAACAACGTACAGCCACGTTGACGCATTCAGGTGAAGGCACTTTCACGGTCTCTTTTGAGCCGCTCTTAATTTCATTGTCGTTTAGCGGCCGGAGGCGGCAGAAAACCTGATTCGGGGGGGGGGGGGGTATTTGAGGTTTTTGGACAAGTGAATAATTATTCATGTTCAGTCAATTGTCTTTTTCGGATGTGATGGTTGATGATTGCATTTTCTGTTATTTATTGGCCTGAAAAAGTATAAATTTGGATGAAATGATTAAAGAACAAGCAGACAACTGGCTACTGGTATTTTTTTTCTAGGGTTCATTTTCATAGGTCATCATTTTCGCATACACAATGCGGAAATTTCGGTCAGCTGTCAACTGAGAAAAACTGTTTTAAACGAATTCTAAGTAACAAAACGAACAATATGTCGATGTTCGTGAACTAAGCCGTGGTACCCGCGCTGACAGATACAAACCAAGTACCTACTCGTTGAAAACTACATTTTCAGTATCGTTTGAGCGACGGTGCGAGTGAATCAGGGGTCTCCTAGATTTTGACCCTCTGGGGGCTGGATAGATAGCTGGACAAAAATTGGGAGGGGGGGTTGGGGGGTTAGATATGTAGGGTTTTTCAGGGTGTAGAAGGAAGATAAGGGGAAGAATCGCTTAAGGTAGGTGTAAAATAGCTCAAAATAGGTATACAACAGCACATAGTACTAAAAAAGCTGAAAATAGCTGAATAGAAACAGGGTCTAGTGATTTTGGAGGTGAAAATCTATAAAATGATGATTTTGAGCGAAAATTGGGGTACCGTTGATCAAAAATAGCTCCAGATAGGTAGATAGCTGAGCGGGTAGTAGTCAAAATTTTGCCGCCGGGGTAGCTAGATAACTGAGCGGCCTCTGGGATAGATAGATAGCTGGGCGGTTTGGGGTGGGGGGGGGGGGTAACCCCACCCACATTGGAGGAGTGAATGATAGTCAAAAAAATGAATTTCAGCATACCTTGATGCCGCATTCGGCGGGGTTCGCCGCTGCCATAGTGATGATTCAGCTAACGCTCTGCAAAAAAGTAAATTTTATTTTCAAGAGAATTCAGCCAGAAATCATCAAAGATGATCACTCACCACCCAAATTTGTCTAATAAACAAAGATTTGATACCCTAGATCGGCTGTCATCGGACAGAAAATCAATTTATGGCTTTTAATCCAATGAATGAATTCGACATGAAGATGCAAGGCTCTGCATAGCCGGACAGCGGCCTGAGAGAAATGAAATCACATTAAAATGTCATCGATGTGACCTTTCAGCGGCGAAAAGAAATTATCAATGACAGGATACACTCGTACCGAAAATGCAAAATTCTGTGCAAAAACGTGTTTTAAAAACCGACTCTTTCCCAAGTGTTTTCAAGTTATTCTATTTTAAATGTTAGTTGAAAAAAAATTTGAATCAAAATGAAGTGGGACAAAAACACACCCTATTTTTAAACCTACAAGCAGTGATATTTTGTAGTTGTTGTTGTCTTAAGTTTTTGTGGAGAAGTAAACTGTTACGACTGTTTCTGTTGTCACATTTTTCTTTTTTTCTCCCGGAAACAGACGATATTAGCCGACTGAATTCCTTTTGCGACTTTGACTGCGAATGAGAAGGATATTCATTTTTTGTTGTTCAAATGAAACTTTTGGCTTGACATTATTACAACGCAGAGTCACTAAGTTGAAGAACGTCACGGATTTTCAATGGATTTTCGGAACGACTGCAACTCTCTATAACTCACAAATTACTGAGAATCATGCCGTATGAGGACTTGGCGCGACGCCAACAGATTTGGATACACCCTAAATAAATTTTAATAAATAGAAATACACCGTCGCCGACGATGGCGATCAGGCGCGGCGTGCTCTACGCGCGCGCTGACGACACGAGTTGTCAACTCAGATTTCAACTGAGTTCACGAGTTGTCAACTCAACTCGGCTTCACGTGTTGCAGATAACGATGGCAAACCCCCCGGAAAAAAGTATTTAAATTTTTAAGTGTTTTTTCTAAAATGAATTTTCGAATTTTTCCTTAAAATAATTTTCGAATTTCGAATTTAATTTTCGAATTTTTGAATATTTTTGAACAATTTTAGAATTTTTTTGAAAAAACACACATCGAATTTGAAGCTTTATGGGTTGCTGGGTTGCTGAGGTTGCTGACCTAAATGGTTTCCACCATTTCAATGTTTTTTTAACATTTTTTCCATTATTTTACGCTTTTTCAGACATATCGCATATAGATTATCAATTGATTTATCATGTTTAATGTGTTGTGGCCTGGAATTCTCTGAAAAAATTTCAAATTTTTTGAAAAAATCGATTTTTATGTGTTTTTTTCCAGGGGTGAAATAAAAATTCGTAAATTATGAAAAAATTCGAAAATGTTTACAAATTTTCGAATCTTTTTTGCCTTCGTTAGTCGCAGATGCTCCAAATGCACATGCGGCAACGTTGAAAAGTAAACATTACCACACGTGCATTTGGAGATCACTCTGCAACACGTTAAGCCGAAATCTGAGTTGACACACGTGTTTCAACTAGTGTGCGGGATATTGCCATTTCCAAGTATTAGCGGCCATTTCTGGTCGCTTAATTGCATTTTGTGGCCATCGTCGGTGTCGCGTGCGGAAATCCTGCGTCTTTTATAATACGCAGCCCGGGAACTTGGCAGCAAGCCAAGTCCTCATACGCGGCTCGATCTTAAATTACTTACAATAGGTTAAAAAAGAAATTGAATGAAATTGAAAATGTCCATTACAAAATAATTTCCCGGTAAAACTTCACACCTAAAAATGTCCAACGATGCGGGCGACATCACGAACGGCGTGGCGGAATTGAACGTCGCCGACGGCGCGCCAAACGCAGCCAAAAAGGGTGGTAAGAAGGGTAAAAAAGCTGCCGCGGCCGGCGCCAGTGCCGATGTGCAGCCGCAAGGCACCGGGCCTCTTTTGCTTTCGCACCAGGAAAAATTGGCGGAAGTCATTGCGAGCGATGGGCAGCAAGGAACCGCTGCCAAAGATTTGGAAGAGGCCAGGAAAAAACGCTATCAGTTTTGGGAAACTCAACCTGTGCCTAAATTTGGTTCGTGTGGGCGGTGTTTGTCATTTTTGTGTTTCCTGCATGGTGAATGCAGAACCTTCGAATTCGAGACTTTTTCATTATGTTTCCAAATTTTTTCAGACGAAACCGGAGAAACGGTAAACGAGGCGATAGAGGCTGACCGCGACCCGTCTGATATTCGCGAGGAACCCTACTCGCTTCCGGTGAGAATTTAGTTTTCGACAACGTGTTTCCGGCGCCAGTTTTCTGATTTTTGTATAGGTATTTTATTAATCAGAATCTAGTGACGTGCAAACTGCATTTATGCGTCCTTCAGACGGAGTTGATGTGTCTACAAATGTTTAATGTAGAAATTAACAATATGGATGTTTCCACTCACATTTTTAATGCACAAAGTCATGGGATTTGAATCATGTGTACTAAGCCTTGTAAAGACGCAATGCCAAGCAGCTGTTGGAGCAAGCAGGTTGTGCTTCAACAGTTGTACTTTAGTATTTCAGTGGTCTCTTATAGAGGCCACTTAAATACTGTCACCCTTTTAAAAGATGTTCTAAGAACTGATAAGACATCAAGGGATTTTTAGGAGACATCAAAAGATATTAAGGTTAGAAACTTGGTGGGGCCAAACTGAAACCACAAAAAAATGTGTTTCCCAAAAGGTGTTTCACTGTTTTGGAGAGGCTACATATGTTTATCTTGACAAAACCCGTACTGTCCCTTTGAGGCTGGTTTCGAGTGGGCGAACGTGAACATGGACGACCAGGGCGAGCTGCAGGAGCTGTACACGCTGCTCAATGAAAACTACGTCGAGGACGACGACCACATGTTCCGGTTTGACTATAGCCCCGCCTTTCTCAAGTGGGCCCTCATGCCCCCGGGCTGGCTGCCCCAGTGGCACTGCGGCGTGCGCGCTGCCAATTCAAAGAAACTGATAGCTTTCATAGCTGCCGTGCCATGTAATATCAGGATTTCTGACAAGTGAGTCTATTAATATATTGGCACCCACCGATGCTCAACCTCAATAGCTGTGAGCTGTCCCGCACCCTTTGGAGTGTAAAATGGTGACAAATGTCCTGTTAAACACTAAGATTTTATCTCTGAACTTTCGATATTTCGCAAGACATTTGAGAAATTTGTGCGACATCGGACACTTTACATACAGCGTGCGTGACTGCCACCTGTCCGCCACGTGTTACGTCTTGATGTCTTCTTCCAAAATGTAGTCACAGTTGGCTGATGTAAGTGATGCGCACGCTACTACACCACAGAAATTCGGGATATCCAGGGACGTAGCCAGGATTTTTGAGCGGGGGGGCGGATTGTATACGGAGCCCGGCGAACGGGGGGGGGCGGCGCCCCCCCCCCCTAAAATTTTACCCCTGTAGTAGGGGAATGGCGCCATGGCGCTGGCGCCATTCGTAGGCGCCACGCCATGGCGCCACTGGCGTTGGCATTGGCGCCAAAAAGGCAGTATATGTCCGTATTTTACAGGCATATACAGCGACATGGACACGAATTGAGTCCATTTTCACTGGTTTTGAGGCCGCGGTGACCGGTCAGCCGAAAATATATGTTGTGAAGGGAAAATGCGCGCTTGCGCGCAAAAATTTTTCAAACTGCCGACAAATCGTCTTCTGAAAGTGCCATTTCTGGCACATTCTTTGGTCCGGCCCGGGAAGGGGGGGGCGGCCGCCCCCCCCCGCCCCCCCCCCTGGCTACGTCCTTGGGGATATCTGTTTTGAACACAAGAGTTTACCAAAATTAGGGTCTGTCAGCTGCTATTTTATGATGATCAAGAGTCATTAATTCTGGCAAACTCAAATATCTTCAGACCTCAAATTCAATTTACGCGTTACAAAATACGATACAATGCGTCAACTCAATTTCAGAGTCAAGCCCATGGTGGAGATCAACTTTCTGTGCGTGCACAAGAAGCTCCGTTCGAAGCGGGTGGCGCCAGTGTTGATTCGGGAAATGACCCGTCGCTGCAACCAACAAGGCATTTTTCAGGCCGTTTTTACCGCAGGCGTCATTATCCCCAAACCGCTGGCCACTTGCAGGTGTCTTTTTGACTTTTTTGTTTCTAGGGTTGTGATTATTTTATAGACTTTTCAATATCTTATTTGGTATTTTATCTAGATTTTCGATTTGGAGGTTGCTTTTGATTTGGTCAGTGTTATATGTTTCTAATTTTCGATATTCCATATGCTGGGAAAAATACTCGATACTATACAAGTCTACCATTAATTTCTTGAGTATAACCGTGCAATATAAATACCAATTATTGATAAAATTTTCTCCAGGTATTACCACCGTCCATTGAACCCAAAGAAATTGATAGAAGTTGGATTCTCATATCTATCACGGAATATGACCATGCAGCGCACGTTGAAACTTTACAAGCTGGCCGATGTTGGTTCGAGAAACAATTATGTTCATTTGTAGCGGAGTTGTTAAAAGTACCGAACTTTTTTAAAAGTAAACGTAAACGTAACTTATATTAATTTTACTCACATGAGTACAGAAAACGTAAAGTATTTTATTATTATTTTTACACTGCGTAAAAGGCGAGTAAACTACCTTTTCCATAGAAAACGTAAAAATGAGTATTTTTCCACTGAAAACGTAAAAATCGGTATTTTTCTTACAGAAAAAATAAAAGTGAGTATTTTTCTAACAGAAATAACGTAAAAGTAGGTGTTTGTTTCAATTTTACTCTAAAATACATCGAAGATGTGCATTTTTCTCTCCTGATAAGTATTTCTTAGGAAAATGTCCTGTTTGTCACTTTCTGTTTGAAAAAATTACATTTTCTGTCCCCTTAAAATACGTTTTCTGTACTTGCGTACTTTCAAAAAGTCGCGAGTATGTGAGTACCGGTGTTTTTTTTCGGGAGGAAACGTAAACTTATTTACGCAGTACGCGAGTATACGTATTTATCGGGTAAACGTAAATGCGTTTTAACAACTATGATTTCTAGTTGTCGCAAGCTCGTAAATTTGCATGTGTAAAGTCGTAACTGTCCCGCAGAGCAACCTGAGGGCAGTCCCGCTCCTTGTAAAATCAAATGTCCATCAAAATTTAAAAAGGTTTTATTACTGAACTTGACATTTTGCATAACATTTTGAAAATTTAGATAATATTTTCCATGACACTTGACTCATTTTGACATATTTGACACTTAATTTAAGACAGGGGTCTCCTAGGGGGGGGCTGCCTCCCCCAAATCCGCCAGCTATCTATCTATCCCAGAGGCCGCTCAGCTATCTATCTATCCCGGAGGCAAATTTTTTGCATATCTATCCCCAAAATCGGCCAGCTATCTACCTATCTGGAGCGATTTTTGAGGTATTTTGCCCCAATTTTCGCTTAGTTTTTCACCCTCAAAATCGCGTCTTTCGCCTATACACATGTTAATATACCTATTTTAGCTACTTTTAACCTTTGTTTAGCGAATTTTTTTCTCGTTTCTGCCTTCTATGCACTGAAAAGCCTATATATTTTGCCCCCGCAAGCCCCCCCCCCAGCCCCCAGCCCCCCAGAAAGTTTTTTCTGCTATCTATCCCTCCGGAGGACCGATTTGCTATCTATCCAGCCCCCGCGAGGGCCAAAATCTTGGAGACCCCTGCGCGACCCATAGAAGAAAACTAAAAAAATGCATCTATCAGATGTCACGACTTTACAAGTTCCGTTCCACCCACACATGTGCTTCTCAGATAATTCACAATAAATTTTCACCTTCTAAAATTTTTGCACAAATTTTAGGAGCCAAGGACGCCTGGCTTTCGGCCGATGCAAGAAAAAGATCTTCAGGCTTCTTATCGTTTGGTAGCCGAGTATTTGAAGCGGACTAAACTGGCGCCAATGTTCTCATTTGAAGAGTTTTCACATTTCTTTACTACTGTAGACAAAGTTGTGGAAAGTTTTGTTGTCGAGGTGAGTAGTGATTTTGGCGAGTGGTAAGTAGGGTGTCAAATTTCCGTTTTCCGTTTTCCGTTTCCGTTTTCCGGAGGAAAATTTTTTCCGTTCCGTTTTCCGGCTGCTGAAATTTTTTTTTCGTTTTCCGTTCCGTTTTCCGGCAACTTTTTTTTCCGTTTCCGTTTTTCCGGGTCATTTTCCGTTTTCCGGCTAAATTTTCAGTTTTTCCGCCTTTTTTCCATTTTCCGCCTCAATTTCCAGTTTTTCCACCTTTTTTCCAGTTTCCGCCTCAATTTTCCATTTTTCCGCCTCATTTTACTTTTTTCTGGCTCAACTTTCTGTTTTCTGATCAGCCAAACTGGTAAAAATTCATGCAGATTGTCAATTATGTGAAAATTTTTCTGTTTCCAGCAAATTTTCAGCAAATCTTACCTGTTTTCCAGCAAAATTTCAGCAATTTCCGTGCAAATTTGATTTTTCCGTTTCCGTTTTTCCGGCCTTTTTTTCCGTTTTCCGGCCGCTGAAAATTTTTTTCCGTTTCCGTTTCCGTTTTCCGCCAAGTGCAAAATTTTTTCCGTTTTCCGTTCCGTTTTCCGGCCGCTGAAAAATTTTTTCCGTTTCCGTTTTCCGTAAAAAAATTTTTTTGACACCCTAGTGGTAAGTATTTAACTGTTTAAAAAAGTCTATCGTTGATTGTCGACTTTGCTTTGACTGGTAAATACGTGATTTAACGTGGATTTAACTGGTAAATACGTGATTTAAATACGTTAAATGGGGTGAACCCCCGTTCAGCCCAGTTTGGATGGTTGCACACTTTTTTTGAAAACAAATTCCTACTGTTACAAGCACAAATGGAAGTTTCCGTGCCAGCTCAAGAATTGTAAGACAGTTCAAGCCATGCAAGTTGGCAATATAAACAGTAAAGTGTAAAGTGAAACGTAAAGAGTAAGGTTAAAGAATTAAAAGAAACTTTGCCACTGAGGAACTGTCCCCAGGACGCATAAGTTGCGCGTTCACTACAGCTATCTGACAGTATAGTACGCGGTCGCTGCTGAACCCCCGCAATAAAACCCAATCCTTCACACCCCCGAATCTGTTTCAGCTTAAAAAACACAACCTCGCTATAATGGCCCCACACACGCTAGTTGACATCGACACTAAATTTCAACTGGTTCCGATCCCGATTCAAAGCTTGCTGACTAGCCAACGAACGACGTTCAAACGCAAGCTTTGAATTGGGATTGGAATCAGTTGACATTTAGTGCCGATGTCAACTAGCGTGTGGGGGCGCAATCTCCCAATCCTTATCGCGCAGTCGCCTGAAACGGGTCAAATAACGGATTTCGTCTCGTTTTACAACTTGCCATCGACGGTGGTGAACCACGCCAAATACAAGGGTATCGATGCGGCGTATTCTTTCTACAATGTGGCCGGGGCGACCCCCTGGGACGAACTTATGTATGACGCGCTGGTAGTGGCCAAGGCTGTGCGTGGGGGGGGGCTTAATTTATTTTACGAGCTCTGTGCAGTGGCGTAGCCAGGGGGGGGGGGGCGGGGCGGCCGCCCCCCCTTCCGGGGTGAAACATGGAAATGTAAGGAAATGCGTTCTCATGCAACGATCTTGGAGTCAATTTTCAAAAATTTTGCGCGCAAGCGCGCATTTTTACTTCACATTACAGGCCGTTTTACTACACAGGTCACGATTGCCTCAAGCTGGGTGAAAATGCACTTAATTGTGTCCATGTCGCTGTAAATGTATGTAAAATACATAGATTTACAGTGGTCTGTGGCGCCATGGCGTGGCTTTTACGAATGGCGCCAACACCATGGCGTGGCGCCTACGAATGGCGCCAGCACCATGGCGCAAATTCCCTACTACAGGGGTCAAATTTAAGGGGGGGCGCCCCCCCCCCGTTCGCCGGGCTCCGTAAACAATCCCCACCCCCCGCTCAAAAATCCTGGCTACGCCACTGGCTCTGTGGACATCTCCCCACAAACCACGGATTAGATTTTAATATCATTTTAACTGGGCAGGTGAGGTTCGGAAGTGTGCATGGAGGCCATCCGGAACTGATATAAACCCGTGAAATTGATCGCCATAAGAAAGATGGCGTTTGATGTCCAGAGGGTAACGGGTGTCTAGGTAGAAGTGACGGCTAGAATTCCATGCTCATGTTTGCCCGGTGCTCATGTAGACCCTGTGCTCAGGGGCCCTCGGACGTGTCCAGGATTTTTGCGTGGAGGGCTGTTTGTTTAAGAAGCCGGACGAATGGGGAGGGCTCAGCCCGTCCCCCCATAAAATTTTACCTACATGGCGATGTAATGGCGTCATGGCCTGGCACCATTGGCGTTGGGACCAGAAATCGCTGATATGTATACAAATATACATACATATAGAGTGACAAACATGTCATTCCATGTATTTTATTGTGAATTTACAGTACGAGGTCCGATTTACTTAAAAAATATAAATATCAGCATGATGGATAAATGCTTAAAAATGGGCCTACATGAGCACCGGGTAAACATGAGCACCGGTACAGAGCCGTTGTGACGCCCAGGTCATAATTAAGGGCATATTAACAAGTTATTAGCCTGATAAATTTGTGCACGTACCGTAGCGTCAACTCAAACGGAAACCGTAAAATTACATTTTTCTTTCTATAAACATCCGTGTCGCGTCGCAGAAAGGCTACGACGTGTTCAATGCGTTGAATCTGATGGAAAACACCCAGTTCTTGAAAAAGCTCAAGTTCGGCATTGGTGACGGGAATTTGAACTATTACTTGTACAATTGGCGCTGTCCCGCTATGAATCCAGAAGATGTTTGTTGTTTTTAAATTATTCTTTGTATTTTTTAAATAACTTTTAACGTCGACAAAAATTATTTCAGATCGGATTAGTGCTGCAGTAGGAGCGATTAGCGTGGCGTAGTGTTTCCATTGGTGTTACGGATTTTTCTAATAATTCGAAATAAATCAAATTTTGATGTTATATCGTGATATCGCATCTATTCGCCCCCTCCCCCCGTGCGCTTTATGCTCACTACGTATATTTTCCCAAGTGTCGTAAATGTTTTTCAATCTCTTTCAAACGCAGGGATCTATCTAAATAGCAGTAGTTTGAAATAGCGGCTCGGTTAAATGGAAGTAGTGTACCGGGATTCAGAATTTTTGTATCGTAGATAATTGCAAATTGGTTACCACATGCAAATAAGTACATAAATAAGCCCACAAGTATTCCATGGTGCTGTGCTGCTATTTTTCAACATATTTTAAGTTTTTTTTTCTAGAATAGATAGAGTTTAAAATAGGAAATGGCCGATCTGCCTTTTTGACTTTAAATAAACAGCAGCTTGACAGAATTCCCCCGTGCTACTGTAATTTTTTTCGTGATGAATACGCTTGTATACTCGGCGGACCGCACGCTATGCATTTTTCTGAAGGAAACACTCCATCATGACGTCATCATTAATAAAATAAAAATAATTCCAGCAAAAAAAGAAAAAATGACGGGAAAAAAACATGCCTCGTTTGTACGCGACTCCGCCTTTTTCTTTAAAAAAATATTTTTCTTTTTGTGAAAGTAAATGCATAAGTATCCAGCTCACGCGTTATCGACCGGGACATAAATATTTTTGGGCGCATTGGTTGGCGTCCGCCGAGAATACTGATTTTTTTAAATGTTCGATTACGATACAATGTTGTGGATCATTCCCGACTTTTTTTATTTTTAATGTGTGATTGAACATCGTATTTATTTGTGTGTACGCCGTACTGTGTAATATTTATAAGATGGGAAATTGGTCAATTTATATGTGTGTACTGCATCATTGAATTTAGCCCACCAATGATAAAATGAATGTCCCTCTTTAAACATTTGACACCTTTTACATTTCTTTGGTCGAAGCTTCGCGGGCTGGCATCATGCCAAGCATGGCCTACTAGAAGAGCAGTTCACCTTTCGCTATATTCTTAATATGTTTAAAATACGCATGGCAGTCACAGTGGCAGGCATTCACTAGAATGTTTCATTGGTGCACACTTTTCCACATTCATTACTGATTTTTTATTATGTTAATAATAATAATAATGATTAGTGATATCGGGGCTACGCACACTGAAACCAAATATTTCGGCATACACACGTTTACATCTGCTGAATCCGAACTAAAAAAATGCTGTTTGGACGGTTTTAGACCAGCATTTTTGGGTCCAGACATTCAGCAACCGTATGAATTCGGACAAATTTGGATGGATTTAGATGATTTTCCAGCATTTTTGGTCATATGCTGAATTAAACATTTCAGCATCTTGTGAAAAAATTGTATCCGGACACTTTCATTTCAGCAAACCAGTTCAGCATTTGGCAGAAAATCTACTGCTGTGAAATGATCCAGATCTCATCTAGTTTTTCATACATCTTCATGAAACATTTTTTATGAACATGTATGTACATGATCTTCAAAAATGACGACCATAAATTTTTTTTAAAAACTGCTCATTCTTGAGATATTGTAGTTCAGCACAGTTCAAGAGTGTGTAAACAGAAAAAACGTACGAACCAATTTGGGCAATGTGTGTACATGAGCGAATAGTAATGATAAACATTGGAACAGCGTGTGCCTAGGGTGTCAAAAAAATTTTGTTATGGAAGACGGAAACAGAATATTTTTTGCACTTGCCAGAAAACGGAAATGGAAACAAGGAAAACAAGGCTGGAAAACTGGAAATGGAAAAATGAAATTTTGCCAGAAAACAAAAAAAATTGTGGAAATTTCCTGGAAATGCTAAAAATTGCTGAAATTATGATGGAAAATGGAAAAAGTCACATAATTGAAAACCTGCATGCATGTTTACCAGTTTGGCTGAAACAGAAAACAGACAATTGAGCCAGAAAAGGGGAATATGAGGCTGAAAAACTGAAAATTGAGCCTGAAAATGGAAAAAAGGCGGAAAAACTGAAAATTCAGCTGGAAAACGGAAAAAGGCAGAAAAACTGAAAATTTAGCCAGAAAAGGGAAAATTAGCCAGAAAAACAGGAACGGAAATGGAAAAAAAATTTGTAGTCGGAAAACGGAACGGAAAACAGAAAAATTAATTCAGTTACCGGAAAACGGAATGGAAAATGGAAAAAATTTGCCTGCAGAAAATGGAAACGGAAAATTGACACCCTAAGCTTGCCTGCAAACCAGATTGTTAAAAGTAATCAATGTTTTCAAAGTTAATGTAAAATATTCATTTTTAGTCACTCCTGAGTGCAGAAAACGTATAGTAGAATTTTTTACTTTTATTTCCATGGGAAAATGTAAAAGTAAGTATTTTTGAAAATGATTTTCACTAGAAGTCACCCTTAACCCCAATTTTCATCCTTTTTGCCACTGCACACATGAAGTTGTGCATACACTGTAGCGTCTGCCAAGCAGGGTTGGTTTTAGTAAAATTATTTTTACTGAAACTGTAGTAAAATTGTATAAAAATTCTATTTTATTTTTATTTTTTCTTCAATTTTCCATTTTATTTTTTTCTTCAATTTTCCATTTTACTATTATTTTATTATTATTTTATTTTTATTTTTTATTCTTTGTGACCAGGATTAGTTTTTGTGAAATTCTTTTTACTAAAATTGTATAAAAATTGTATTTGATTTTTATTTTTTTCTGAGATTTTGCCAACCCTGCTGCCAAGTATAACCAATAATTATCCAAAATTTAGTTGACACAATTTTTGATGTCAACTAGTGTCAGGGGTATTCTAGTTTTCAGCCCTCTGGGGGGTTGGATAGATAGCAAATCACTCCTCCGGAGGGATAGATAGCTGAAAATTTTTCTGGGGGGGTTCGCGGGGGCTCAATATATAGGCATAGAAGGGAGGAAAAGGAGAAAAATCGCTGAAAGTAGGTGAAAAATGGCTAAAAATGGGTATATAAGGACATATAGTACTAAAAATAGCTCAAAATAGGCAGTTAGATGCACGAACTAGTGATTTTGGAGGTGAAAATTTATATATAGGTATGAAAAATAGCGATTTTGAGCGAAAATTGGGGTATAGTTTCCCAAAAATCGCTCCAGATAGGTAGATAGCTGGCCGATTTGGGGGGGGGGGGTTTAGGGGATAGTAGCCCAAAATTTTGCCTCCGGGATAGATAGATAGCTGAGCGGCCTCTGGAATAGATAAATAGCGGGCGATTTGGGGGGGGGGAACCCCCCTTTTCCTACCCCTGACTAGTGTGTGTGACAAGATATAATTGATGACAATTTTTGATGTCAACTTTATGACAAGATAAAATTAGTTACATTCTCTGTACAGCATCAACTTCGGTCAATAGACAATAGTGATTATGTATATTGGATAGGGTTGGCACTAGGGTCCAAACGGAATCCCGATCCCAATCCCGAAACATTTCGGGATTTGGTGGTCCCGATCCCAATCCTGAAACCTCAATCCCGATCCCGATCCCGAAATCTCAAAAGCCAATCCCGATCCCGATCCAGAAACTTTCAAAATCACAATCCCGATCCCGAAAAAATTTCTACAATCCCAATCCCAGAAAATTTGGTCAACCTCATTAAATGCCCTTTTTTACATTAATAAATGTTAACCAATGTCCACTTTATGCCGCTTTTCTGGCATCCAGACGTGTTTTTGAGCCTGTTTTGTGAAAACATTGGCAAAAAACGTGTATATTAGAATGTTTTCAAAAATGCCAATACCGATCCCTAAAAATGCCAATCCCGATCCTGAAAGGTCAATCCCGATCCCGAAATCTCAAAAACCAATCCCGATCCCGATCCCAAAAGGCCAATCCCGATCCCGATCCCGAGATCTCAAAAACCAATTCTCGTTTATCTTTGCATTTCAGCATTTGAGATTTTATCCTATTGCTGAATGTTTCCGCATGAAAAAAATGTACGGATGTTTCCGCATGATGAATTGACAAACTGCCTAATTTTCAAGCGTCCGGACGATTTTTGGTTCGGCAACTTTTTTTCTATTCAGCATTGAGTTCTGCATTTGTCAAAAACGTGCGTATGCCGAAATATTCGGTTTCAGTGTGCGTGACCCCATCAAGTGTTAATTTTGCAAGTGGAGAAATTTATACGGATAAGTAAAACGAAAACTAGTAGATAAAAATGTGAGAAGTGAAATTGCAAGGAAAAAGAAAAGTATATTTGCAAGTGAGAGTGACATGGTAACTCAAAGGGAAAACATGGCAAGTGACAAGTAAATGCAAAAAAATTGGATAGGAATGGAATACACCCACGTTTTTTCATTGATCACTTGAAAGTTCCCGATTATGTTTACGGGTAGCGATGTGATACACCGTGACGCTGGCTAGCGTCCACGGAAAAAAGCTTTAGTGCATTGAGGAATTGAGGGCCTTCTCACCATTTTTCTGCAACGCCATTGGCGCTTGCTGCTGGGGGCCTGAAGAGTGCCATGGCGTAATTTTTGTATCCCTCCCTAAAATGTTTACTGCCCATTCCACCTTTCACTTTTCCAATTTACTTTTCTTTTTACTTTTCACTTCTAATTGGTTTTTTTATGTCTCAACTCGCGGAATTGGCACCAGTGTGCATTTTTGACCCCAGTATCACATACTATTCAGTGAAGTGCCATCATGTGCAAATGTAGGATGTTTTATACTACATTTGTATACTTTTTATAGTCCTTCTCGGTGTCTATTTGATGACTCTATAATTGAGTGTGTAGTTTCGTTTTCGTATTCGTTTTCAGTTGTCGTATTTGTAAAGGGCCAGGCCTCCTACTCACATACGCCGGGCACGCACAAAATGAAAACCCGGCACGCACAAAGGCCCGGAACGCACATAACTGGTGCTATGTGCATTTTTTGCAGTTTTCAAGTTTCAGTTATGAGTTTTGGCGACTGGTCAGGTCAAGTGACAAAACATTTTCATAAATTGAAAATGTCATGTAAAATTCGAATGTCTTGTTACTGACTTCTCGATCAACTGAAAAAAATCTAAAATTTGATTATTATTTTTCAATTGACTGAGAAGTCAAGTGTCAAGGCATTTCAATTTTACATGATATTTTAAATTTAGGAAAATGTCATGTACAATTGAAATGTCTTGTCACTTGACTTCTCGGTCAACTGAAAAAGAAATCAAATTTTTTATTTTTCTTGTCACTTTACCAAGTGTTCAAGTGACAAGAAAGATCGAAATTTTGATTTCACCGAGAAGTCAAGTGATAAGCCATTTGAATTTTCACATTTTTTCAATTTATGCAAATGGCTTATTACTTGACTTCTTGGTAAACTGCCAAAAAAATTCAAATTTCGGGTTTTCTTGTTCAGTTATGTGCGTACCGAACGTTTGTGCGCACCAGGTTTCATAATGTGCGTGCCGGGCGTATGTGCGTACCAGGCATGCGTACAAGTGCACCCTCTTTGTCAACTAGTTTGCCGACTAACTAAACACACGTCTTTAAATTAACGTCAATCAAGTTAATTATATACGGTATTCCATGACGATTTTTATGCACTGGCATAGTTAAGATGCGAGATCAATTTATGCGTGTTGCACCCAGTGGTTTTATGTAATCAACCACCAAAACTCAATCTTGGAGAAAAAGTGTAAAAACCATATAACTTTTTTTTACGTATTTACACGTTGTAACAGTAGCTGGGTGACTACTACCTTGTTGTCCACCCCTCCTTTTTTCCGAGTTTGAATTCCTACCTTACAAAAAAAAACGTTCGAACTGCCCTTGCCAATTTTGACTTCTAAAATGCACAGTCGTACAATTTTTATAGCGCTGTGTGTGGTGCTCCATTGATTGTGGCTGTGTGTGGAAAACTCATGTGCAAAAACTCCATAACCTAAATCCAAAACTCATTCATGGTGTAAAGTGTAAAAGTGTAAAAACTATATATTTGCCGTTGATCATTTTCAGTACACGTTGTAACAGTAGCCTGAGCCCCGCAACCTTGTATCTTTCCGTCCTTTTGTACACTCGATTTCTTTCGACTGAAACTAAACTGCGCGTTTTAACATGTCCAACGGCGCGGGCGACATCGCCAGCGGCCTGGCGGAATTGACCATCGCTGGCGAAAAAAATGGCAAAAATGGCGAAACGGCACCGGAACCGAGCGCCGGCGTCGATACGCAGACCGAAGGGACCGGGGGCCAATTGCTTTCGCACCGGAAAAAATTGGCCAAAGTACTCGAGGGTGATGTGCCGAACCGCTCGGCGCCCAGAAAATTGGAAGAGGCCAAGAAAAGGCACTATCGTCATTGGGACACTGAACCTGTGCCTAAATTTGGTAAGTTTGTGAGTTTTTGGTCCGTTTTCGTTTAATCATGCTTTTTTGAATTTTGAATGGCTGTGTGTCTGTGCACATGTAAACCCGGTGCAGCTCTAGCCGCATTCTTCCAGCTGATACCTTATCGGTCCTCGTCCTGTCAATTCTCTATGAAAATTGCACCGAATAGAGCGCTCGTCGCTCTATTTTTACATGGGTGTACATGCACACCGGGTTTTGGTCTTTTAAAGTACCATATTTCCTCGAATTACCCCCGGGGGTTTATTTTAGAGTAGAGATTTTGAAGGGGGAGGTAAACGAGGGGGGGGGGTTTATTTCGCCAGAATTAGTTTGAACTAGCAGTACTAATTTGTTGTGTGTAACGACGCAGACGTGGAAAAATGCAACGATAACTGCCATATGTAAGAGTTATGTGGGTATGTAGATGGTATAATCCCTGTTCTGTTCTCTACACTAAATTGGGGGGGGGGTGTTAATTCATAGTGGTCATTTTGAGGGGGTTATTTCGAGGAAATACGGTAACTGGTTTTTCCTACCCTATTCTCGAGTTGATGCAGAATAATTTCGTCGTACCTTTAATTTGGTCATAATCTTTCGCTGGCTAGTAAAAAAGATTTGCATATATTTATCACCCACTTTAGCTGAGCCGTGGATTACGAGAAAAATTTTTCTCATTATTATCGTATAAATATTCCTGTGTTCTGTTTTAGACGAAGAGTGTGCCGACGAGGGACCGATTGAGCCTGATCGCGACCCGTCTGAAATTCGCCAGGAGCCATATTCTCTCCCGGTTAGATTATTACTCGAACAATTGGCCCACACACTAGTTGACATCGCAAATCCGGGTCAACTAAATAGCACTAAAATTTAAGGTATCACAAGTAACAGACGACGAAAAGTAAGTGTCACGATTATAAATCAAATAAATAACACAAAAAAGCTTCGCAATTACAGGAACGATGAAAATCAAGCACAGGGGTCTCCTAGATTTGGACACCTCGGGGAGTTGGATGGATAACTGAGGGTCCTCCAGGATAGATAGAAAGCTGGAAAAAATTCGGGGGGGGGGGGGTTGCTGGGGTTATAGACACATTAGACCCCCATGGGTAAGAATGTGGGCGGGTAACCCCACCCCAAATCGCCCAGCTATCTATCTATCCATGGGACAAATTTTTATGGCAACTTTCCCCTGAACACCCCCCCCCCCCCGCGAATTGCCTAGCTATCTAGCTATATCTGGAGCGCTTTTGAGCAATTTTACCCTTATTTTCACCCGAAATCGCTAATTTTCATATTTCTTTTAGATTTTCACAATAGCAATTTACCCTCACCTATTTTCAGCCAATTTAGCCAAACTTCTCACTTCCATATATTTTACCAAAATTTCAAAGTTGAAATTTCAAAATCAAAATTGTAAAAATTGAAATGAAATTTGAAAAAATAAGTGCCACTATCATTGTAGATTGTCTGACATTACTATATTTTTATCAGCAATTTGATAAAACAAACATTAAAAAGGTTGACAATTTTTTGTTCACATAACCTAAATTCATTTGTGTCTATCCCATTTGTAACAAAAAAACTGTAGCAGTGCATGCTACTTATGCTACTACTTTTGCTACTGAATGCAGTGCAGTAAATCAGTGGTGGAAAATAGGGGTACTCAGAAAAAGGCAATAAAAGTGTAACATTTTGCAATTTTGCATGTGTAACCATACATTCATACCATACCATTCATACATTTGTGTCAACCATGCATGCATTTGCCACTGTAATGTTACAAAATTTGGTCTGTTGACACATTCATATATTCAATGTGTCAACTGAAACAGTAGACACAAGTGTAAGTAAAATTTGATATGTATACTAGAAATGGTAGCAGCAAGACGCACGCACAGGCTTACATTTTCCCATTTAGTATGCCAAATTAATAGAATGTTTGATGTAGGTGATTTGCCGAAACCTATTGACACACTTGTTTTATGGAAATTACATAAAAAACATCCATGTGTCAACTGCACGCGCATGCGTGAAGCATTTTTGAGTTGACACATGGAAAAAAATTTCGCTGTGTCAACTAGTGTGCGGGGCCCCAATAAGGCTGTAAGTAAATTTACTTTTCGGGGTCGCTGAAGGCGTCCTTTTCCATTTAAAGAACCGGGGTCAATTTTCACAGCAGAAAATGTTATGCGTTTCTGCCAATTCAACAAGTGTATGACTGAAAAATAATGTGTTAACTCAATTGACATGTAAAAATGATAAGTGACAAGTAGGTATCCAAAAAGAACCGTCACTTCACTTGAACAATTTGTCACTTTTCTCATCACTTTCGTAATTGTTCCCTTTGAGGCTGGATTCGAGTGGTCGGACGTGAACGTGAACGACGAGGGCGAGCTGCGGGAGCTGTACACGCTGCTGAACGAGAACTACGTGGAGGACGACGACCACATGTTCCGCTTCGACTACAGCCCCGCCTTCCTCAAGTGGGCGCTCCTGACCCCCGGCTGGCGCCCCCAGTGGCACTGCGGCGTGCGCGCCGCCAATTCAAAGAAACTCGTTGCCTTTTTCACGTTCATACCCTACACTATGAGGATTGATGACGTGTGAGTTTGTGATTTTGGGTCGCATTTTCGGAGTATTCCCTACTGTAAGTAGGGGTGGAAAAAAACGTGTTTTTTCAATGACCCTGTTAAAGAAAACGTTTTTAAGGCCCGTGTCGTTTTGTGATGACAAATCTATTTTTTTAGCAGATTTTCATGAATGTGACGACTGGTCGGCCTCGTTATTGGCGACAAGTAGCGATTCTTTTTTAACCATGCTCATCGTGACGACTAGATCAAATATTGTACTTGTCGTCACACTCGCACAATGTGACAACCACTTTTTTTAATTGTTGGCGCACCAGTGGCAAAAAAATTTATAAACATGTATAACTCTTGAGCAACACATCTGAAATTTGACATGCATATACACCTAGGTGGTATGTATACTTTACCACATTCACTCATGAATATGGAACTTTTCACTCGACTTATGGAACTTGTTCAAGTGTTGTCGGAGTTGTCACAAAAATGCAGTGTGAATGCTTCTAACAAAAATTCGTTTTTCAGAACCTTCCAGATATGGTTATGGGTCAACATATACAGCACAGTTGTTAAAATGTACGTACATTTACTCGAAAAATACGCGTACGCGACTACGCGGTAAATACATTTATTTTAGGTATATCAGACAAGTGGCAATACTCTGTGATGTTTTATTGACCATTTATTATAATGGCTGTGGAGCTATGGGATAGCATTATAAGTGGTGATTTGGGTCAAAACGAAATATGTTTCAGGGATTTTTGTTATGTAACAGTAGATGTGACAATCTTTGGCCCCAACAAGTGGGGCTTTGCTCCTTTATTTGTTGAGAGTAATGATAGCTATTGTAGGTATATATCATTCAAGTGTATGCTTCAAGCTTGTGATAAGAGAAGGCTAATACATTGAAAGTAATGTTTCACACTGTGCAACTAGGTGGGGGCACATTGGCTGGGTATTTTATACTTCACTAACATATCACGGCTTATCTTGACACAAAAGCATGAACAAATAGAAGCTTTCAACTACATGCCTCAAAAGTAATGAAAACAGCCACCAATGGTAATGGGTGTATGAAATTGCATGCTTCATTCAAAGTTTCATGCAAGCAATACATTGGTTGCTTTTTCATGGCTATTACAGCTCGATTTCAATAAGACTTTTTTAATTCGGGCAGCTTAAAAATTTTAGGGTGGGGTGAGTTGCCATTGTCAAGTAGCGATATACTAGTTAGTAAATGGTTATCGTTGGCATCCTGCCAAAGTAAGGCATAAATAACTGTGCGTGCATACTTTAAAGTTACTGCACGGATTGTTTATATGAAAAATGCGTCACGATTTTATCGGGCAGCCATTTCAATGGAACGGAAATCCCCCCATTCAATCACATTGAATCCATCCGTGGTTAGCATTCGAAAAAAATCACTTATTTTTTGGAAAATATATATAAATATATTACTCCAAGTTTGGAAAAAATAAAAAAATATATAAATCATACTAGGTCTTCAGAAAATATAATTAAATTACTGAAAAAATAACTCTAAGCTGAAAAAAATCTCAAAAAATCACTCATGCTTTTTTTCAATTCCACTTGATATTATGGGTTTTATTTACTATTTGAAAGCACAAAAAATGTACTCTAATATCCCCCAATCCATAAATTATCATTTCACAAGCACTTTTCATTCAATACAATAGGTACACTGAGCAAGTTTAGTGCAAAATCACCCCCTTAGTTTTTTACTCACCCCCTGAGTATAGAAAATGGAAAGAAAAATTTTTAATTTTACTCATGGGAAGTGATGGAAAAGCACCAGAAAAAAGGGCGCCAGGCGCCAATGGCGCCATTCAGAAAGTGGGCGCCAAGCGCCTAGGGCGCCACAGAAAAAGGGCGCCATGGCGCCATTTGAAAAGTGGGCGCCAGGCGCCATTGGCGCCACGGAAAGAGGGCGCCAAGGGCGCCATGGCGCCATTTGAAAAATAGGGCGCCAGGCGCCAATGGCGCTTTTTTAAAGCTTTTTCCAACCTCGACAGCTATGCTTTTTTCATTATGCAAAATTCGAATAACTACTACCGTGAGATTAAGCAAATAATCCATTGCAGTAGTCTCTTTACTTAAATGGGTATACTCGGCGGACAGCATGCTATGCATTTTTCCGACGGAAACACTCCATCATGAGTCATGGCATCATCGTTAATAAAATAAAAATTGTTTCAACAAAAAAAACGTCTCAGTTTTCCTTCCATACGTTCGTCGCTTGTATACTCGGATGACATTACGCCGTACATTTTTCCGGAGGAAACACTCCATCATGACTAGGGTTGGAAAAAAAACGTTTTTTTTAACTCGATGTTTAAAAAGAAAATCGGCCAACCCTAATCATGACGTCATCACTTCCGTCGTCGTCAGCATCTCTCGTCATTACGTCGTCCTCATGACGTCATAATCACGTCTTTCATAAGTTTTCGGCTGGCCGTCTGCCAGCCGAAGACATAACTCCTATCTGTTTGTAAAGTATCGCGTCTGCCGAGTATACGCGACTCTTTTTCTTTTGAAAATATTTTTCTTTTGTGAAAGTGCATAAATAAGTATCCCGCTGGCGCGTTATCGACCACAACATAAGTAATTTTGGGCGCATACTTTGCGGTCCGCCGAGTATTTATACCTGAATATTTGTCTAGACTTTTGTCCAATTCAAATGCAAAACTATACTCGCCCAATGTGCAGGGTCAGACCGTTTGGTTCTACCAACTATCTCTGCGTGCACAAGAAACTGCGAGGCAAGCGCGTCGCGCCCGTCATCATGAAGGAATTGGCCCGTCGAGGCTATTTGGGAGGCAGATTCAATGCCTTTTCCACCGCTGGGGTCATTATTCCGAAGCCAGTGGCTTACTGCAGGTGTGCATTCCACACTTGTTAAAATGTACGTAATATACTGGAAACATACATACGCGTACGCGAGTACGCGGTAAATTCATTGGGGGGTGTCGGTGCAAAAGTAAACCCGGTGCACAAGTCTACTCGGTGCACAATTTTCAATACCCCGTGCACAAGCTGTATAGTGGTCGTGCTTGTGCACCGGACAACGGCAGTTTACTTGAGCATAAATACCTGTGCATACTCAAGCACAACTTGGGCACCACTTGGGGTTGGCAAGCAATTTTTTACCCGATTTTTTTAATCCGATTAGTATTTTTATTGCAACCCCTGCTCCGATTTATACCCCCGTCCACTTTGAATTTGCTCGCTCTGAATTTCGCTTGTCTTGTCGCAGCTATTATCACCGCCCGCTGAACTCAAAGAAGTTGATAGATGTTGAATTTATGAATCTGCCCGACAACATGACCATGCAGCGCACGCTGAAACTGTACAAACTGGACGATGTTGGTTACCCTAGTGGGTCTTGAACGTTTTTGGTGAATGCGTGTGCATCAGGGGTTTTGAAGATGTGGACCCCCGCGGGTGTTCCTATAGATAGTACATCGCTCCTCCGGAAGGGTAAAAAACTGAAAGGATAGGTAGATTGCTGGACGATTGGGGGGTGTTCTGGGGATAGTAGCAAAAAAAAAGCATGACTGGCCTCCGCGATAGATAGATAGCTGGCGGATTTGACGTACGGGTATGAATAAATGTCGGAACAAAAGATCTCTGGGTAAAATGCTTCAATTGTTACCTCAAATTAACCCCACCCCCTTTAAAATACCTACTGGTGGGAGAAGTTCGGAAAAAGCACCCAACATGCACGAACGAGTATGTCGAATTCGAATTTATATAAATTGGTCACGAAAACGCAATTCAATAACCCCCTTCAAATTTTGATGGTTTTAAATAACTCCCAGGGTGTATTTTGGAACATATATTGTATGCAGTGATTTGTGGCGTGTCAGCGAAATTGAACCGGTCTACCTTATTGGCCCACCGCACACTGCAAACTGGCACGGCATGTTCGGACGTTTTTTTGCATGGTCGGAATTCAAAGGCGGAATTAAAAAGAGGGGTGGAAATAAAAATTGTCCGAACCTACCCAAATTTCAGTAGTCTTTTAGATTTGTCGTAAATAAAATCGTCCGAACCGACTTCTCAATTCCACCCGGACGGAAATTAAAAACGTCCGAACCGCTCGTGCCACTTTGCAGTGTGCGGTGGGCCATTTAAAACGTATAAACTTGATACGATTCCACGCATTTGTTGTTGTTGTTTTTGGGTTTCACGAGTGAACTAATTTTTCCACACATAGCACTTTTTGCACATTTTAGGAGCCGCGAACGCCTGGTTTCCGGCCGATGGAAAGCAAAGATCTGCACGCGTGTCACCGTCTGGTGATAAGGGTTTAAACGCGATCCCGTTAATAAGATTGAATCAGGATAATTTTAAGGATAATCCTACCATCTCAGGGACCTATTCAGGATTTTTGAGCGGGTGGGCTGCTTGCTTACTGAGCCCGGTGAACGAGGGGGGGGGGCTCAGCCCCGTCCCCCTAAAATTTTACCTACGTGGTGACGAAATGTCGATTTGACGCTTGCGCTACGTCATGGCGCCATTGGCGTTGGCAGCGTACAAGTGCGTACGGTATTTTTTTGAAAAGTATACCTATGTAAATGTATGTACGAACCTTTTACGCGTATTTTTCGAGTAAACGTACGTACCCTTTAACAACTTTGGTTTCCATACTTAGTGTGATGTCCATCGAGTACACCAAAAGTTTCATTTTCAACATCTTTTCATGTCTTATCCCTGCAGCCCCCAGCGTCCCGCCTGGATACGTCCATGTATACTCGGCGGACAGCACACCTAGTCTGAAAACCTACCATAATTTAATGAATAAAATCTTGTGATAAATTTCGTAATTAATTATTCCATAGTAAAAACGAAATATTATGATAAAAAAACTGTATAATTTTTGGTTCATTATTCAGATGGGTTATGGTAGATTTTCATACTGAGTATGCTGTCCGCCGTGTATACCATCCTGATGATAATTTCAAAGTGGCAACAGCTTTAGTTGGCCGTCGGCCATTAATTAGAAAATGGCGCCGGTGCAAATCGTCAGTTCCCCGTGAAAAACTCGCCTTTCAAATACGTTTTTACCGCGCCGTTTTTTAACTTGAAATTCACAAATCCATCAAAACCCCGATTTTGATCCCAACTTCAAGTCGAAAAGCTAATCCCTGACCGGATACCACCAAGCCAATCGCCTTTAAACCCTTCTGGTGACTGAGTATTTGAAACAGAAAAAGCTGGCACCTGTGTTTTCACTTGAAGAGTTCGCTCATTTTTTTACTACTGTCGATAAAGTGGTTGAGAGTTACGTCGTTGAGGTGAGTGATTTATTTTGATTTTAGTAATTATCTCATTTCACTGCGTTGCATCGGTGCGAATGCGGTACCACATTCCATTGAAGTGCATATTTCATTCCATTGACAAATGAGATAAAAACTAAACTATTCGATACGATATATCATCAAGGGTCTCCAGTGCCGAAAAATTTTGACAGGTTAAGATATCTGGTGTTTTGAGTTTTCACCCTAAAATTTCACCCCTTTAGCTCCACCCACTGTGGAACTGTGGGGGTTACAATTTCGGTCATTTTGTACTGATGTACACATGGTGCTCTAGCTGAATGCTGCTTTAAGTTGTGATCATGAAACTTTAGCTAGTGTAAGCAGCCTGTGTTGGCAATGTGCCAGCATTAAGCAACATTAGCTATGATATCATAAGCCTAGTCCATATTGTCATTACTGCCACTACTCTCACTACTAAATTCACCATTCTGCCTCTCCTTCTCAAACTAGCCCCCCTTGAAGTCTACTCACTGCTGTTGAACACAGGTTATGTGTCCACTACACATTAGTATTGAAACATTGGGAAATTTTATTCACATAATTCATTTACTGCATATTTCAAAACAACATTAAAATCACTGCAATACATCATGATCTCAGATGATCATCAAAAACATCCATCACAGTTCCCACGTTTCTTGCACATCGCCCTGATTTGCATATTAATTTTACCTTAATAGCAATGATGTTGATGAACGTGTTGAAGATATCAGCACATTGCCAACACTGGTGGCTCACACTAGCCAAAGTTGCATGATCACAACTAGGGTTCAAACGGGATCCCGATCCCGATCCCGGATCCCGTGAAATTCCGGGATTTAGCAGTCCCGATCCCGATCCCGAAAATTTTCAAATCCCGATCCCGATCCGGAGAAACTCCAAAGTCCGGGATCCCGATCCCGGAAAAATTAGTGGAAATAATAAAAAGTGAAAAAATGACATTTTTGCATGCAAAAATGTGAACACAAACCCCCAGCGTCCATTTTATGCCAATTTTCTGGCATCCAACAGTGTTTTGAGACCTTTATGAACAACTGTGGATGCCAGAACATTGGCCAAAATCTCTATCCCAAGACCCCAATCCCGATCCCGAAAAAATGCCAATCCCGATCCCGATCCGGTGACCCCAATCCCGGCCAATCCCGATCCCGATCCCGAAATCTCTAAAAACCAATCCCGATCCCGATCCCGAAAAGTCAATCCCGTTTGAACCCTAATCACAACTTAAAGCAGCATTGAGCTCAGGGACGTATCCAGGATTTTCGAGCGGGGGGGGCTGCTTGTTTACGGGGGCCGGCGAACGGGGGGGGCTCAGCCCCCCCCCCTAAAATTTTTCTCTATATAGGGACGGAAAGGCGTTTTGGCGCTTGCGCCATACAAAGGCGCCACGCCATGGCGCTATTGGCGTTGGCGCCAGCGCCAGGAATCGCTTTATATGTATGTAAAAATGCATACATATACAGTGAAATTCGCAAAAATGTGCTTTTTTCCGAGGAAATTGGTTTACAGGGGCCGATCCGCTGAAAATACAATGCATGGGGAAGAAATTGCGCGCAAATTTTTTAAGAAACGTCGGAAAATATATAGGAAAAGTTGGATTTTCCGGGACTTTTTGGGTCTCACCCCGGGAAGGGGGGGGGCTGCAGCCCCCCCCCGCCCCCCCCCTGGATACGTCCTTGATTGAGCTAGAGCACAATTTGTACATCAGTACAAAATGACCGAAATTGTATCCCCCACAATTCCGCAGTGGATGGAGCTAGATGGGTGAAATTTTGGGTGAAAACTCAAAACACCTGATATCTTAACCTGTCAAAATTTTATGACCGTAGCTTACCCCTAGCGCGAATGGTGAGCACTGCCCGGGGACTTTTCAGCCGGACCAAGTAGGGCCTGTGCCTCTGTGCAAGTTTACCCGCTGTGCATGTCAAGGGTATTCTAGATTTTGACCTTCCAGGGGGTCGGATAGATGGCTAATCGCTCCTCTGGAAGGATAGATAGCTGGGAAAAAACTTTTTGGGGGTTCGCTGGGGTTCAATATATAGGCTTTTTCAAGATGTAGAAAAAATGCAGAAAAATCGCTAAAAGTAGATGAAAAATTACTAAAAATGGGTATATAAGCACATATACTACAAAAAAGCTAAAAATAGACAATTAAACACTTGAACTAGTGGTTTTGACGGTGAAAATCTACAAAAAGGGTATGCAAATTAGCGAATTTGTGTGAAAATTAGGGTCTACATGCACACCGGGTAAACATGCACAGAAGGCCTCAGTCACCAAATGTATCCCCTGGGGGAGCGGTTTGCTATCTATTCAGTCCCCGCGAGTGCCAAATCTTGGAGACCTCTATACATCATCAAATAACCCTCCATCAAGTACATTTTGATATTCATCGCGCAGTCTCCTGAAACCGGTCAAATTACGGATTTCACCTCGTATTACAATCTGCCACTCACTGTATTAAACCACGCCAAATACAAAAAAATTGATGCGGCGTATTCATTTTACAATGTGGCTGGCGGCACCTCCTGGGACGAACTTATGTATGATACGCTGGTAATGGCCAAAAATGTGCGTGGGGTGAAATGTTATGGACATATAGTATGTATTTCCCCGAAATACCCATTTTGAATCCCCCCCTGAATGGCCCCACACACACTAGTTGACATCGAAACCAAATGTCAACTGGTTCCGATCTCAATACCGAGCTTGCATTTGAACTTCGTTCTCGTTGGCTCGTCAGCAAGCTTTCAATTGGGGTCGGAACAAGTTGACATTTGGTGTCGATGTCAACCAGTGTGTGTGGGCCCTATATTCGCTGGTCTGATTGAGATGAAGAAATGAAATACCCCAGCTTGAAATACCCCCTTTTGAAGTTGTATTGATAACGATGAATGCTACATGTTGCGAAAATACGGTACATAACGCACACGTAAAAATGGGCTGGTTCATTCGAAACAAATAATTTTATACTGAGCTAATTCAAATCGGTTCCTTCTTCGAATTTCTTTGTTCGCTGCAGTTGTGTAGCTGTTCCTGTAGCTGTGTAAACCCGCCAGTAATGTATTTCTACCCATCAGTCATGTTAATATTTCTACCAATTAGTCACGTGGACCCGTGTTAGTCACGCATGCCCAGTGATTCCAAGATTTATTAGCGGGGGGGGGGGGCTGCTTGTTTACGGAGGCTGGCGAACGGGGGGGGGGGCTCAGCCCCCCCTAAACTTTTAGCTGCGGAATGGCGCGCTGGCGCCATAAGTAGGCGCCACGCCATGGAACGCTGCATATGTATGTAAATATACATACAAAAACAGCAAAAAGCACAACATTGAGTGTATTTATAACGATTTGCGGCCACATGGACAGAATCTGATGATAATACCTTATGTCTGGTGAAAAATGCGCGTCCGCGCGCTAAAATTTTTTACACTGACGCCGAAAAAGTCACATTTTCCGGTCACTTTCTGGTCTCACCCCGGGAAGGGGAGGCTGCAGCCCCCCCCCGCCCCCCCCCCCCTGGATACGACCCTGCGCTTGCCCCCTATACAGGCCTGCCTGGTCTACATGATTAGCGGGTAGAAATACATGACTGGCGTGTCTACATGACTAGGGACCCTATTTACCTCATTTTGAACACCATCTTTTAAACACTGACTCGCAGAAAGGATACGACGTGTTCAACGCAACGGATGTGATGGATAATACAAAGTTTTTGAAGAATCTAAAATTTAGCATTAGCACTGCGAAGCTTTATTATTATTTCTACAATTGGCGCTCGCCCGTTATGGACCCGGAAAAGGTGCGTCAATTTTCAAATGTGCTATTTCCACGATTTTCCGATTTGAAATTTCTATGAAAATATTTCAGATCGGATTGGTCCTACCCTAAAGCAAAGCGCCAGATGAATTCATTCGAGAAGTGTCTGATGTCATCTTAACTTTTTTGCATTAACTCAATCAAATTCTGCTGCGCGACGTTTCTGCATCGATCTGTCCATTCAACCTCACCTCACTCAGGCTTTTTCCATTCTTGTAAATTTTTGAGAGGAAAAGTATAATTTATTTTTCGCGTTAAAACTGAGGGCAGCTTTTCGTATTACAATCAATACAGTTTTACCGAACGGGCCGCAAATGTTGTGAAGTTATTGATGGTGAAAGCAGTGTATTATAAAAATGTACATGCCATATTACCTCGAATTATCCCCCTTGTACTAACCCCCCCTCGAAATGCCCCCACTTCTGAGCGAGCTGGGGAAATAATCCCCCTATCGAAATACCCCCACCCAAGGTGAGTGTGAAGAGAATGTACAGAAATGCCGCAGTTTGTGATCTGTGTAGTGCAGAACGGGTTTTATTAACACATTATACCCACAGGGGTAAGGAGGGGGGGATAACCCCTAGGGTTGGCTGATGTTTTTTTCACGTTTTATTCAAAAAAACCCTTTTTTAAACGTTTTAAAGAAACATGGCGTTAAAAAACGTTTTTTTTCCAACCCTGATAACCCCACTCCAAAATACATTAGGTTCTACATGCGTGATGGGTTTACATGCGTAGTGGCACAGGCCCGTGCATGTTAAAACCAATGACTGAGTTACATTATGGCAGGGCTTATACGTATGTACCCTTCTATATGCCTATAAACACTTATACAACTCTGTTATTATTGGATTTTCTTACGAGTGTGGATTTTCATAAAATTTCTGGCGAAATTATAGACGTTCTCGAATGAGCGCCGCCTCGAATAAACCCCCCTCAAAATTTGGTAGCGAAATAATGTAGCCCCAATGGAGTAATTCGAGGTATTATGGTACACATTTTGGTATTGTTCAAATGGGATATGGTAAATTTTGGTGCAAAGTTGTCAGTCGGTATATTTATATCCATATTTTATAACTTGGTACGCTTGTACATTGTCCGGAATTCACTTGTGGTACAGCGTCGCTGGACAATTGATACTTATTACAAGCATTACGATTATACTAAAAATTTGTGGGAAAAATTGCCTAGCAACCTTCCTCAGAGAGATCATTAAGAATGTTGTTTTCTGTACCAAACTATTGCCGCCTGAAAAAATGGCATAGTCCGTCATCAAATAGATAAAATCGTAATTTGTATGACGGTGAAAAATGTCATGCGTTTCTGAACACATTTACGTGTTGTAGTAACCCAGTGATTTTACCTCACTATTTTTCTCGCTTTTAAATAGTATGGGGGTGTTCTCATTTTATTTAAATTTATATTTATTGTAATTAGTAGAAGTTTCCTTGTGATAGGTGAATTTTGGTTCGTGAAAGTTCATGATATCAAAAACATCATGCCATGTCGAAAATTCAGAAACTTTCATTACCTAGGTATTATGTGTATGAAAATGTGTAACATTCCCGGCTGTATTTATTTTTGATGTGAGTGAACATCGTTATACATTTGCACGCTGTACTGTATTTATAATAATATTTATAATGATATTTATAAGATGGTAAGTCGGTCAATTTATGTGGGTATTATACTGTTTCATTGAATTTAGTCCGCAATGATAAAATAAATTTAATTACCTCTTCATACATTTGGCATGTTTTACATTTCTTTGGTCGAAGCTTCGCGAGCTGGCATCATGCCAAGCATGGCCTACCAGAAAAGCAGTTCACCCTTCCCCATAATATATTTAAAATGCACATGACAGACATTAGAATGTTTTCATTTACCATAACACATCTGAATAGGCAGTCTGGAGTTATCGTCATAACTCGGCGTGGGTTTTTGGCGCGTTATTTCGCACAAGTTCTGCCTGATTTATATTTGCACATTGTTGGGGTCGGGGAAACGGTTATCAAAGGAGGTTTTTTTGCTTTGTGCGCATCTGCTGAGCACTTATCCCACACATAATAGTTAGAATTGAAAAAAATTATGTATATTTATATACTAAAGTATAAATCTCAAGACATTTTTGGAACATGGGACACTCAGACAATTTTTGGCAATAAATTCTTACTGAATAATTCAATTGCTAACTTCTGTTTTATCAGGTAAACCCCCCAGAAAACAGGGGCAACGTTTGCTATTTTTGTTAATGGTGCAACAGGCGTGTGTTACGCATCGATGGAGCAATGCTCCGCGCGAAGAGTTGTGACGATAACTCTAGGGAACCTCTGAATAATGAACCAAAAATTATACAGTTTTTTTCTCGTAATATTTTGTTTTTACTGTAAAATAATCAATTACGAAATTAATCACAAGATTTTATTCATAAAATCATGGTAGGATTTAGCGCATACTTTGCGGTCCGCCGACTCTGGTTGAACGTCAAAAGTGCTATTCCGATAATTTAGTTTGTTCCAGAAATTGACAGTTTTTGAAAAATGACATGCCTAGTTTCATGGGTGGGCCACACGCTAGTAACTGTTCTAAATCTACAAAATAGTTTACAAAATATTTTATTTGGAAAGTTCGATGTTTTGTACAACTTTTCTAGACAGAAATGTCTAGTCCCGTCTGGACATTTATTTGATGACTCCACAATTGAGTGTAGCTCAGTTTTCGTATTTGTATACTAAATAGTTTGCCGACTATCTCGACGAACGTTGCAATAAATTCAATCAAATTATAGGTATTCCAAGGCCGTTTTTTGTGCATGTGTTCGAATGTGTTCGAATTTTTTTGGAAGTTTTTTTCCTATTTTTGATTCCACGTTGTAACAGTAGCCTGAGCCCCGAAACCTTGTATCTTTCCGTCGTTTTGTACACTCGATTTCCTTCGACTAAAACTTAACTGCGCGTTTTAACATGTCCAAGGGCGCGGGCGACATCGCCAGCGGCCTGGCGGAATTGACCATCGCTGGCGAAAAAAATGGCAAAAATGGCGAAACTGCACCGGAACCGAGCGCCGGCGTCGATACGCAGACCGAAGGGACCGGGGGCCAATTGCTTTCGCACCGGAAAAAATTGGTAAAAGTACTCGAGGGTGATGTGCCGAACCGCTCGGCGCCCAGAAAATTGGAAGAGGCCAAGAAAAGGCACTATCGTCATTGGGACACTGAACCTGTGCCTAAATTTGGTAAGTTTGTGAGTTTTTGGTCCGTTTTCGTTTAATCGTGCTTTTTTGAATTTTGAATGGTTGTGTGTCTGTGCACATGTAAACCCGGTGCGGATCTAGCCGCATTTTTCCAGCTGATACTTTATCGGTTTTCGTCCTGTCAACTCTCTATGAAAATTACACCGAATAGAGCGCTCGTCGCTTTATATGTACGTGGGTGTACATGCGCACCGTGTTTTGGTCTTTTTAAGTACCATATTACACCCGGGGGTTTTTTCATACTAGAAATTTTGAAGGGGGAGGTAAACGAGGGTTATTATTTCGCCAGAAATTGTTTGAACTAGCAGTACTAATTTGTTGTGTGTAACGTACGCAGACGTGGAAAAATGCAACAATAACTGCCATATGTACGAGTTATGTGGGTATGTAGATGGTATAATCACTGTTCTGTTCTTTAAACTCAATTTGGGGGGGTGTTAATTCATAGTGGTCATTTTGAGGGGGTTATTTCGAGGAAATACGGTAACTGGTTTTTTCTACCCTATACGCGAGTTGATGCAGAATAATTTCGTCGTACCTTTAATTTGGTCATTATCTTTCGCTGGCTAGTATTTGCATATATTTGGCATATATTTATCACCCACTTTAGCTGAGCCGTGGATTACGAGAAAGTTTTTCTCAATATTATTATATAAATATTTTTGTGTTCTGTTTTAGATGAAGAGGGTGCCGTCGAGGGACCGATTGAGCCTGATCGCGACCCGTCTGAGATTCGCCAGGAGCCATATTCTCTCCCGGTTAGATTTTTACTCAAACAATTGGCCCGCACACACTAGTTGACATCGCAAATCTGTGTCAACTAAATGTCAACTGAATAGCACAAAAAATTTAAGGCATCGCAAGTAAAAGACAACGAAAGGTAAGTGTCATGATTATAAATCAAATAAATAACACAAAAAAGCTTCGCAATATTACAGGAACAATGAAAATCAAGCGCAGGGGTCTCCTAGATTTGGACACCTCGGGGAGTTGGATGGATAACTGAGGGGCCTCCATTATAGATAGAAAGCTGGAAAAAATTCGGGGGGGGGGGGTGCGGGGGTTATAGACACATTATACCTGCATGGGTAAGAATGTGGGCGGGTAACCCCACCCCAAACCGCCCAGCTATCTATCCCTGGGACAAATTTTTATAGCAACTTTCCCCTGAACACCCCCCGCGAATTGCCTAGCTATCTAGCTATCTGGAGCGCTTTTGAGCGATTTTACCCTTATTTTCACCCGAAATCGCTAATTTTCATATTTCTTATAGATTTTCTCAATGGCAATTTACCCTCACCTATTTTCAGCCAATTTAGCCAAACTTCTCACTTCCATATATTTTAACCAAAATTTCAAAGTTGAAATTTCGAAATCAAAATTGAAAAAATTGAAATGAAATTTGAAAAAATAAGTGCCACTATCATTGTAGATGTCTGACATTACTATATTTTTATCAGCAATTTGATAAAACAAACATTAAAAATGTTGACAATTTTTTGTTCACATACCATAACCTAAATTCATTTGTGTCTATCCCATTTGTAACAAAAAACTGTGGCAGTGCATGCTACTTATGCTACTAGGTACTTTTGCTACTGAATGCAGTGTAGTAAATCAGTGGTGGAAAATGGGGGTACTCAGAAAAAAGGCAATAAAAGTGTAACATTTTGCATGTGTAACCATACATTCATACCATACCATTCATACATTTGTGTCAACCATGCATGCATTTGCCACTGTAATGTTACAAAATTTGGTCTGTTGACACATTCATATATTCAATGTGTCAACTGAAACAGTAGACACAAGTGTAAGTAAAATTTGATATGTATACTAGAAATGGTAGCAGCAAGACACACGCACAGGCTTACATTTTCCCATTTAGTAAATATGCCAAATTGATAGAATGTTTGATGTAGGTGATTTGCCGAAACCTATTGACACACTTGTTTCTGTTTCATGCCCGACTGCTGATATTATTGGAATATCAGAATTCTAGGTAGACCGCACGACAATTTCTTCATTAAAGGGCTTTTATGGAAATTACATAAAAAAACATCCATGTGTCAACTGCACGGGCATGCGTGAAGCATTTTTGAGTTGACACACAGAAAAAATTTCGCTGTGTCAACTAGTGTGCGGGGCCCCAATAAGGCTGTAAGTAAATTTACTTTTCGGGATCGCTGTATTTTCAGGGATCCTTTTCCATTCAAAGAACCGGGGTCAATTTTCACAGCAGAAAATGTTATGCGTTTCTGCCAATTCAACAAGTGTACGACTGAAAAATAATGTGTTCACTCAATTGACATGTAAACATGATAAGTGACAAGTAGGTACCGTATTTCCTCGAAATACCCCCAGGGGGTTTATTTTTCAGAGTGAGAATTTTGACTTCTATTTACTTCTAGAATTTCTATTTACACTCAATTTGGGGGGGTATTTCGAGGGGGGGGAGTCTATTAATTCATAGTGCCAATTTTGAGGGGGGTAATTCGAGGAAATACGGTATCCAAAAAGAACCGTCACTTCACTTGAACTATTTGTCAGTTTTCTCATCACTTTTGTTATTGTTCCTTTTTAGGCCGGGTTTGAGTGGTCGGACGTGAACGTGAACGACGAGGGCGAGCTGCAGGAGCTGTACACGCTGCTCAACGAGAACTACGTGGAGGACGACGACCACATGTTCCGCTTTGACTATAGCCCCGCCTTCCTCAAGTGGGCGCTCCTGACCCCCGGCTGGCGCCCCCAGTGGCCTTGCGGCGTGCGCGCCGCCAATTCAAAGAAACTCGTTGCCTTTGTCACGTTCATACCCTACACTATGAGGATTGATGACGTGTGAGTTTGTGATTTTGGGTCGCATTTTCGGAGTATTCCCTACTGTAAGTAGGGATGGAAAAAACACGTGTTTTTTCAATGACCCTGTTTATTTATTTATTATGTATCAATGGGATCCAGGGCCCTACCCTTGTGCAGGGTTTCGCCCTTCCCTTACCATTTCCTACCAAGTAGCTGAGTCTATCAGCCCTATACAACTATACTTGTACTGACAATGTTTTATCATATTTATCTGTCGTGCAAGTGGCTTGTCCCATAGACTAATAATTTGTCAAGCTCTCTCCTGTGATTATGGCATACCGAGTTACCCAGCGGGTTACTCTTCCAGCGACATGGGACTGAACAATTAGCATGTGCTATTTTTTTTCTAATTTCATCAGTACCCCTACATACATAAAGTATGTGGTGCAGAGTGGCCACTATTGTTGTATATTTATTTGAGCAAATGCTGCATAATTTGTGACCACCGTTACCACGTGTGCGTAGAGCGTTCAATCGCGCTCCAAACCAATTTAATTCGTTGTATTTAACACTTTTAATTTCTAATGAGGTTTCCTCCATGGCTCTATAAGCCAGTGCTGTTTGTTTCTGCAGTGTCTGAAGAGTCAATGCTCTGCGATGTCTGTAAACGTGTAATTTTATATCAGCTTTGGTGATAAAGGTAGTATCAATGTTGAGATCTAGGCATATTTTTGCTGTATTTCTCAGCCCTCTAGTTGTGTTGTCAATATGCAATCTTTTATTCCCTGTTAGTGTGCTGTCAATATCCCACGCTCTGAATAACCATCTTGTTTTGTCTATCCTAGTCATGTAGTAGTGCGGCACTACTAGTTTTGCTAGGAAGTCGTGAGATATATCTCATCGTACGGATGTATAATTTATCCATTTCAATTAATGCACTTTTCGATAGGCCTGTTATTTCCACGCCAAATATACTTGCCGGTTCTACGTATGCTTTCCATGTTATTTTCCCATTATATATCGGTGCACCTGAGTTTCGCGCTGCAGCTATTGCAAGGCTTGATAATTGTTTCATTTTTATCAACCTATTTGCTTTGTGCTCTGAGAATGGATCAGGCCCTCTGTTTATCTGTACCCCCAGGTATCGAATACTGTCTGTTTCCTGGAGTGAGACTGTGGTTAGATTTTTTGGATCCCCAAATACCAAGGGCCATGATTTTTTTTTGCATCTTGATGTCCCCCAACGTAGAACTTCACTTTTAGTTGGGTTGATTGAGACACTCCATGTCCAGGACCATCTGCTGAAGGCACTTAACAATGTCTCAAGTTCACTGTCTCTGCTTGCAAGCAGGACTATATCGTCTGCAAAGAACAATGCTGGTATCTTGCTTTGTTTATATCCACATTTTGCACCACAACCTGTTTCAAGCAGTACTTTTGCTAGATCATGCATATAGATTGCATAGAGTGTAGGACTTAATGCGCATCCTTGTGCCACTCCGAGAGGGTAGTCTAAAGGATCTGTTTCATAACCCCCATATGTCATTATTGCCTTTGTGTTGGAGTATATGGCGCTTTTTTTAAAGCTTTTTCCAACCTCGACAGCTATGCTTTTTTCATTATGCAAAATTCGAATAACTACTACCGTGAGATTAAGCAAATAATCCATTGCAGTAGTCTCTTTACCTAAATGGGTATACTCGGCGGACAGCATGCTATGCATTTTTCCGACGGAAACACTCCGGTTTTTTTGTGAAAGTGCATACATAAGTATCCCGCTGGCGCGTTATCGACCGAGACATAAGTAATTTTGGGCGCATACTTTGCGGTCCGCCGAGTATTTATACCTGAATATTTATCTAGACTTTTGTCCAATTCAAATGCAAAACTATACTCGCCCAATGTGCAGGGTCAGACCGTTCGCTTCGAACAACTATCTCTGCGTGCACAAAAAGCTGCGAGGCAAGCGCGTCGCGCCCGTCATCATGAAGGAATTGGCCCGTCGAAGCTATTTGGGAGGCAGATTCAATGCCGTTTTCACCGCTGGGGTCATTATTCCGAAGCCAGTGGCTTACTGCAGGTGTGCATTCCACACTTGTTAAAATGTACGTAATTTACTCGAAACATGCATACGCGTAGGCGAGTACGCGGTAAATTCATTGGGGGGTGTCAGTGCACAAGTAAACCCCGTGCAGGGACGTAGCCAGGATTTTTGAGCGGGGGGGGGCGAATTGTATACGGAGCCCGGAGAACGGGGGGGGGGCGGCGCCCCCCCTAAAATGTTACCTCTGTAGTAGGGGAATGGCGCCATGGCGCTGGCCCCATTCGTAGGCGCCACACCATGGCGCCACTGGCGTTCGCATTGGCGCCAAAACAGCAGCACACGTCTGTATTTCAAGGCATATGGAGCGACATGGACATGAATCGAGTCCATTTTCACTGGTTTTGAGGCCGCGGAGACCGATCAGTCGAAAAGATATGTTGTGAAGGGAAAATGCGCGCTTGCGCGCAAAAATTTGTCAAACTGTCGACAAAATCGTCTTCTGGAAGTGCCATTTCAGGCACATTTTTTGGTCCGGCCCGGGAAGGGGGGGGCGGCCGCCCCCCCCGCCCCCCCCCTGGCTACGTCCTTGACCCGGTGCACAAGTCTACTCGGTGCACAATTTTAAATACCCCGTGCACAAGCTGTATAGTGGTCGTGCTTGTGCACCGGACAACGGCAGTTTACTTGAGCATAAATACCTGTGCATACTCAAGCACAACTTGGGCACCACATGGGGTGGCAAGCAATTTTTTACCCGATTTTTTTAATCCGATTAGTATTTTTATTGCAACCCCTGCTCCGATTTATACCCCCGTCCACTTTGAATTTGCTCGCTCTGAATTTCGCTTGTCTTGTCGCAGCTATTATCACCGCCCGCTGAACTCAAAGAAGCTGATAGATGTTGAATTTATGAATCTGCCCGACAACATGACCATGCAGCGCACGCTGAAACTGTACAAACTGGACGATGTTGGTTACCCTAGTGGGTCTTGAACGTTTTTGGTGAATGCGTGTGCATCAGGGGTTTTGAAGATGTGGACCCCCGCGGGTGTTCCTATAGATAGTAAATCGCTCCTCCGGAAGGATAAAAAAACTGAAAATTTTTGAGTTTTTCTATGTATGGGCTTTTTCAAGCTGTAGAAAGAAGAAAAGGGAGAAAAAACGCGAAAAGCGGGTGAAAAATAGCTAAAAATAGGTATATAAGCGCATATAGTACAAAAAAAATAGGTGAAAAAGGCAATAAAACGCATAATATAGTGGTTTCGAAGGTGAACAACTATAAATAAGTATGAAAATTGGCGATTTTGGGCAAAAATTGAACCGGATAGGTAGATTGCTGGACGATCGGGGGGTGTTCTGGGGATAGTAGCCAAAAAAAAGCATGACCGGCCTCCGCGATAGATAGATAGCTGGCGGATTTGACGTACGGGTATGAATAAATGTCGGAACAAAAGATCTCTGGGTAAAATGCTTCAATTGTTACCTCAAATTAACCCCACCCCCTTTAAAATACCTACTGGTGGGAGAAGTTGGGAAAAAGCACCCAACATGCACGAACGAGTATGTCGAATTCGAATTTATATAAATTGGTCACGAAAACGCAATTCAATAACCCCCTTCAAATTTTGATGGTTTTAAATAACTCCCAGGGTGTATTTTGGAACATATATTGTATGCAGTGATTTGTGGCGTGTCAGCGAAATTGAACCGGTCTACCTTATTGGCCCACCGCACACTGCAAACTGGCACGGCATGTTCGGACGTTTTTTTGCATGGTCGGAATTCAAAGGCGGAATTAAAAAGAGGGGTGGAATTAAAAATTGTCCGAACCGACCCAAATTTCAGTAGTCTTTTAGATTTGTCGTAAATAAAATCGTCCGAACCGACTTCTCAATTCCACCCGGACGGAAATTAAAAACGTCCGAACCGCTCGTGCCACTTTGCAGTGTGCGGTGGGCCATTTAAAACGTATAAACTTGATACGATTCCACGCATTTGTTGTTGTTGTTTTTGGGTTTCACGAGTGAACTAATTTTTCCACACATAGCACTTTTTGCACATTTTAAGTCATTGTGCACATTTAACCAGTTCGCCTGGTTTCCGGCCGATGGAAAGCAAAGATCTGCACGCGTGTCACCGTCTGGTGATAAGGGTTTAAACGCGATCCCGTTAATAAGATTGAATCAGGATAATTTTAAGGATAATCCTACCATCTCAGGGACCTATTCAGGATTTTTGAGCGGGTGGGCTGCTTGCTTACTGAGCCCGGTGAACGAGGGGGGGGGGCTCAGCCCCGTCCCCCTAAAATTTTACCTACGTGGTGACGAAATGTCGATTTGACGCTTGCGCTACGTCATGGCGCCATTGGCGTTGGCAGCGTACAAGTGCGTACGGTATTTTTTTGAAAAGTATACCTATGTAAATGTATGTACGAACCTTTTACGCGTATTTTTCGAGTAAACGTACGTACCTTTTAACAACTTTGGTTTCCATACTAAGTGTGATGTCCAACGAGCATACCAAAAGTTTCATTTTCACCATCATTTTCATGTCTTATCTTTGCACGGCACACTCGAATTTTCGGTTGCAGTTCGAACACTTTTTCAAGGGCGGAATTAAAAATGGGGGCGGAATCCAAAAACGTTCGAACTGCCCTCGATTTCAATTCCGCACATGAAACGTTCGAACACTTTGCACGATGGCAGAATTGCCCCGGATTGTGCATTGGCGGAATTATTTCAGACAGGTAGGAAAGTGCAAAATGTCTGAACCACCCTTGGAATTCCGCCTTGGCGGAACTCAAAAACGTCCGTACCGCCCTTGACAATTTTGAGTGTCAGTGCGCCATCTAGGCAAGAAAACATTCGGACACTTTCTAGAGGGTGGAATTCAGTTTCGGTTTTCACAAATATGCCACATGGTGAACTTCAATATCTTTTAAACAAGTGGATATTACTAAAAAATTTCTCTATTCATTTTTGAAGACAAAGCCTAGATCTACATATAAAATTTTTATCACAAATATGTTTGGTAAGATAAATAAGATGTGTTTCCCATAACAACCTTCTCTAAAGGGCGTATCTCTTAAGTCAAGGGCGGAATTGAAAGTGTCCCGATGTTTTTGAAGCGTTTTGTTATGATATGCAAATGGACAAAAACTGTGTGAATTCATCCGGATTCGTGTGAACTTCATCCGAATGTCCTAAAAATGCCACATTTTTCCTAAATAAAAATGTTCGAACCGCCCTTGGAGTTCTGCCTTGGCGGAACTCAAAAACGTTCGAACCGCCCTTGAAAATTTTGAGTGTGCATTGCGCCATCCCTGCACCAGCTGCAGCCCCCAGCGTCCCGCCTGGATACGTCCATGTACCATCCTGATGATAATTTCACAGCGGCAACAGCTTTATTTGTCCGATGCGCCATTGATTAGAAAATGGCGCCGGTGCAAATCGTCAGTTCCCCGTGAAAAACTCGCCTTTCAAAGACATTTTTACCGCGCCGTTTTTTCACTTCGAATTCACAAATCCATCAAAACCCCGATTTTGATCCCAACTTCAAGTCGAAAGGCTAATCCCTGACCGGATACCACTAAGCCAATCGCGTTTAAACCCTTCTGGTGACTGAGTATTTGAAACAGAAAAAGCTGGCACCGGTGTTTTCACGTGAACAGTTCGCTCATTTTTTTACTACTGTCGATAAAGTGGTTGAGAGTTACGTCGTTGAGGTGAGTGATTTATTTTGATTTTAGTAATTATCTCATTTCACTGCGTTGCATCGGTGCGAAATGCGGTACCACATTCCATTGAAGTGCATATTTCATTCCATTGACAAATGAGATAAAAACTAAACTATTCGATACGATATATCATCAAGGGTCACCAGGGCCATAAAATTTTGACAGGTCAAGATATCTGGTGGTTTGAGTTTTCACCCAAAATTTCACCCCTCTAGCTCCACTAGGGTGTCAAAAAAATATTTTTACGGAAAACGGAAAACGGAAAGGTTAAAATTTTTCACTTTACGGAAAACGGAAAACGGAAAGGTAAAAAAAAATTTCTGCCGGAAAACGGAAAACGGAAAGGTAAAAAAATTTCACTCAGCGGAAAACGGAAAACGGAAAGGTAAAAAAAAATTGTCGGCCGGAAAACGGAAAACGGAAAAATGAAATGCCGGAAAACGGAAAACGGAAAGCAAAATTTTCACGGAAACGGGAAAAAATAAAGTGAAATTAGCACGGTAATAGACAAATTTGCAGAAGGAAAACCTGCATGCAGGTTTGCCTGTTTGGCTTTGATTGTGGTAGCTGTACATTCTGCAACTATGGATCATGCCTGTAACTTCACTTGTAGTTCAAGCTTAACTGAACCAACAAAAATCATCAAAAAGTAGCCATAGTGGCCATAGGAAAGGAAACACTATGACAATTTCACAGTCTAGAAGCAGTGGGAATCACTGATGACCCCTATGCAATTGATGACAACATTGCAGAGGAGATGATAATAAATAGCATAAAATTCAACAACAACAACAAATGATACTATATTGACTGGCCGTATAAAGAGAGTATCAGTGACCTGCCCACGGGAAAAGCAGAAGCCTTGGTGCGGTTTAAATCACTGATAAGAAGATTCAACAAAGATCCAAACTTATTTGAACAATACCAGAAAGTTTTGGATGACCAAATAGAAAAGGGAATAATTGAGATCTGTGACGACAAAACAGACAACAAGGGGATTCATTACCTGCCACACCAGCCAGTAATCACGCCGGGCAAATCGACATCATGCAGAATCGTGTATGATGGGTCGGCAGGTAAGCCCAGTTTCAACGAGTGCCTTTTTAGAGGACCAATTACAACACCATTAGCACTGGGCCTACTCCTGAGGTTCAGGGCAGGCAATCTAGCATTAATTGCCAATATTGAAAAGGCATTTTTGCAAATAGGATTGCATGACCAAGCTAGAGACTACACACGATTTTTTTGGCTGAAAGATGCCTCAAAACCAGTAACTGAAAATAACTTAATAGTACTTTGTTTTAAATGCGTACTGTTTGGACTTGTCTGCAGCCCACCAATTTTGGGAGCAGTCATAAAATACCATTTAAATGTGACAATAAACAACATGAATGAATATGAAGAAAATGAAGGGGAATGAAACCAGTTGGCAATGATAATAAACAACATTTACGTCAATAACTTCATCATGAGTGTCACGAATGAAGTTGAAGCTTTAGAACTATATTACAAAGTAAAAGCTTTATTTAACCAATGTTCTATGAACATGAGGGAATGGCTGTCAAACTCCAGATCAGTCATGAATGAAATAGCAGAAAACGACAGGAGTCCAAAGGTGAATAAAATTGTCGCAGTAATGGGGATGAAATAAAATCACCGAATGGACATGCTGGCAATATCAACACCAAAATTGCAAATTGACAGCATCACAACACCAACCAGATGAAACTTGAATAAATTATTGGTGTCAGCATATGACCCAATTGGGTTCACAGCACCTGTTTCACTGACCCTGATATCCCAGTTGTCAATGCTGTTCCAAGAGACAAAAACAACACAATGGGATGAGCCAATTGAAGGTAAATACAGATAGGAAAAACAATGGAAAAATGCCAGAAAACTGAAAATCAAGCCAGAAAATGGAAAAATGGCCTGGTAAAACGGAAACGGAAAGGTAAAAATTTTTCAGCCGGAAAACGGAAAAATGGGCCGGAAAAACGGAAACGGAAAGGTAAAAAATTTTCAGCTGCCGGAAAACGGAAAACGGAAAGGTAAAAATTTTTCGGCTGCCGGAAAACGGAAAACGGAAAGGTAAAAATTTTTTGGCTGCCGGAAAACGGAAAACGGAAAGGTAAAAAATTTTCCTGCGGAAAGGCGGAAACGGAAAACGGAAACGGAAATTTGACACCCTAAGCTCCACCCACTGTGGAACTGTGGAGGTTACAATTTCGGTCATTTTGTACTGATGTACACATGGTGCTCTAGCTGAATGCTGCTTTAAGTTGTGATCATGAAACTTTGGCTAGTGTAAGCAGCCTGTGTTGGCAATGTGCCAGCATTAAGCAACATTAGCTATGATATCATAAGCCTAGTCCATATTGTCATTACTGCCACTACTCTCACTACTAAATTCATGATTCTGCCTCTCCTCAAAGTAGCCCCCCCCCCCTTTGAGTCTACTCACTGCTGTTGAACACAGGTTATGTGTCCACTACACATTAGTATTGAAACAATGGGAAATTTTATTCACATAATTCATTTACTGCATATTTCAAAACAGCATTAAAATCACTGCAATACATCATGATCTCAGATGATCATCAAAAACATCCATCACAGTTCCCACGTTTCTTGCACATCACCCTGATCTGCATATTAATTTTACCTTAATAGCAATGATGTTGATGAAAGTGTTGAAGATATCAGCACATTGCCAACACAGGTGGCTTACACTAGCCAAAGTTTCATGATCACAACTTTAAGCAGCATTGAGCTGGAACACCATGTTTACATCAGTACAAAATGACCGAAATTGTATCCCCACAGTTCCGCAGTGGATGGAGCTAGATGGGTAAAATTTTGGGTGAAAACTCAAAACACCTAATATCTTAACCTGTCAAAATTTTATGACCGTAGCTTACCCCTAGCGCGAATGGTGAGCACTGCCCAGGGACTTTTCAGCCGGACCAAGTAGGGCCTGTGCCTCTGTGCAAGTTTACCCGCTGTGCATGTCTAGGTTATTCTAGATTTTGACCTTCCAGGGGGTCGGATAGATGGCTAATCGCTCCTCTGGAAGGATAGATAGCTGGGAAAAAACTTGTGGGTCGTTTGGGGGTTCGCTGGGGTTCAATATATAGGCTTTTTCAAGATGTAGAAACAATGCAGAAAAATCGTTAAAAGTAAGTGAAAAATTACTAAAAATGGGTATATAAGCAGATACACTACAAAAAAAGCTAAAAAATAGACAATTAAACACTTGAACTACTGTTAAACACTTGAACTAGTGATTTTGAAGGTGAAAATCTACAAAAAAGGGTATGAAAATTAGCGATTTTGAGTGAAAATTAGGGTCTACATGCACACCGGGTAAACATGCACAGAAGGCCTCAGTCACCAAAGGGCATCCCCATGGGGGTACGGTTAGCTATCTATTCAGACCCCGCGAGTGCCAAATCTTGGAGACCCCTATTAGGGTTGGAAAAAAAACGTTTTTTTTTAACTCGATGTTTTTTTAAAAAAAAAAACGTTTTTTTTTAAAAGCTCCCAGATATGACCTTGTGTCAACATATATAGGTATATCAGACAGTGGCAATACTCTGTGATGTTATCTATGACCATATAATGGCTGTGGAGCCATGGGATAGCATTATAAGTGGTGATTTGTGTCAAAAATATCCATTTTTCGTCGACATATTGTTCGTAGATCGCCTTATAGTCGAATGTTCGTGACTTCAGGTAAAGTTTGGCACGGAATAGTGATCAAACAAGGTTATAAAAGGAGGTTGTTACTTTGGGAGTGAAGTTACACACTGTTGAGGTACATGGAAGCACATTACCTCAATAGTATATAGTACAGCAACATATGACGGCTTATTAACCCATGGTAGCACATAGAAATGGATACTTTGATACTAAAAATGCCACAAAACCAATGATAACAACCACCAATGTCAATTTGTGTGTGAAATTGCGCGGTTGCGCGCAAAAAATTTTGCAAAATACCTAGTGCTTAGTACTAAAAATTTCGGTCGATGTTTTTTTTAAAAAAAAAAACATTTCGGATGTCATGTTTTTTTAAAAAAACATCGGCCAACCCTAACCCCTATACATCATCAAATAACCCTTCATCAAGTACATTTCGATATTCATCGCGCAGTCTCCTGAAACCGGTCAAATTACGGATTTCACCTCGTATTACAATCTGCCACTCACTGTATTAAACCACGCCAAATACAAAAAAATTGATGCGGCGTATTCATTTTACAATGTGGCTGGCGGCACCTCCTGGGACGAACTTATGTATGATACGCTGGTAATGGCCAAAAATGTGCGTGGGGTGAAATGTTGTGGACATATAGTATTTCCCCGAAATACCCATTTTGAATTGCCCCCCCCCCCTGAATGGCCCCACACACACTAGTTGACATCGAAACCAAATTTCAACTGGTTCCGATCTCAATACCGAGCTTGCATTTGAACTTCGTTCTCGTTGGCTCGTCAGCAAGCTTTCAATTGGGGTCGGAACAAGTTGACATTTGGTGTCGATGTCAACCAGTGTGTGTGGGCCCTATATTCGCTGGTCTGATTGAGATGAAGAAATAAAATACCCCAGCTCGAAATACCCCCTTTTGAAGTTGTATTGATAACGATGAATGCTACATGTTGCGAAAATACGGTACATAGCACACGTAAAAATGTGCTGGTTCATTCGAAACAAATAATTTGATACTGAGCTAATTCAAATCGGTTCCTTCTTCGAATTTCTTTGTTCGCTGCAGTTCCTACTTTTTTTCGAATCGGTCATTTCAAAGACCCTGCTCCTGTAGCTGTGTAAACCCGCCAGTAATGTATTTCTACCCATCAGTCATGTAAATATTTCTACCAATTAGTCATGTGGACCCGTGTTAGTCACGCATGCCCCCTATACAAGACTGCCTGGTCTACATGACTAGCGGGTAGAAATACATGACTGGCGTGTCTACATGACTAGGGACCCTATTTACCTCATTTTTTGAACATCATCTTTAAACACTGACTCGCAGAAAGGATACGACGTGTTCAACGCAACTGATGTGATGGATAATACAAAGTTTTTGAAGAATCTAAAATTTAGCATTAGCACTGCGAAGCTTTATTATTATTTCTACAATTGGCGCTCGCCCGTTATGGACCCGGAAAAGGTGCGTCAATTTTCAAATGTGCTATTTCCACGATTTTCCGATTTGAACTTTCTATGAAAATATTTCAGATCGGATTGGTCCTACCTTAAATCAAAGCGCCAGATGAATTCATTCGAGAAGTGTCTGATATCATCTGATCTTTTTTGCGTTCGAAAGTTAATCAAATTCTGTTCCAGATGAAATATGGTAGATATTGGTGCAAAGTTTACAGTCAGTATAGGTATTTATGTCCAGGTTATAACCATATTATGTGAATGAGATATTTATGGGTGTGTATGTTAGCATATTTGTGCATGAATATTTATATTTACCATTGTAAAAATTCCTGTAATATAAAGTACTTATAAAATTACATTGGTACGCTTGTACACTGTCTGGCATTCGAACATTTTTACCCGTAGTCACACTAATTAACCGTGAACCCCGCTAGAAGAAATATATGAAAACTCAGGTTTAACGCAAGTTTCCGTTTGCTATATTGGTTAATTTGACCCGAAATAGATATTTCAAATATCATCGTGTAGTAGTTAATTGAACTTACTGTTCAATCAACCAAAACTGTATAAAAACAATTGAAAAAAGCCATCCAAATGTGCCTAATTGCCGACTCCGCGCCGCTAGTAAATAGGTCATTTTCCACGGCCCTTTTAACGCTTATCGCGTCTCAGTTGAGTTGAGTTGAGTTGCGTGGGAGGTGACAGGCAGTGATTAGTAGGGTTCAAACGGGATTGACTTTTCGGGATCGGGATTGTTTTTTTGAGATTTCGGGATCGGGATCGGGATTGGCCTTTCGGGATCGGGATCGGGATTGACGTTTTTTCGGGATCGGGATTTAGGCCTTAAAAAATTAATTGTCAGGGTTTTTCTCCTGACATTTCACAAAATGACCCAAAACACCAAAAAACAATGGATGCCAGAAACGTTGGATTAAATTGGCATCCAATACAATGCCATCGATTCATTTAGGCACTGCGCAATGGGCTGCCTGGCATTGTCATTCACACCACTGTCTACCATATATGCATGTGTATTGACCTTAAACAATGGTAATTAGGGTTGGGACGATATGACTTTTCGATATCGATATTCGATATTCGATATTTTTTTCTGAAACTCGATATTCGATATCGATACGATATGGACCCTCGATATTCGATATCGATATTCGATATGAAAATATGCTCGATATTCGATATCGATATTTCGATATTTTCGATATTTCGATATTTTCATGCAGAGGGGCATATTGCATTTCCATTTGGTCACAAACATGTTTGATCATCTTTTTAAATGAGTCTCACAACAGTAAAAATGAGAGGATGAAATATGAACAGGATGAATCTGATTTTATCAGGTGAAAAATTATTCAGCAGACATTTACATTTCACAGGTGTGGCTGGTTTTTTACATTTTTAAAGGTTGTTGTTTAAAAAGACTGTCAGAATTTTTTAGCCACATTTTCGTGAAATTGTTTCCTTGCGATGCGATGCAGTTTCCTTTGTGAATAGCTTGTATTTTGTTAGGGTGTGTACACATTACCCTTCAGATCCTACTGTTGATAGCTCAATGTAAAAATGGCATGCTTTTGATATGGGATATTACTTTGTGCATTCAAAGGCGTGCACATGTTATGGCTGCAGCGTCGACTTTTTGTTTGCTTCACCCATTTTTATGGGATAAAAAAAAAATCAAAAAGAATATCAGAATATCGAAAAATATCGAAAAAATGGTCGATATTCGATATCGATATTCGATATTTTTTCAAAATTTTCGATATCGATATTCGATATTCGATATGAAAAAATGGTCGATATCCGATATTCGATATTCGATACGATATATCGTCCCAACCCTAATGGTAATGGGCACTGTATCGAGTCCATTTGTAGTGGTGTCCATGCCCACGCAACAGAGATATAGAGGGAGGTGGGGAAATGCGCGCTTGCGCTCAAAATTTTTGCAAGCTGCATACAAAATGGTCCTTTCAAAGTGCCTTTTCTGGCACTTTTTGTGTCTGAATTTTTCCGGAATCGGGATCGGGTATTTTTTTCGGGATCGGTATTGGGATTTTTAAAATCTCGGGATCGGGATCGGGATGGGCTTTTTTCAAATTTCGGGATCGGGACCACAAAATCCCGAAATTTCTCGGGATTCAGGATCGGGATCCCTTTTGAACCCTAGTGATCAGTGCTGGAAAAGCACCATAGCGCTGTTTTTGCTGTGGCGCCATTGGCGCTTGGCGCCACACCCATGAAAAGCACCATGGTGCTTTTTGTGCTTGGCGCCATTTTTCCGCGGCGCCAGGAACAAAACGCTAGGACACTTTAACACGATTCAAGTTTAAAGTTAAATCTAAAGTGCCCAATGCCACTTTATAATTTTTGTCAAATCCAGCGGCGCCTCGATGTACCTGCAGAAGGGCGGCAGAAGCTGCACATCGGCCGCCCGCGCGCGCGTCATTTACAATCGACTCTGCGCCAGGTTGAGTTTGCCGTGTACCGTATTTCCTCGAAATACCCCCCCCCCCTCGAAATACCCCCCTCAAAGTGGGCACTATTAACTTATAATTCCCCCCTCCTCGAAATACACCCCCAATTTACAGTATAGAGAACGTTATGCGGTTTGTGATCCGGGAGACGCAGAACACGTGTTAAAAACAATGACTGTTATGTTAGAATCAGTTATAGACTGTCTACGTACATATAAATATAAGTCCATTGAGTGTTATAAATGGCGGTTTTAGTTGCATTTTTCGACGTTTGTGTACGTTTCAAACAACAATTTACTACTGGGATTTCGAAAAATTTCTAGCGAAATAATAACCCCCCTCAAAATTTCCACTCGCGGAAAATAAACCCCGCGGGGGGTCATACGAGGAAATACGGTAATTTACTTTTAAACATGAGGGTGATCCTGTAAAATGTCAAAACATAAAATTTGCCAGAAAAACAACAACAAAAGTTTGCCAGAAAACTTAAAATGAGTTGGAAAAACGGAAATAAAAGATAGAAACGGAAAACCGAAATTTGACACCCACTCGCACTTATTTTTGTCTCACGTTGTAAGCGTGCCAATGATAATAAAAGCATGCACATTATGTAAAAAGATGACAAATTAATCGTTGTTGCAACTGTAACTATAAGCTGTGACGTTATCACAGCAGTGATTTTTGAAACCTTTTTTCACGTGAAACATTATTGGCACGCTTCCAGCTTGAACCACGCGTGCGAGGTGCAGCGTCGCCGATGTATACAAACATAGAGTTGGATTTTTCCCGTTGAATCACATTCGATTAATCCGCACAAACTGTTCCACATACACCCACCGGCCCAGACTCTCCACCGTGCCTTCATCATCGGCTAGCCCCGCCCCCTCATCGAAGCCATGCGGCGGCGGCGGCGGGAAATCTGCCGCGGCGGCGCAACGAACGCAACACCGCGCCAAGCTGCAGCGCGTGCTCGCGCAGATGGACATTCGCGTGTGCGCCTATGATAATGCCGTTGTGGGCGGTGCCGATGTCCAGCAGATTGGTGAGCTTGGGCAACGTGTGGTTTTTTATCAGTCGCTGAGTATAATTTCCGTTTGCCGCTCCACACACAGCGATTTTGAAAATAAGTTCGAACGTTTTTTGGCAAAGTATGAATACCGTCAGGGCCGTATCCAGGGGGGGGGGCGGGGGGGCTGCAGCCCCCCCCTCCCGAGGCGAGACCTGAAAGTGACCGGAAAATGCGACTTTTTCAACGGCAGCGTAAAAAATTTTGCGCGCAAGCGCGCATTCTTCACCAGACATTAAGGTATTATCATCAGATTTGCTCCATGTGGCCGCAAATCGTTGTAAATACTCAATTTTGTGCTTTTTGCTGTTTTGTATGTATATTTACATACATATACAGCGTTCCATGGCGCTGACGCCAACGCCAATAGCGCCATGGCGTGGCGCCTACTAATGGCGCCAGCGCCATAACGCCATTCCGCCACTATTTAGCTCAAATTTTAGGGGGGGAGGGCTGAGCCCCCCCCCCTCGCTGGCCTCCGTAAACAAGCAGCCCCCCCCCCGCTCAAAAATCCTGGATACGTCCCTGAATACCGTATTTCTTTTAATAGAAGAGCGCCGTTCTATTTTTTCATCAACCTCAAATAGAACGGCAGGTAAACAAGTTGACGGAAAAAAAAAGAACGGCGCGCTTCTATTAGAAGAAATACGGTATTCATACTTTGCCAAAAAACGTTCTTTTTTTAAAAATCGCTATGTGTGAAGCGCCTATAGTATGGAACCTTTTAACCTTTCCGTTTTTCAAACTTTTTGTTGCATTTTTTCCCCTCTGCACTCAACTCTACACCTAAAAATTTAATTGGCATTATATAAATATATGAAGCCCGATCGAATGTCGAAATCAGACTCGAGCAATTCGTAAAAGATAATCAAACCAAAAACCTTTTCTCTATGTCCGCTTTCCCCGTGATAATACTGTGATAAACTATGTAGGTATTCAAACTGTCACCAAAACGATCATTTCCAGCCAGCAGACAGCCGGCGGCGCGGCAGCGACAAACGCCCGACCGCCACTGGGAGCCGGCCATGCCGCAGCGGGTGGGCAACATGAACTCGTTGGCGCGCCTGGCTGCCGATCCAGTTAAACACACTGGTTTGTGGGGGTGGGGAAAAAAGACTTTTTTTTAATCTTGGGTAAATGTAATTTTTTAAGTCAAAAGATGACATTTTTGTAGCAATTCGCTAGGTATTTTGTGCCATATCGTATATATGTCAATATTCTTGCTATACATACCAGTTTTGAACTTTTTCAACAAAAAAATTTAATCAAAGAAAATCAGTTTTTTTAACACTGCGACTTGTGCCGACAATTCGAAAAGTGAAAAAGTTCCATAATTTTGGAATAAACTTCCATATCTGCAAGAAAATGCTGTGAAGTATACTCACTAGTTAACTGCACTCATACATGCCAATTTGCAGATAAATCGTCCATGTCGTTCCAGAGTTATAAGGCATTCAAAAATATTTCGCTTGTCGGTTCGCTTTTTTGATCGAAAACCGTAATATTTTTGAAATCCTTATAACTCTGGAACGACATGGACGATTTATCTGAAATTGGTATGTGAGTGCACTTAACTCTAGTGAGTATACTTCACTGCATTTTCTTGCATATATGGAACTTATTCCAAAATTATGGAACTTTTTCACTTTTTAAAATTGTCGGCACCAGTCGCAGTGCAAACGCAGCTTTAAGAATTAAGAAGCTAATGTAGCTTATTTAAAATATTCCAACCCTACTGGGGTCTGTTACAGAGATCTCGTCTCTTTATCCACCAAATACCGGTAATGGTTTGATCGACCCCCCCCCCCCAGCGCTCAGACATCATCACTTTGCGTACTCGCTGTTAGACGAGCTGTCCAAAACTAGTGGGCCGATAGATGTGAAGGCCTTTATCAATTTGATGCGCAGCTCCATTACGCCGCTTGGCGGCGAACTTTTGGATCAGTTGTGTGAGGTCATATTGAAACAAGCCACTCTGGATGATTTTCTGTGCGTTATGGAATTTTTGTATCGTGTCACATAGAATATAGAGTACTGAACTTTCAGTAGCTGTTTTTACAAAAACGACCCTATTTCGAGGTAGTTTTGTAACACAATATACTCTGTGGACCGCATATGCTAGGCTTTTTCTGAATGAAACACTCCATCGTGATTAATCCATCACAATTAATCATTATTTCAGCAGGCTCGTAACATCCGGTTGTATTTTTAAAATATTTTTATATTTGTGAAGGTGCGTGCGACTGAGACATAAGTAATTTTGGGCGCATTCTCTGCGGTCCGCCGTGTATACTAATTATTTGTCGTCTCTAACTTATGTCTCTTTTTAGGCACGTGATTGCAGTGACCTCTCTGTCCCACGAACTTCCACCGGCACTGAATCGAATCGTGGTAAAATTGGTCAACGCGCGCCAAACTGAAACTTTATGGCGGCTGTGTACGGTATGTGAACGCTATTTTGCCGCACATGAAGGTTTTGCTCACCAGGGGCCAGTTCCGCAATGAGAGGCGATCTTTTGCTACTTTCCTTCTCAATTCACTTGCCATTTCACTTCTCACTTCTCATTTTGCGGAATGACACCTGGTTTGGGTTTGCCATCCATTTGAAGACTTTGTGCTCGGACCCAGAGGCGGTCCACCTGCCACAAGCTAATTAATTTGCCAAACTTTCAATATTCTGAAAAATTACGTATCAACTATCGAGCATTTTGCGCATAGTAGACATCGCAAATTTCGAAAGATCTAAATATCAAATATCGCTATCGACATCGAAATCATGTTTATCATCCATGCACACCCAATTCTGAATTTTTGGAAAGTTGCCAACACAGGTGATAGCGGGCCAATTTCCAACGATTGCATCCGCGTGTTTTGGCTCCGCCCTCAGCGCTCACTGTTCGCTCGCTGATTGGTCGCTGGCTTTGCAAACACTTGAAAAGTCTGATCGACTTGGGTTGGAATTAAGGCAAGAGCATTTTTTAGAGGCCGCTGCAAAATTGGTGGAAAATGGCGCGGTGGAGTATTTGGATTTGGTTGGTGGATACGAAAACCTTTTTTAATTTTGTTCCCCTGTTGTGGCGATGCAACGCCCCGATGAATGTGTACCGTACTCTCCTATGGGGGTTATTCAGGGGTATGCGTTATTTAAAAAATTAAAATGGAGAATGTTATGTAAAAGTAAAATGTCATGTAAAAAGAAATTATAAAATACCATGTAAAAATAAAAGATTGGGCTTTTGAAATTTTTTCGTATTTCCTCGAAATACCCCCCTTTAATAACCCCCCCCCCTCGAAATACCCCTAGGTGTTTTCGAGCTGAGGAAAAAAAATTTCCCCTCGAAAAACCCCCTCTCTGGAATAAGGTACATCATGTATGCAAGGAACATGATGTATTTATTGCGACCATTACGTATACGCTAGTTTGTGTAGCGATGTACGTTTACGTCCCTGTTATGTCCTTATATACCCTATTTGGTCACTTTTATTATCGGTTTGGGGTATGTAAAAGCGTATTCTTTAGTATGACTTTCCCGACAATTTCTGACGAAATAATAACCCCCCCCCCCCCCTCAGACGAAATAATAAACCCAAATAAATGTTTGGGGGATAGATAGCCAAAACATTTGCCTCCGGGATAGATATGTAGATAGGTGAGCGGCCTCTGGGAAAGATAGATTGCTGGCGGATTGGGGGTGGGGCAGCCCCCCCCAGCCCCCCCTAGGAGACCCTTGTATCCAACCCTCCGGAGGTCCGAAATCTAGGAGACCTCTGTCTCACCTGTACAGTGAATCACGATAATATTTTTGATGTAATGAATACGATAAATATTTGCATTTTTCCGCAGCTGCTTGCGTCGTCAGTGCGTGCTGTCCCACTGGACGGCACATGTTACAGTGTTAATGAACTTCTGAATTCAATTTCCTCCGCAAAGCAGTGGCATTGCGCCATCAAGGTGATAAAGCACTGCTCAGAGAACTCGAGACAGGTGATTATTTTTAATCATATATACTCGGCGGACCGCAAAGTATGCGCAGAATCCTACCATAATCTTACATTAAAATCTTGTGATAAATTTCGTAATTAATTATTCCATAGTAAAAACGAAATATCATGATGAAAAACTGTATAATTTTGGGTTCATTATTCAGATGGGTTATGGTATGTTTCGATACTAAGTGTTGATGTCCACCGAGTAGGCTTACGTACCCTATCCCCCCATGGACTTCTTACCCCCTGGGTTGATATAGCCCTCGAGGACTACTTCGGCCCGACTTTTATAACGTGGGATGATGTAGTCCTCCATACAAAATATCTAATTACACTATTGGGGCATCTGTTGGGCCATGGGAATGTGTTTTATACTTCCTTTTATTTATTGCAATGCAAGAACACTGCTTGCATCAGATCAAAAATATTTATTGACGCGTGGCGGTTTGCTCTCGGTCCGCCGCATGGCATATCGCGGAGCCTACTTAAGCCGCGTGCTCATGCGTCGCAGTGTTATTTTGCCGCGGCGGCAATTAGTCTTTGGGGACGTATGGCTTGGTGAATGTTGACGCAGGTGTGTTTTTGACTTTTTTTGTCGCATATACAAATGTGTGTCACCCGTGAATTTATTGAGTTGCGCCGTGTAATTCGTGTCAATAATGTGAAATATCAAACTGTGAACTGTCCAAATGTTAAATGTCAAAATGTAAAAAGTCAAAAATGTAAATATCAAAATATTGATGTGAAATGTCATAACGTAACTGTCAAAATATGAAATGTCATTACAGAGCCACAAAACCTTGAGCATCAGCAGTCATGTAGGAAATCGATTTTACCAAACTATCGCGATTTCTATCACCCCTATTATACTCAGCTGTCACTTCTTTAATCCTATTGTCTAAATTCACATAAATCGCATTTTTTCGCACCTTAAATGTACCATTTTCAATCTTATTCCTAATCGTGACGGTATCAGCCTGATATTCATGCAACACTTTCACAAATTTCATGAATGATGGTTTCGGTCCTGAATAACCAATTCTCTTAACAAAAGCGGAGTGCCATCCCTCAATATTGTTGTTAGTGCGTCTCCTAACATTATACATATTCCAAGTTGGCAAAACATCAGCAGACAACCAATGCCTTTCAAAATAGGAAAACAATTGCAAAATCTTCACACATTCTTCTGGCGTGGCAATATTTGGCAAATCAACAACAGTAGCTGCAAAAAAGTCAGCCCACCAACCATACACTTCACCAATGGGTAAAAAAGCAGATGCCATCAACTGTCTCACTAAACAACGATTATTCCTGCCAGCCCTATACCAATTTTCTAATCCTAATGACTGAACCTTCCTAAATACACACGGCAGAATTTTCATCGGCCATGATTCGATTTGATGTTGTTGTTTTTTCAGCGGGCATTTTTATATTGACAGAGGGCACTTCATTATTGCCAGTGTCACTTCCGGACAGGAACACACGCGGCACATCCTTTTATCGCTGTACATAAGTTGGGATTATCTGTCAGAGCTCAAATGTTGCGCTCATTTCACTGCGGTGCATGTTAAGTATAGTGCGGCGTAGTGAAAGTAAGACGTATCAAACTGCGACAGGAAAGCCGGAAGTCATACTGAAGCTGCGACGAAAGGACACGCGGTGGATCAGCCCGCGTCATACTACCCGGCGGCAGGTCCCGACCACTAACGATGGCAAACCCCCCGAAAAAAAGTATTTAAATTTTTAAGTGTTTTTCCTAAATGAATTTTCGAATTTTCGAATTTTTCCCCAAATTAATTTTCGAATTTCGAATTTTCGAATTTTCAAATTTCGAATTTCGAATTTTCGAATCTTTTTAGGCAGTTTTCGAATTTTTTTGGGTAATTTTCGAATTTTTGGGGGAAAATATTGAATTAAGTGCTTTTAGCTGTTAAGAAGCTACCGTAAATTCTCGAATAAGTCCCCAGAGGGTGGAGTTAATCGAGGGTGGAGTTGTTTTTTCCTCACGCTCGAAAGAGGGGGGGAGTTATTCGAGGGGGGAGTTATTTACTGTAAATCCTCCAATAAGTCCCCCTCGAATAAGTCTAGTGGACCCATCCCCTAAAATGCCATCCCCGACGCTATGTGTCTGCAGTGGATGCCATTTCAACGTTTTTTGACGTTATTTTTCGATTCGAAACTCTTTCAGGCTCAAAACTGAATCGGACCAATTGTCAATCGATTTAGCTGATTGAACTTAAGGATGTGTTATATTTCACTGAATTCCCTGAAAAATTCGAAAAGTATTTTCGAATTTTTGAATTTTCGAATTTTCAAATTTTTTGAAAAAAAATCGATTTTTAAGTGTTTTTTTCAGTAGTGAAATATAAATTCGAAAATTCCGAAAAAATTCGAAAATTCGAAAATATTTTCGAATTTTCGAATCTTTTTTTGCCATCGTTACCGACCACACCCGCGTGGCACGCCACAATTATGCACGCGTCTGTTAGGCCTATTGACATCGATTATCGGTGTGTCCAGTTATGGGACTTTCGCCATATTGGATTATTGCGGGGTCAATGGCGTGTGCGGAAAAATACGTCCGCCGCCCGAATTATGTAATTCGCGTGCAGACGTATTTATAATCGGATTATTGATTGCGTGGGTGAATGCATGCAACTTCAATACTCAATTTCTCGGCCATTTCTCAGCCGATTTTCACCAATGAACACTTAAAATGATCAGAATCACATGGAGATTGCATTTTTATGTTCAGATTATTAAGAATTTGGTAAACTCATGCTAATCATAACAGACAAATCGCCAATATACTACAGACAAAACGCGAATGCAACACAGACAAAAAGCGAATGCAACACAGCCAAAACGCCAATGGATCACAGACAAAATGCTTTGGCATTTTGCTGTGTTGCATTGGTGTTTTGTCTGTGTATCATTCGCTTTTTGTCTGTGTTGCATTCGCGTTTTGTCTGTGTTGAATTGGCGTTTTGTCTGTAGTATATTGGTGATTTGTCTGTCATGATTACCATGAGTTTACCAAATTCTTAATAATCTGAACACAAAAATGCAATCTCCATGTGATTCTGATCGTTTTAAGTGTTCATTGGTGAAAATCGGCTGAGAAATGGCCAAGAAATTGAGTTTTGAAGTTGCATGCATTGTTCTTCGTTTACCGTTATTTGTTTTTGTCAGATCTGATCGTTCTGATCGGTCAGAACTGATCGTTTTTCGTCAGATCTGGTTGTGTAGAGACTGCAGCAGACCCGCTAGACATCAGACTTAGCAAAGTAAATGCAGTCATATACCTGTCACCAAACAACGGAGTTGACATATGTGCGCACTGATTACTTGTTAGATACAAGGCGGAACTCGAAAAACGATAGCGTTGGGTATATTCTAGCCTGTCGTGAAGTTCCATTCTATGCCTTCAATAAACTCGAAACTTGAAACTTACCCATGCAATCGATGCCAATAGGCCTAACAGACGCGTGCGTAATTGTGGCGTGCCACGCGTCAAAAAACATTTTTGATCTGATGCAAGCGGGTCGCGGGCAACAGGTCAATGTAAGGTCAATATAAAGCAAGGCCGCGTGCCGCGTGCCGCGGGTCAATGTAACGCATGCAGTAGGTAAAATATGTATAATGGGTTGATATAGTCCTCATACAAAAAGGGCTGTCGGCCGATATAGTTAGGGCTCGAACTCGACTCGACTCGACTCGACTCGACTCGTGACTCGAAGGTAAAATGGGGTGCCGACTCGACTCGACTGACTCGACCGGAAACATATGGCCCCGACTCGAGACTCGAGGTTTTTGCCCGACTCGACTCGAAAATTCAGCAAATTTCGAGTCGGGGTTTCCCATTGAATCATATCAAAAATATCAAGTTTATTATGACTTTTAAACATATTTTTCAAAAAATTTGCGCGCAAGCGCACCGCATGCAGCATATATAATTGCTTGTCATATCTATTCAATGATGTCTAAAGTCAAGTTTTTCAACTCAAGTTGCTATACAATTCTACAGAATGAAACACACACCACGTCAAATAGATTCCACAATGTTGGCACTGACCCAAAAAGAAGTAATGTACCATATTTCCTCGAAATACCACCCCTATCAAAATACCCCGACTCGAAATACCCCCCTCAAAATGGGCACTATGAACTTATAACCCCCCCCCCCCAATTTACTGTTTAGAGAACGTAATGCGGTTTGTCATCCGGGAAACGCAGAACACATGTTAAAAACAATGACTGTGTTATGTTAGAACCGGTTATATCTGCGTACATATGTAAGTCCATAGAGTGTTTTTGTTGCATTTTTCGACATTTGTGTAAGTTGCAAACAACAATTTAGTACTGGGATTTCAAAATTTTTTAGTGAAATAATAAACCCCCCCCCCTCGTTTAACCCCCCCCCACCCCTCAAAATTCCCACTCTGGAAAGATAAACCCCCCGGGGGGTAATTTCACTATTGGATTGGAATGAATGAATGAATATGAATACAACAATGTCTAGGCAGTATGTGTCTTTGTCACCTTCTCTCGACACTGTGCATGACAGGGCATTTTACAGGGTCACCATCCTCTGTAAACAAACACTCCCATTAAAATAGGTATAACTGGAAAAAACTTCTGCCATTAAAAAACCAGGTCATTTAAAGATGTTGTTTTCCATCCCCAGGCTGGCTTCATTTTTGTTTGTGGCAACATCAAGAAAGTGAACATGTGTGACAAAATGTTAAATTTTTGCTTTATATTGATATTAAAATCAACCGTTGGCATTAGAGTGTGTAAAAACATTGGTTGAAGAACCAGTAAACCAGGTTGAAATTTCTGCAAGTATTATGTGAAAAAGTAACGCATCCGACTCGACTCGATACTCGAAATTTTTGCCTGACTCGACTCGATTTTTCACTGACTCGCCTGACTCGACTCGCCGACTCGACCGGAAAAATTTTGGGGTTGAGACTCGAACTTGAGTTTGAAAAAAATCGAGTTTCGAGCCCTAGATATAGTCCTCGAGGACTATATCATCCCCTGGGGTAAGAAGTCCATCGGGGGATAAATCCCGGTAATCCACCGAGTATACCTACCTATTTTTTTCTTATATGGGAATTTTCACCAACAGAAGAGCACTGCGCAGAAGAATGCTAAAAAAATTGAACTGAAAGTGAACTAAGTCTATTGCCATATTGCAGGCTGCTAGTGAAACGGCGCTGCGGGTGCAAATGGCGTCGGGCGCCAGTGTGGATGAAATCAATCAGTTTGCACACTCTCTGCAGCTCAACAATCTCCATGGGTATGTTTATATGCAAAAGAATGAGTTTTTTAGTGAAAAACGTGAAGCGTACTGGCGGCGCACTTTACTATGGGGTTTACCGTATATTTTCTGTACAGAGAACCAAACAAATTGCTTTGTACATTACATAGCTCTCAGAAGTAGCCAATTTCATACTAAATTAATGCAACAATATTCATAAAAATACGGTAGCATACCATGTAAAGCATCAGTAAATGAATGGAAAAACATTTTTTGGCGTTTCAATGATAGACTTATGAATGTATGACAAATAAAGTAAATAAAATCGGAAATGTTTGATGTAAACAGTGTCAACTTAAAATCAACAGCACAACCCCCCGCCCCACCCAATACATATATTCATACTTTGTAGTAGTGTAGTCTCACCGTGTAGAGTATACTGTAGTGTAGAGTATACCTAGTCTCATAATACTTTGAAAAAATGCCCCTTTCATTCCAAAGTGTAGTAGCTGATTGAACTTGCCATAATTTTGTCGTAAGTTACCTAAAAATACCGTGGTAACGTTGAGATATTTCAAAAAAAAATTGTTGTTTTTTTCCAGCAGCGCAGAAGCTGCCCTGGTGCGACTAGCTGTCGACGCTAAAAGGGACTATGCAGAACAACTTTTCGATGATTTGATGAGACATAAGTTTTACGATGTTGATGGCGTCATCGCGGCAAAACGGGTTACGGTAATGCTACCGAAATTGGCATTTTTGGCTCGAAGAAAGGACTTTGATGGATTTTTCGAACTGTTTGAGAAATTGGGATGTGAGAAACATTGGGAAGTGCTCGATGTTGCCATCGACCTCACAGCTGGTTGGATTGGGTTTGAGGATCGTTTTGTATGAAGTGGAAATGTACAGGGGTGGGCATCTTCAGTTACCGCTGGAAAAACGCGATAGCTTGAGCTACGGTTGAGCTATCACAGTGAAATTTGAACACAATAGAGTAGACTCCATAGGACACCTATTCTGAAGTTTGCAATCCAAACGGCCACATTTTGGGTGAGTAGTGGAACACACAGTTTTTAGTGTAATTTTGTGACTAGGCGTCACCCATAGGATAAATCGAGGGTGGCATTTGAGGGGGGGGGGTCACCGGTCTTTGGTGTTGTCCCATTCTGTCGTACATTGGCCGATTTGGATGCCCTTTGAGTATGCTTGTTGGGGTTTGGGGTCGGGGCTACAACCAAATTCTTTGTTTTTCTCGAATAGTCCCCCAGTCCTGAGATAACGGGGGTCAAGTCACAAAATTACACTAAAAACGGTGTGTTCCACTACTCATCCAAAATGTGGCCGTTTGGGTTGCAAACTTCAGAATAGGTGTCCTATGGAGTCTACTCTATAGTGTTTAAATTTCACTGTGATAGCTCATACGTAGCTCAAGCTATCGCGTTTTTCCAGCGGTAACTGAAAATGCACACCCCTGTATGAAGTGTATTCGGTATTATCTGATATAATTCCGCAAGTGGAGAAGTAAAAGAAACAAAAAAGAAAAGAAAAAACAATTTAGAAGTGAGCTGTTGTAAGTGAAAGAAAAGTTTATTTAGAAGTGAGTATGCAAAGGGCTAAGTCAAAGGTCGAAAGGAAGAGTCAAAAGCGTACCATTGTAATTTTAACTTACCATTGTCATTTTACATTTTGGTACATTTTTGACACCAGTTTATCATTCTATCAGCGGTAAAATACACATTTATTTCAGGCTGGCTGCATCCATCTGAATTCATTGAAAAGTGCACCGAATTATCGCCACAAAATGCCGCCATTGTGCCGATGTGTTTGCATCGTTTGCTGATCACGCAGCGATGGGCAGCTCTGCTAGATTGCTTCGACAAGTCTGATTGTACTGTTTTTACAAATTGAAACTACCGTATTTGCTCGAATAAATTCCCTAGGGAATTTTTTTCCGTCTGACTTTTTTCGTGGGGTATTGATTGTTATAATTCTTATCCAAAGGGGGGTTACTGGAGGGTGTGATTATCGTCAAAATTTGTATTTTATCAACAACTTTATTAACAAAATAACATGCTATTTTCATGCAAATTGGCCACAACAAAAGGATCATATATTTACCTTAGGGGGATAATTATTTTTCCATCACTCGTCTACTGGGGGGGGGGGACTTTTCAAGGGTGGAAATTATTCGAGGGAATGAATTACTCAAGCTTATACAGTAACTGAAACCTCTGTATACTTTCTACACAGATATCCCAGTGTGAAAACACTATCACTACCATCCAATATCGTGAAACTTGTTCTAAATGACCGGAATTCTTGGCGCCCGATTATCGAGTGGCTGCGACGGCGGAGAATGTCGACCTGGGAAAAAACGTTCAAACGAGGTAGATACTGACGCATTTCCCACTCATTTTTATTGTCTCAATTTCGATAGTTTGCAGAGTGTTCCCGTTTTATGGTCGACATGGTGGTCAGCCAGCCGTCGCTTCTCGATGCAATCGATTTCCTTCTCGCCGTTGTTGATTCTGTTGGTTTTTATAGTTTAATCACCCGACGCGTTCTGGTTTTCAACCCAAATTTTGAAGACTTATTTTGAACGCGTTGAGTTTACCAAAATGAAACGTCAACTGCAGCAGTTGATGAAATCAAATATAACTCATTTCGGTAGATTTATTAAAATCAAGATTAAAATCAACCTCATTAAGATCTCCCAATTTCGCCACTTTGCACTTGAATTACCAACAATTTAAAATAAGCCCCGCCCACTCCCTTCACCCCCTCTCTAGGACCTGCCCATTTGCTCGCGGGCCGTTCAAGCCGCAGCGATTCGTTGCAACAGTGGATTTGGCCCGCGAAATGACGATTTACTGTGGCGCAAGCTAGAATCAGCTTTGAGCGATAGCGCAGTGGCTGAAAGGATGTTTAGAGAGTCTAGAATGTCTTTCATTGAAGCGCCGCCTGTGCAGACTCGGGATAAGTGAGTTTTTGGGGGTCGGTTAGAAACGCTCAGCAGCAGGGGTTTTGTAGATTTGGACCCCCGCGGGGGTTCATATAGATAGCAAATCGCTCCTCCGGAGGGATAGATAGCTGAAAAAAAGGTTTTTATGGGGGGGGGGGGGTTCGCGGGGGTTCAATATATAGGCTTTTCCGAGGTATAGAAAAACGTAGGTGAAAAACAGCTAAAAATATCGCTTTTTTATTTTTTATTTCCAGCACCGGTGCGCTGATGGGCAAAGTGTCGAGTGACGATTGTGTCACATGCGAAGATTTGGTCGAGCAGCACAACAAAGCCTTGCGAAACAAGGTCGACTCATTTTTCATCTTGTTTGACGTAATTATGGCGTCATTTTAGTGTTAATTTTTGAAGACTGTTGTCCGAAATTTGTCGCCTGTTGACCGTTGAGTCATTTTTGGCGGAATTTTTATCTAGTTTGCATTAGTTATTATCATTCAACTCTTAGTTATCATTGAGTTGAATCTTCATTCAACTTAACGATTCAACAGTCATTTATCCCCATTTGACTTACATTGGGGACTTATTCGAGGTAATATGGCCCAGCTATCATCTTTACTTTCCTTTCTTTTCGCATCTCTACCAGATAAAAGTTTATGCGACCGCAGGAAAGTCTACGCGCGCGCAGTTTACTAGACGAGTTTGTTCGACGCGGCTGCACCTGGCGCTCGGAACGCATGCACAACTTCTGGCGTAATTTACCCTCGCAGCACGCAAAAAGCGTGGCGCGCACCATGCGCACCGTGTTCGTTTTTCTCTTACGTCGTGATTGCTTTTAGTCATACAAATCCTGAGATTTTTTAATAGTTTGAGCGGCGTGACAAGAAATTCCCGACATAGCCCACAAATAAGGCACTGCACCATTCCGCATGTAAGCCCATCCCGCATGTTGACCCGAAACACATTTAATTATACGTGGCGTGCTGAATATAGGTAGTAAAATACATAACCTTGTTATTTTGAAGATGAATATCTATAAGAAATATGAAAATTAGCGATTTTGGGTGAAAATTAGGGTAAAATTGCTCAAAAGTGCTCCAGATAGCTAGAACGCTAGGAAATTTGCGGGGGGTGGGTGTTCAGGGGAATGAAGCAAAAAAAATTTGCGCCAGGGATAGATAGATAGATGGGCGGTTTGGGGTGGTGTTAGCAGTCCCCCTCTCTTACCCCTGCCGGTATAATGTGTCAATAATGGGTCTACATGCGGGATGGGCTTACATGCGGAATAGGCCTGACCCCACAAATAACACCGAATCCATGTGCGTAGCATTCAACTCCCCCATGGTAATTATTTCAGGGGCGTCACGTTGCCGTTGGGTCGTCACACGTCGCAGCGCATCGCCCGCCAGGGACCATTCCCAGACTCTGTGAAATGCCCTGTAGAATGTCAAATGTTGTGTAAGGTATCTAACGAAATGTAAAATGCCCTGGAAAATGTCAAATATCATGCAAACTGTCAAATGTCATGTAAGATGCCATGGAAAATGTCAAACGTCATGCAAACTGCCAAAAGTTGCGTAAAATGCCCTGTGAAATGTCGTGCAAATTGTCAAACGTCATGTAAAATGCTCTGGAAATTGTCAAATGTCATGTAAACTGTCAAAAGCCATGTAAAATACCCTGTAAAATGTTTAAAAACGATTTTTTTTAAATAAAAGGAAACTTGAGATTTGACGGGGCCCATGGCGGTTCATAACATTAGACATTTTACATGGCATTTTCCAGGGTCTGGGAGTGGCCCCAGGCGCTGATGGACAACGTGAGCGTGGAGCGCGTGCTCGGCTTCGTGGACGCGGTCGCCTTGTCCAACGAACAGCCGCATAATGAATTGGTCGCTAAGGCAGACAGGGACACCAGTGCGTTCGATTTATTTACCTTATTAGATTTGCGTTTATTGCTTAATTATGTGCTGCATTTTCTAGCGTTTTGGGTGTCAACAATGACATAATGTGTTTGATTCTGTGCCAGATTGTCAGTAGAGATAAGCTAAAATCGGTGATTGGATGAGATCAGTAGAGAAAATCAAATGCTTTTTGTTGATTTTCACGGTCGAACCCCGAAAATTTGCTTCATGATTTTATGACGTCATTCCATGTAAGCTATATTTCTGATCAGGTGTTTTTACGTTTTACAGTTCACCTCTGTCTGAGAGTTTCCCATTGAATAATCGATTTCCACATCGCAGGCATCAGCTCAAATCAACTAAAAGCTTTTCTTATGGACGCTTTGGTGTCTGTGCGAAACCAGAAAGATGCCTCTGCATTGGTAGATTTCTACGCGAAAAATGCGGCTTATTTGTCTGTGGGCAGTTTCTATATTGCCACAATGCGGCTGGTATTGCACTTGTATGAACGGTCCGTTTTTTGCTCGTTTTAGGCGTCAAAATTTAGCGTCGTACATTTGAGTATTTTTTTGCTTTCACTTCACAACCCCCCCCCCCCCCGCTTTTCACCACATCTCCAATTGCAGTGGCTACAGCGACCAGTGCATTTCGTTGTTGCGTGCCGCGTCCGCTCAAATCGACCGCAGCGCCGTTGTCAACCCCAGACGCCGATTGGCTGACATCCGTACGTTTCTACGTTTCATCGTGACGTTTTTTTCGTTGTTTTTATTTTGGATATACTCGGCGGACATAACATTCAGTATGGAAACCTACCATAACGCATCTGAATAATGAACCAAAAAAATTAGTTTTCAGCATGATATTTTAAAATTACGAAATTTATCACAGGGTTTTTTTCATTTAGTTATGTAGGAGTCTGCACATACTTTGTGGTCCGCCGAGTATACCTAATATGTGTAAAAATGGCAGAGCTTACGAAAGTGGCTGTTTTGAGGCTGACGCGTGCGGCAGTTGAGAACAAGGATGCCCCGTTTATCATTGAATGTGGGTTCATCGACTTTTTGTCTGTAACGTGCTGTTTGCAATTGCAAATCTCAATTGGGACTTTGCTCGCAGTGATGTCAACGTTCGCTGCACCTGGTGTCACTTTCGATCACTCTCTTGGTGGAAATCAAATGGAACGCTTGTGTTGGTTTACAGCTTTTTAGAAGTACAAATAAGTGTAAAAAAGAACTTATAGAACTTTCTAGAATTATTAGAAATTTTACAGCGCTTTAGAAATACAAATGCATGTAAAATAGGACTTATAGATGTAACTTTTTAGAAATTTTCGATAAATATGACGTCTTTGCTATTGTATCAAACTTAGCTTCGTCAATCGCAATAATAATATTTACATCAATTTTACCCACCCATCCAACAATTCTCAGGGCAGCGTCGGTCGCTCACAAAAGCATGCGCGGCATTTTTGGCACGCGTCCAACTAGGTCGCTATCCCGACGTGTCGACAATCGACAGTTTAATCGAATCGACAGTGATCAATCGGGATGTGGACAATCGATTTTTGCAAGATGAATTTGTTGGAAGCGCGACGCAAAATCAAGTTGAGGAGGAAATCGAGACTGAAGGGAACATTGCTTCTTCAGTGGCTGGTTTGATGAGAGTGCACGTGCACGCTGGCAAGCAGGTCAGTTAGCTATACTAAGCAGTGTCTCCAATGAGGGAGTTGGGGGGCTAAACCACAAAACCGCCCAGCTATGGCGGCCGCTCACCAATTATCTATCCATCCCAGGGGCAGTAATTCGGCCTATCCCGTGCACCCCCCCGCAATCCACCCCCTTTTTTTCAGCTAACTATCCCTCCGTAGGAGCCTTTTGCTATCTATGCAACCCCCGGAGGGTCAAAATCTAGGATACCCCTGAGCAGTGTGCAGATCTCATTTCGCAGTTCCTCAAACCTTTTTTCGTTTTCAACCCTGCCAAAAACCAACCAGCGCACGGACGAGCGTCACACTGAGCAGTTGAACGCGATCGATGCGTTGGCGAGCACCAAGAGCAGGCCGCAGTCGCGCAGGGCCGTCGCGTCGCTGCTCGCGCAGGGGGTTCGTTTTTGGCGCGCTTTTTTGATCGGGCTCATTTTTTGTGCTGGTTGATTTTGTATCTTATCATATACTGGATTGTTCGACTGAATAAATTACGATGGGCACCAAGAAGTGGCATCCTCAAATGGCGTCATTATATCGCCAGTACCAAGGTATTTTTTCTGACGCTCCAGCCCCGAAAACACTTTGTTGTGCTAACCTTGAATTTAATTGATTTTCAAATGTCATGAACTTTGGATCTGCTTTCATTTGCTGTCAGCAAAAATTCTCACGGCCAGTTCAAAACACCGTGTAAACATGACATAAAAATGTCAGTCAAATTTGGCAGGTTCTATAAAAAGGCCGCTGAATTTACGCGCCAATAAATCTAAATTTATTACGGCATTTTATATCATCCACCAAAATACACAATTCCAGTACAAACCAGTGTTCGGCCCTGCCGAGAACGAGTGGCTGCAACAGCGGGCCGAACTCGTGCTGCGAGTGCAGAATGCCGGCTTTCACGTCGACCAGCTGCATCTGCAGACGCTCGCCTGGCGATTTAGAGCCGATGGCGATGTTTTGGTGTGTTTGACTATTTACCACCCCCCTGTTTAAGTTTATGAATTGGGGTTCACATGGAACATCGATTGTGCCTAAGCACACTAATTTTCAAACGCGTAATACATTATCCGAGTTTACTGGAATGAGTTATTTTTAGTCCCTATCAACTGGAGTTCGCGGACATCTAATTTCAGTGAACTCAAATGTATTTGAAAATTAGTTTTCTAAATTTCGGTTGAAAACTAGTCTGTGCCGAGCCATTATGTATGATTTTTCAGTCATTCCGCGACTACGTGGCCGGTCTGAAGCCAGTTTATCGGATGGTCAGTTATGCAGATACCCGACTTGCTTGTGCCATGATTGAAGCGTCAGTTTTTTTACTGCAGGCTCTTGTTTTGTGTCCATTATTTTTCAAAATTATGATAAATTCGCAGTGAATGCCCTATGGATTACTTGAACTGGCTCCGACAACACGCATCTGGAAGTGGTGAACTGGGCCCATTTCCCTGGGAAACTGTCCCGCTGTTTTTGACACACTACCCCCAGCACGAAGCCATCGGTTCGTTCTCAAAATTTCTGACATCACTTCATTCACAATTATGTGCACTTCATTTACAATTATGTGCACTTCATTCACAATTACGTGCACTTCATTTACAATTATGTGCACTTCATTTACAATTATGTGTGCAACGGATAGCATTCGAAAAATAACCCGTGATTTATATTTTCGAAAATCACAATAAATATAAATAACCCGTGATTTATATATATTTATATTTTTTCCAAATTCTGAGTGATATATTTATATATATTTTTAAATTTGAAAAAAAAAATCACTGAGAAAATCACTCATACTTGATACATTGTGGTGCAATGATTGCGCGTTATGACTAAAACATGCAATCTGTGCAAGAGAAATTTGCAGGGATTTTCTCCAGAAAATCTCTCTGTTCATGTAGAGCATTATTGGGTTAAAATTGTATTTGAAGCAGGTAAATATTGTTAGCCTACACACACTAGTTTTCACCCTGACTTTTTTGAAGACTGAAATGGCCAAAAATGGTGACATGTTTCCATCAAGTTTTCCACTACTGAATGCTATATACCATATTTCCTCGAAATACCCCCCTCGAAATACACCATGTTGAGAAATACCCCCCTCAAAATGGCCACTATGAACTTATAACCCCCCCTGTTGCGAAATACCCCCCTCAAAATGGGCACTATGAACTTATAACCCCCCCTTGAAATACCCCACCCCAATTTACTGAATAGAGAACATAATTCAGTTTGTGATCCGGAAAACACAGAACACCTGTTAAAAACAATGACTGTGTGATGTTAGTACTGGTTTTATACTGTATACATACATATATAAGTCCATAGAGTGTTATAAATGGCAGTCTTTGTTGCATTTTTTGATGTTTGTGTACATTTCAAACAACAATTTAGTAATGGGATTTGAAAAATTTCTGGCAAAATGATAAACCCCCCCCTCAAAATACCCCCTCGTTTGACCCCCCTCAAAATTTACACTCTGAAAAAATAAACCCCCCGGGGGTAATTTGAGGAAATACAGTATGTTCAGTTTTCACAAATGGCATGAATTTTGGTGGGGTGGTGTTGGCAAATCACTAGTTTGATCACAACTCAAACTCAAATGATGGCAAATGGTCACATCATTATCAGTTAGTGTGATGAAGCCACCGAAGTCAGCGTCTTCTACCACCGAATCCGGCTGCTTCAAGACCGTAGTGAGAAACGGCCTTTAGAGTGGTTGATTTCCCGTTGTTGCCGAACGTCCACTTGTCGACAGCCAAGTTGAGTTTATATCGTGGTTGCGTGTTGAAAGGGGTTCGAAATTGTTTCAGGTACTTTATTTCGATCAGATACAGCGTGTTACAAAAGCGCAAAGCCTAGCGAGCTTCCTAGTCGAAGTTTCTATCGCTAGCTTATTTTGTTCACTTGGGGTGGGTCCGCAGACTGAAGTAAAAACTCTCAAAGTAGCTAAGACACGGAAATCATGTATAGAAAAACAGTTACAGTAATTTCCTAATACAAATGCACAAATAAGACATAAATGCAACAAATAAACACATCTAACCGAAACAGTTGCCTTATACCGCGCGTGCATACATTCAAACAATTATGGTAAAGAAATACCAGGTACCAATTGGGCTAATGGAAAAACTATTAATCTTGAGAGGCGCGAAGTCGGCAAACTCGGCCGATTTACTAATTTGCTTCAATTTGTCAGAAAACATTGACGCACATTGGAACTAATAAATTAGGGTTTGAAACTGTAAATAGTAGTGTAAATGTTCCTAATGACATAAATAGAGCAGGGTATATTCGATATAATAATAATCACTTCCTGGAAACGTATATTTCATAATTGGCAAATTGGGACTTATTCGAGGTAAATGGGTATATTAATTGAGCAGGGTCTATAATATATTCAGCTTGAGCAAAGTATTATAATTATTAAGTAAATATAAATAGTTGTGAACAGGGTTATAACAATTATACCTATGCGAAGGGCTTCGTAAAGTAAATGCTAGTTGCACGCAGGGCACCATTTCTCTATTAGGACGCTGGCCTAGATAATTACGCGGTACGTAAATAATTACAAGATTTGACTTTTGTAAACTGCAAGTAAACTATGCAAATGTATATATAATCATGATCAGAAAATTACGGCGAGTTGAATGAGCCTAATTTTATATTAATACACCTAATAACAACTTATTTGACCTTTTAACCTAAACATTCCTCATAAACTTATCAATAACTTATAGAACATTTTCCTAATCGAATATTCTCCATGGATAAATAATATAGTGCATAAAATGTAAAATAGTGCAAATAAGTAAATGTGCGAATATAAACCTAATTATCAATTCTCTGTATTTCTTTATCCATCCACTTTGCCACGGTCAGCACACTCCGGGCGGAAGAGTTGCTGCACCCCGTTGTTACAGCAACGTCACATGCTGGTGGTGGTGGGCGCCAAAGTGATGAGTGGCGTTTCCACAGTCGCCTCGGTGGTGAACGTGGTCGTGCGCGAAGTCGTGGGCGTGCGTGAAGTTGCAGGTCCAGTTGTTGGTGATGCCAACGCCGACCTAGCCTGATGATGAAGCAGGTAGTTGCCCGTGTCGCTCCCTGCGCGTTCGCGTGAGGTGAATTTGCGGATATCAGGCATGTGAACACTGTCTCTGTTCATGGCTCTGACTTGTCCCTCATCAGCTGAACTTTCATCTGGCTGAACGTATGCTGATAGTGACTTTGCCATTCTGTCCTCTGTTTCTGCTCTCTTGGCAAATCTGACGGACTGTGTTGAGTTGGATCTGGCTCTCCTCTTGATTGCTGGTCTCAACTCTGTCTTGCGCACTTTTCTTTGTGGATAATTGGTCTCTTTCTGAGTTGATTTCTTGATAGTGTATCTGATGGCTCTGAAGCATAGCCATATGCATTTGAATGGACACACTATGCATTTCCATATGCATGTGTATACACACGGTGGAATCACTGGTTTCCCTGTGGCAATCCTCCAATTGTACCACAGGTATCCTGCAGCTACAATTCCGGCTATCAGGATTGTGATTCCCAGCAACATTGCGATTGTGTTGATGATCACTTGAAAGGGTCCTTTCAGCATTCCTCCCATAAAGTTGGTGTACCCTTTTGACACTCCAGATATATAATGACCATATGCTTTGCCGATTCCTGCTGCTGTCTGTCCAATTCCAGCTCCAATGCCTTCTATTGAATTTCTGATCACTCTGGGATCCAATGACATATCTGCTGTGTAATCGATCAACTGGTTCTGCACATGTTCCAAATTCTGTAGTCTCTGAATCTGGCCTCTGACATCCATGAAATTGGTCGCTCTGTTGACAATGTTGGTGAACAGGTGAGGCGCGTCAAACGTGAAGGCCTGCCATTGTCCTTTCCATGTCATTTCAATCGGTGTCTCTGTGACGTGCACCATTCCATGTGCGGACTTCCACTGTCCATGCTCATTTCTGTACAGGTGCGGTGTGGTGTGGCTGCAGTCCTCTTCTGGTGATTTCTCCACCAAGTCTCTGCTGCCTGGGCTCTTGAACCACAAGGGCCCGTCTTTGTCCAATCTCATTGGTGTGTATTTGTAGCATGTCTCTCCCACTTTTCCCGTTTGATAAATTATGTATGGCTGCACTTCCTTGCATTCCCAAAACATAATTGCTTCTCCAGCCCATTCTGCATGAACATCCTGTCTTCCCAGCATGGCTCGAATCCCCAGTGTTGGATCGATGCGGAAAAGCTGAGTCAACATGTCCAGCTGGTTCTTGCGAAGTTGACATAGCTGATGCCATACAATCGCAAATTGTGCCTGAGTCATCTCTCTGACCACATGTCGCAGGAACTGAAACTTGGAGTTTCTGTCGTCCAATCTGGCATACAATGTTCCACTGATTGTCGACTCTCTCGCCTCCACTATCTTTCCTGGCATTGCCCATTCCACAGGCACATCTTCTCTTCTGTCAAACTGGATGAATACACCTCCTTGATCGGTGTAGTATGTGTCTCCTGGAACACATTCTGAGCCAATTGGCCTCTTTGTCTTGTTGCTGTGGGAGTATGCTGCTTGCAACTTTGATACAATAATTGTCTGGCCAGATATCTCTGATTTGAATCTGCCAATTCTCTCATATGCACATTGATGCTTGAAGTTCTCTGTATCCCACACTGTAATTCCATAATTGTGGTCTCTGCAATGTCCCATCATGGCTCTGCACTGGCTGAAATCTTGCAAGTCGCTGATTACAGTCTTTCCATCGAGTGAAGCCACGGTTCCTTCTTCCATGTAGAAGTTACTGACGACATTCTCTTTGTCATGACAACACCATGAATATTCCACATTCAAGGTTTGATTGGTTGTCCACACTCTGGGTTCCATTTCCACCAAAGGTGTTCCTCTAAACATCTTGTGAATTCTTGCATAGTTACAGGCTACCACGCCAACTTGCTGGTATTTCTCAAAATTGCCTGTAATGCCTTTCGCTCCCCAGAAACTGGTGTGTGTGATGATTTCTTTGATTCTGATGTAGCATCTGTATGCTTTCTCTTTCTGTGGAATCTGTCTCTGTGCGTAAAGTGTAACTTTCATTGCCTTGACAAAATTCCTTGGTGGGATATGGCACTGCACTTCTTCAGGAACTGTAAGCGCATGTCCATGCCTTCCACTGGTACAAATTTGATACTTCTGGCTTTGTGAGTTGATCACCTGTTCCACAGGATGATCTTTGATTGCATCCTTGAATCTCTCATAAGTCTGCATTTCTCTGACAGATTTTGGTGGCCATTCTGAAGGCAAAGGCGGCAATCCATGATGCGCTGCCAATGATGGTGGCCTTACTGTCGAGGTTTCTAGAACGTATGTTCTGGAAAATACTTCGCTGTAAGCTTTGCCGGCTTCTCTCAGCGTTGCTGACTCTGACACGCTTGTCAGCATCAACATCATACACAGCATTCCAATCACCAGACTGCTGGTGGTTGCTGTGGCTTTCCCTGTTGCACTTCTCAGGACTCTATCCGATGCTGAGTTCCTCTGAGCAGGGTTTGGTACAGAGTCTCTGTTCGAGCTCTGATTTCTGACATGTTTCTGGACAATTGCTGGGTCCAGTAAATTTACTTTGACTGTTACTGCTGTCTCTGGAATATCCATTGTCTTTGAATTGATTTCCAACGGATACAATTGATTGAGTGGCCTGCTGACCACATTTCTGTTGGCAGTTCTGACTTTTGCTGAGCGAATCTGTCCATCTTTGCTGGGCTCTAACTGCTCGATGCGACCCATCCTCCATGCACCTCTGGGCATGTTCTCTTCATAAATCAGCACAACTTCATTCACTTTGGGTTCTTGAGTCGCTGTCAATCTGCCATGTTTGTGCGTCACCTGAGTTCTTTCCCTCAAGCTTGGGATATACTCTTGATGCCACAAGTCCCAGAACTTATCCAAAGTTTGCTGGGTTGTCTCCCAATATTTCTGCAGTTTTGCTGCGTTATCCATTCTGGGCACAAATTCTTCATCTTTGTCTGCGTCAAACTGTGGTGCTCCAATCTGACCTTCCCCTGTCAGGAAGTCTTTTGGCGTCAGCACTCTGAGGCTCTTTACATCACCATAGATGTAAGAGATTGGCCTGCTGTTGATCACTGCTTCGACTTCTGGCAGAAGTGTCAACAATTCTTGCAGGGTTAACATTCTGTGCCCCACAGCTGCCTTGAAATGTTTCTTGGTGATGCCCACCATTCTTTCATAGACTCCTCCTTGCCATGGTGCCATAGGAGTCGTCATGTTCCACTGGATTTGTTGCTGTGAGCAGTAAGTCTGTACTGCTCCACTTTTGACCATTTCTGACCATTCCTTTCCAGTATTGATGGCCTTGTCAGTGCTTGTGCTGAGCACTCTCTCTGTCAATTTGAATTGCGTCGCATTGTCTGAAATCACTGCCTCAGGCTTTCCACGCCTGGCGATGAATCTCCTGACTGCGTTCAGGAATTCCTGTGCTGTCATGTCCAGCACACTTTCCAGGTGAACTGCACGTGTCACCATACATGTGAACAAACAGATCCACATTTTCCTGTGATCTTTGTCCACTTTGTACCAAACTGGTCCCAAATAATCCAAGCCCGTGTACTGGAACGGTCTGGCTCTCTGAACTCTGGTTTCTGGTAAATCTGGCATTGGTGGAAGCTGGTACGGCTTCGCTCCCAATTTCTTACAGGTTGGGCAGGTTCTCGTCACATTGTAGATCACCCGTCTGCCCTGTGTAATCCAGTACTTTTGTCTGATCGCTGCCAATGTATGTTGCACTCCTGCGTGCATCAACTTTTCATGCTGGTCTCTGACGATCAGCTGAGTCACTGTAGCCGTTGCTGGCAACAGTATGAGTGGCACTGTGACCTCCTGTGAGTCTGTATGCTCCATTCTGCCGTGGCACTTCAGGATTCCATCCTGATGCATTTGCACATTGAGCCATTTGATCAACTGCTGGTCTGCAGCTGTTTTCTTGCTATTCTGGCTGCCTCTACTGTGGCCTGTTGCCAGAATCTCTGCCACTCCTTTGTAATGATTCTGTTGTGTCACTTTGATCCAGTATTTTAACGCAATCTCTCTCTCTTCAATACTGATAATTCCCTGTGGTTTCATTGTACCACAGATACTTTTCATGATTTCTGACAATCCATTCTGACTGTCAATTTTGCCGCGCTTTTTGTGCATCTGTCGCACAAATCTCATCACGTATACTGTTGAATCCAGTAACTTTGTCAATGATGAGAATCTCTGAATCTCTATTCCCAATGGGTTGCTTTGCTTGCTTTCGTCAGCTTGCATATTGCTGGCATCTGGGTCACTGACCACTTGCTGTGTGGCGCCCAGGTAAATTGGACTGGCTTTTGGGAACTTGAGCTCTTCTTTCTTGATTTCTGCCATTACTTCTGGCGTGACTGGCTCCACTTTTGGCTCTGGCCACTCTCCAGTCATTAGCCATTCTGGCCCCTTCCACCACAGGTTACTGCCTTCCAACTCTGACATATTCATGCCTCTTGTGGCCATGTCAGCTGGGTTCTCCAGTCCTGCGATGTGTCTGATATGCATGTTCTCTGTCTCACTCTGAATTTTCCTGATTTCATCCAATCTGTTCTTGACAAAACATGCCAGTGGCTTCGCTGTTGTTAGCCACTTCAGACAACAGGTTGAATCTGACCATACAACTGTCTGACTGAATTTGACGTCCTTGAGCTCCTTGTGAATAAACTTTGACATTCTGCTGCCGATCAACATTGCTAACAATTCCAGCCGTGGAATTGTCACTTCTGGTTTCTTTGGAGCGAGTCTCAATCTGGAGTACAGCAGGCTTGACGTGCCGCTGTCATTTTCTGTTTTCTGGCATATGTATGCCGCTGCGCTGTATGCCATTGCTGAGGCATCGACGAAAATGTGCAGTTGTGCATCTGCACCACTCTGATAATTCAAATTTCTGTTGAACTTGATCTGTCCAACTTTGAGCAACTCTGTCTCCAATTGCTGCCAAATTGCTGTCTGTTCCTCAGACAGGGGAGTGTCCCATTCTTTGGCACTTGGTCCTGAATGCCATAACGTTTGCAAAAATCTCTTTGCTGGCAGTAGGACAGGACTAACGAGTCCCATTGGATCAAAACATCCCGCAGTCACCTTTGCAACTGTCCTTTTCGTGGGAAGTTTGATTTTCTGGTCAGTTTCTGATAATTGTGATTGCTGGACTGTCTTTGGCGTTTTCAGCCACATCTGGTCGCTTTCTGTGTCCCATTTCATTCCTAGGACTGTTGTGACAATTTCCTTGGCCACATCTGACTCTGCCAATTGCCAAGTAAAGCTCTTATTGTTGCTGTTCCATTCTCTTAGATTCATCTGTGCCTCTGTGAACAGCACTTTGGATTCCTGGTACAATTCGATTGCTTTCTGCTCTGTGTCCACACTGAGGATCAAATTATCCACATACAGATTTTCATCGATCAATTTTGCATTTTCTGTGTCAGCTTGATTCAGGTGGTATCTGACTGTCAGCGCCAGCAGCGCTGGGCTGCAGATTATACCAAATGGTACTCTGGCAAATCTGTAAATTTGAATGTTGTCCTCCATGGATGGTTTCGTGGGATCTTTGTACCACAGAAATCTTGTCACATCTCTGTCACTGTCCTGCAGACTAATTTGCAGAAACGCTTTCTCTATGTCTGCGACCAGGGCGATTCCATGCAACCGGAATCGCATCAGCATCCCTACCAGCTGTGGTAGTATCACTGGACCGCGGTACATGCACTCATTCAAGCTTGGCATGCCTGGCGGTTTAGCTGAGGCATCATATACCTCTCTGACCTTTGTGGTAGTTTTCTCTGGCGTTATCACTGGTTGATGAGGCAATATATGGAATTTTCTGCCATCCATAATATCCTCTTGGACCTTCTCAATCACTCCTTGCTCCTCTTGTGTTTTCATGATTGCCTGAATTTTCTCCAGTAATTCTGGGTCTCTCTTGAGCCTGTTGGTGAGGTACCTGAACCTCTTGAACGCCATTGCTTTGTTGTCTGGAAGTTCATGCAAATTTGGCTTGTACATGAACTTAACAGAGTACCGTCCATCTGGGTTTCTCTGTACACTCTCATTGAATTGCTTGATGGCCTCATCATCCTCGACGAGGTCTGGCTGATCCATTATGCCAATGGTATCCAGTCTATCCATGTCTTTGACATTTGGTACAGGAGCAATTGACAACGGTGCTTCCTCGTACCACTTTTCTCTCTGAATTTGATGCACAATTGTGTTGACCACCACCGGATATGCGCCATCCGTGGTCCATTGATTTCTGTTGCTCGTCAGCTGCCCACCTCCCATCAGCAATCCCAATTCTGATGGAATGACATACAATCCTGACGGAAGTCTGGTGGTGCTGGTGTTTCTGGACATCAAGTCCCAGAAATAATTCAAGCCCACTATAATGTCTGGCTTGAACTTGCACTCTGTCCCCTTTTCCTTGGGAATTCTGTCTGCAAAGTAACTCTCATCCGGGAAGTACTTCTGCAGGTACTTTTCGTCCTGTTCTGACACAGGCACTTTGACTTGTTCTGTGGTCAACGTTGGGACCACATCAGCCACCATATCAACTTTCTGGCCATTTCTGAGCCGCATTCTGAATTCCACTTGCTGTACTACTTTATAATGCGGCTTTTCATTTCCGAATGTGTACACCTGGATGTGGTGTTCACCTGTACTCTTCAAATTGAGTTTCTTGGCCACTTTTTCTGACATGTACGTTCCCTGGGATCCTGTGTCCAGGAACGCTTGAATCTGTAGTGGTGGCTGTTCAGGCTCCATATCTGTATCCATTTCTGAAGCCTCAATCACGGCTCTAGCTGTCATCAACATTGACATGTTCCTGTTTACTGACAGGTTCACTGACGTATTTTGTTGCTTTGTATTTGGTTCTGTAACCACTGTGCTGGATATGGTTTCTGTCTCTACCACTTCTGGTCCAGCTTCTTCCACAGTGACACAATTCACTGTAGCCTTTCTCTGTTGGCTCTGTGCTGGTCGACCTGCCATCGGCACAGACTTTCTGCCATTGTTTGCTGATTGCTGGCCACTCTGTTGACCATTTGCTCTGAATGCTGGAATTTGCCGTCCAGCGTTTCCACTGCCATTGTCACCAAATTTCTCTGGGCACACCGCAGTGTGGTGCCTATTGGATTTGCAATAGAAGCAACTTCTCGTAAATTGACATTGATTCATGTAATGCCCTTTCTGCAGGCATCTCAGGCATCGCTCTGCCTTTGACAAAATCACTCTTCTTTCTCTGGCAGTTTTGAACTTTGGACACTTATCGTTAAAGTGTAATTGCTGTGTGTCATTACAGAACACACACGGCCTCCCAGGATTCATGAATCCAGCCTGTGGTGCACTCTGACCATTCTGGATCACAGACATGCTCCCTGTGCTGGTCCTTGGGTTCTCTGGCCCTCTGAATCGGTTCCCATTGCCTTGAAACCGATTATTGAATTGCTGTGCGCGGGGATTATTCCCAAATCCTTGGCGCGATTGCTGAACTGGTGCCTCAGTTTGCTGTGCGTGCTGTACAGCCTCACTGAGCGCTAGCTGCTTGCCAAACAGCTTTCTGAAATTTTCCACCGTCAAGGCTTCCTCAGTTCCCTGTTCCTTCTGGATTTCTCTGAGAACCTTGGGTGGCACTTTCTGTTGCAGCTGGCTCAACAGCATTGGATGTTCTACTGATTCACCCAGTGACTCCAACTGCTGGAGCAGCCTTTCAATTGCATCAAACAAAATTCTCATATCCTGACAGGTATTCCTGGCCTGTCGCAGCTTCATGATATTACTCATCAGCGTGTTTCTGACCACAACTGGCTGGTCATATCTCTTTTTGAGCATTGCAATTGCGGGTGCATAATTCTCTGCGGTCACACTCAATCCACTGATCATGCCAAATGCTGAGCCTTTCAGCAAGCTCCTCAAGTATGAAAACTTGGAAATGTCCTCCAAATCTGTCCGATTGTGGATGTGGGATTCGAACATTTGCCACCATGATCGAAATTTGACAATTTCCCCAGTAAACTGTTCCACTTCCAGTTTCTGTAATTTGACGCTCTTTGCTGTGGTTGCATTGGTTGAACTGGCTCCCGGAGCAGCTCCCTGAGCTGTCAGAGCCATCTGGGCAGCCATCTGCTGTATGAATGCTGTATTGACTTCATACATGGTATTTCCGCTCTGTTGCTGGATCATGTCTTGCAACTCTTCGATGTACACATTCATGGCTACAACTTTCTGTGTCACCAAGTCTGACATATTTGCATATTCCTCATATGAGTCTTGGTATATCTTCTGTTCTTGTTCCATCTGGTCGGGTTCATCAATGTCCTTGACGATATCCCTCCATGCGTCAAATTGAGTTTTCACTGCATTCATTGCACTTTCCAATTTTGCACCCTCCTGTTTGACAGATGCAATCACTCTTCTCATCTCTGTTCTCTTATCTTCCTTTGATGCTTCCGCAAATAGTTCCAGGTCATATTTGGCAAATTCTCTTGCCAATCTGCTTTCCACCCTGTGCTTTGCTGGCCCCAGGGTCTTTCTGATGTGACCCGTTGGTGAAACCATTTTTGCTGATGAATTTTCCTTCACTGTTTCTCTTTATAGTGCGTCGCCTGTGACGCTTGGGACGCTTCTCTGCGTCTCTCTGTGCAGTGCTCTGTGCACCACGGATTTGTTGTGCTTCGCACAATACCAATGCAGTCCTACAGGCCCCTGACGTGTTCTCACGCGTTGACCTTTACTGCACTGGCACCAGGTGTGTTCCTAAAGCCCCTGACGTGATTGTTTACACGCGTTGACTTCAACACACCGGTCAAATCCACCTGGACAATAAACAATTTATTTGCCCAGCAGTGTGCGCCCAAAGGGGTCCGTACACACTCTTTCTGAGCGCTCTGGCGCTCTTTCTGGCACACCTGTGTGCCTTGTGACCACGCCGGCCACTTGCTTTCCTGAGCGGCTCCTGTGCCGCTGTGCGCAGTGCTGCGCTTGCCGTGTCACCTGTGACACGTTTCTGTGCACTCTGGTGCACTTCCTGATTCTGGGCAGTGTTTCTGTACACTGCTCTGCAATTGCGCCTGTGCAATGCAGTATTCTGGCACTTTTGTGCTGTCTGATCTGATGGTACCGAGCAGGCACAGCGTGTATATTTGATGGGAGCTCCGCAAAGCTCCTACACGCTACCAAGTATCCTAATACTTGGTTTTCAAATCCACTCTCTGTCAGCTACAGCCCTCTGTCAGCTACAGCCCTTTGTACACTGATACCCCTACTTTTGCACTTCCGAGGTATGAGTCCACTCTTACCCAGTGGAGCGAGGGACCTCCGCGAATGCCCAAAAAACAGCCCTTTGACTAGCGTGGCTCTGTGGCGATCCTGTCTCCGTCAGGTCACCCTCCCTTGGCATAGGAAGGACGTGCGAGCGGTCACTGGAGTCCAGATGTCCAGGAACGTCCAGCGAAAGTTTGACCACCGTCCGACAATGACTCCTTGTCAAATGCCGGTGCCGCCCAGCGTCTAGCACCTTGCCAGAACACTGGTGAAAGCTGCCTGAAATCCTGACAGGCTTGTCAGAACTCCAGTGTCCTCCGCGCGTGAGCGTAGAACCGCTCCCAGGATGTAGACAGGAGTGCCGTGACTTTGGCACAATGCTGTCTGCAAATCAACAGCCAACGCTCAGCCAAGGCCAAATTGATGTTCAGCAGGACTTTTGAAGTTCTGCCAACTGCCGCACAATGTCCGTTCCGGCTTGGTGATAGCACAATGTCATGCAATCACCCTGCTCGCTGCGCCATGTGATGAAGCCACCGAAGTCAGCGTCTTCTACCACCGAATCCGGCTGCTTCAAGACCGTAGTGAGAAACGGCCTTTAGAGTGGTTGATTTCCCGTTGTTGCCGAACGTCCACTTGTCGACAGCCAAGTTGAGTTTATATCGTGGTTGCGTGTTGAAAGGGGTTCGAAATTGTTTCAGGTACTTTATTTCGATCAGATACAGCGTGTTACAAAAGCGCAAAGCCTAGCGAGCTTCCTAGTCGAAGTTTCTATCGCTAGCTTATTTTGTTCACTTGGGGTGGGTCCGCAGACTGAAGTAAAAACTCTCAAAGTAGCTAAGACACGGAAATCATGTATAGAAAAACAGTTACAGTAATTTCCTAATACAAATGCACAAATAAGACATAAATGCAACAAATAAACACATCTAACCGAAACAGTTGCCTTATACCGCGCGTGCATACATTCAAACAATTATGGTAAAGAAATACCAGGTACCAATTGGGCTAATGGAAAAACTATTAATCTTGAGAGGCGCGAAGTCGGCAAACTCGGCCGATTTACTAATTTGCTTCAATTTGTCAGAAAACATTGACGCACATTGGAACTAATAAATTAGGGTTTGAAACTGTAAATAGTAGTGTAAATGTTCCTAATGACATAAATAGAGCAGGGTATATTCGATATAATAATAATCACTTCCTGGAAACGTATATTTCATAATTGGCAAATTGGGACTTATTCGAGGTAAATGGGTATATTAATTGAGCAGGGTCTATAATATATTCAGCTTGAGCAAAGTATTATAATTATTAAGTAAATATAAATAGTTGTGAACAGGGTTATAACAATTATACCTATGCGAAGGGCTTCGTAAAGTAAATGCTAGTTGCACGCAGGGCACCATTTCTCTATTAGGACGCTGGCCTAGATAATTACGCGGTACGTAAATAATTACAAGATTTGACTTTTGTAAACTGCAAGTAAACTATGCAAATGTATATATAATCATGATCAGAAAATTACGGCGAGTTGAATGAGCCTAATTTTATATTAATACACCTAATAACAACTTATTTGACCTTTTAACCTAAACATTCCTCATAAACTTATCAATAACTTATAGAACATTTTCCTAATCGAATATTCTCCATGGATAAATAATATAGTGCATAAAATGTAAAATAGTGCAAATAAGTAAATGTGCGAATATAAACCTAATTATCAATTCTCTGTATTTCTTTATCCATCCACTTTGCCACGGTCAGCACAGTTAGTTTTCATTTTGTATGTGACAAAAATGTAAACTGTTTTAGTAACTTTTTATTTATGGCATCCTGCTATGAATTCTATGGTTATGTTTAAGGTATAAAACATCTCTCTATCTTTTAACATACTTTTCTGAAATAGAACATGACTTTAAATCAAAAAATACCTATTTGATGTGATCAGAATTTTTCTACAGTGATTGCAAGCTCAGTTTACCATTTTTGAAAACTAACAATGCTTGGTGACATGCAACAATGTCGGCTGTTGTCAAATATTGGGAACAACTGTGGAAAACTGTCACCATGGTGTCACCAGAGCCACTAGTGTCATCACAATGTTGCCAAAATGTAGCCATGTGCCCAAAGATGAGTTTTCACAGCACATCACCAATGAAAAAGTGCTGAGCATGAGCACCTATTTAGTCAAACATCCATTGCCACAACCAGGCGCTATAGGTTGAGAGCTAAATATTTGCAGGGCAAAATATTTTTGAAGTTTGCATTGAGGTTGAACTGCAGGTTGGATTTTTCTGTGATATTTGCTTGATGTTTTCACTTGTAAAATACTGTATAAATGAATACTGCTTGTGGAATGATAATAAATGGACTGTGGTATCTTAGAGTACATTTTTTGTGCTTGCAAATGGTAAATAAAGCCTAGAATATTGCTTGAAATTGAAATAAAGCGCAAGTGATTTTAGATTTTTTTTGAGCTTAGAGTTATTTTTTCAGTAATTTAATTATATTTTCTGGAGACCTAGAGTGATTTATATATATTTATATTTTTTCCAATATTGAAGTGATATATTTATATATATTTTCCAAAAAATCGATGATTTTTTCGAATGCTAGCAACGGATGCCGCCAGCTGGCAGGCTCGCACCCTGTAAAGTGTCGAACGTCATGTCAAATTTCATACAAATTTGTCAAAGTCATGCAACATATAAAATGATCAGCACAAAAAACATTTACATGACATGTGACACTTTACTCCTAACTTTGCAGGGTGCGGGGCTGCTCCTAGGTACGCCATAGACACAGCACATAAACATAATTTAAATAAATCACATGATCACGTTCCCATAACACAACCCGCAGCGTACCGAGCCGCCCGTCTGGCAGCGAGCCAAAAAGATTTAGCCCCCCTGGCTTGGTTGTGGGCGCACCACACGGCCGCCGGCAACGCGAGCAAGGCTGCGGCGATTGTGCGACTGCACAGAGACGATTATTGGAGACACGTCGATGTGGATTGGCTTGTGAATCAGTGCGCTGTCAATGGAAATGTTAGTGGGTTTGGTTTTTATACTGTGGGTCACTTTTTCGACTTGTTACCCTGCTAGTGATGGAAAAAGCGCCAGAACTTTCACGCCAAGCGCCAAAAGCGCCATGGCACTTTTCCGAACGCCAGCGCCAAGCGCCAGCGCCAGGCATTTTGTTCCCGGCGCCAGAGAAAAATGGCGCCAAGCGCCAAAAGCGCCATGACGCTTTTTCCTTTGGCGCTAGTGCCACAGCGCTTTTCCATCACTATACTGCGTGCGAGGGAGGGGCATTCCAAGTTATAATTGAAAAGTTTAACTGTAAAGTAAATATAACTGTGAATTTGCGCTGGGATCCAAAGCATTTAGTAAAACTGGGAGCAAAACTACATTGACCAAAATTGGCATCGGCTTGTTCACTTAACCGCGCTCCAAAAAGCCACCCTATTAAAGAAGCGTTAGCAAAAGACAATCACATTTTCACCCGGCAGGAGGCGGGCTTGCGCAACGCGATGGGCATGCTGCGCCACGAGCGCTGGCTCGGCCGGCTGGAGGACATGACCGCCACCAGACATCTGGCCGTCGTCTACGCCGCCATCGCCGGACTCAAGTGTTCGTTCTCGTTTTAGTGTGTGCTGTAGCGGCGTTTACGCGGGTTTTTTGTGACGGCCAAAATTCGAGTTATTGACAACTCTGTGCCGGTAGTCATCAAAACCCGCCACTCATCTAGCGCTACCCACTACCCATCTGTACCCATACTCTTCTATATCCAAGCTGAATGGAATGGGTGAGTGTGCAGTCGCACCATAATTTGTTCTTTGCTAATCCATCAGATGAGTGTATATGTATCCTAATCCGCCAGTATAGATGAGTAGCGGGCAGCACTAGATGCGTGGCGGGTTTAGATGAGTAGTGTTGCGCTGAGCCGTACCCTTTTTAACCACCTTTTTGTGATGAACATGGAATATTTTATGTGTGCTCATAGTGCCGAAAATCGTACCTAATGCGCTCTACTTATTTTTGAAAATTATTAATTTTTAGTTTTTCTCAATAGAGACATGACAAATTTCAGAAAATAAAAAATCAAACTTGTCAAAATTGGTCAGTTGAGCACATCGTGCCAGGCCAGTGTGTCAAATAGGCAGCGAAAAAGATGCATGTTCCTCACACATAAAAAATACTTGAAAACTCAAACGTGTCATCACAAAAAAAATCCGTCTGAATCCCCTTAAGATACCTTTTTAAATATTTATTTTTTCCAGCACTATTTTATAGCGCTTTCAGGCGAGCAGCAGCCAGAACGTCCACAAAACGCCTGGGCGGTCATCCAGGAAGCGTCCCGGGAGGATGGCATTTCACCTGCTGAATTCAATCAACTTTTGTTGCACACAATTCGAAGGTTGTATGATTTGGCGGGAGTGGCACAGCCGGAAAATTTACCACCGGATTGTGTGGCTGAAAAGTTGGCAGAATATTTGGAGTGACACATTGGGTGCAGTTTTGTTTTACTGAAGTTTGATGGTGCTTAGTTTTTTTTTTGTTACATTGATTTCACCTTTGGTGAATGTTATGTTATGATTGTGACGGTCACGTATTTGGATTTGTTTCGTTGCCTTCGTACATGTTGCTAGTCGAGGAATGTTTATCACTTTAATATCATTGTTTTTACATATTTTTTTTTGTATCTGGCGCCACATTCAATCCCCAAATATTAAACTTGAACACACTTCGGCATAATAGTTGTGTATTAACTAAATATTTACATAGAATATTTTCAAAAAGTTGAATGATTTATAGGAAACACATAAACACAGGAATTAAATCCGTTAACGACCGTAAGGTAGGTATTTGTGTTCAATGGTAAAATCTAGGGACATATCGTCATACAAAAACGGAAACCTTCTCATAAAGAGCAAACGAGAAACATACATCCGTAATATGGGGCGGGGTAATTTTGTAATTTGATGGGGGGGATCGGGTGGCATTCAATTAGGTAAATTCGTAGGGTATACGTTGCTTTTAAGAGTGATGTGAAATTTTTTAAGAGTTAAAATTGTCCGAAAAGAATGGGTAAGACCATCTCCATTCGTTGCATATATAAATTCAATCCTCACTTTTCGTAGTTTTACTTTCGTTAAGTTTCATGCGGCACACCGAAATCACAGTCAGAACATCATGTCAGTTACATTTCACCACTCATTTCACGCAGACACATTTTACACAAAGACCAGTACTTTTTGGTTGTTGTCAGTTTGACACTTAAGCATCATTCGCGTTTCAATTCAATTTTAGCGGAGATCAAACGTTAAGGCACGCACTGGCGCGAAGAAGAAGGAAAAAATGCGACGTTTCGTTGATAAATTCACACGGTGGCGCCGCGGCCGCTCTGCTGCAGCTGCTGCTTCTTGCTGGGGGCACTCCCAGACACTGTCAAATGCCCTGTCAACTGTAAAATGTCATGCAAAGTGTCAGATGTCTTGTAAACTGTAAAATGTCATGTAAAGTGTTAGAAGTCTTGTAAAATGCCCTGGAACTGGAAGATGGCAACTTTTGCTTTTTTCGGGCACTTTTACATGACTTTTGACACTGCATTACATTTGACATTTTCCAGGGCATTTTACATGACTTGACACTGCATGGCATTTGACATTTTCCAGGGCATTTCACATGACTTGACACTGCATGCCATTTGACAGGGCATTTGACAGGGTCTGAAGGTGGCACCTGATGTCGGCGCTTTTCTTGGACGATTTGAACATGTTGCGCATCCACGAGAACCCGCCCCCTTTGTTGCCCTTCTTGGCGCTCTTGTCTTTTGCGGTCGATTTGAACTCGGCTTGCTTGCGGGTCGATTTCGACTGTTTGCGAGTCGATTTCGGCTGCTTACGAATCGATTTGGACTGAAAATGGAATGTCGCGTGAATTGGGTAAAATAGCAATTGCGCACCGTAATAAATGATTAGCACACCGGATGATGCCAGGGGCACTCCCGCGTCCCGTAAACTGTCAAATATCATGCGAAATGTCATACAAATTTGTCAAAAGTTCAGTAAAAATTTTTTGACGCCACATGACATTTGGCACTTCACATGAAAATTTCCAAAATTTGTAAATTTCCATGCCAAAATTGGGTAGTTTCCAAAGCTAATGAATCTGTTTTAAACACATTTTAATTTACCTGAATGATAGTATTCGTCAACTTCTGTCGCTGGACATTAAAAATAATAATTACGGTAAACTCAAATGCATTCAAAACGGAAATTTATCACTTTTAGAAATTTCTTTTATCAACTATCGCGCGTGGACACATTCCACTACCCGTTTCAGCGCACCTTGTGTTCGAACTCATTGGTGACGGGCATGTACTTGCCGAACAGGAAGTCGGCCAATCTGTGGCGCCAGGACCGCCGCCGGCGGCTGTTCATCTCGGCCGCGTCGCGCAGCGACAACCCGTACGCCGTGCGCACAGACAGCTCCTCGTTGGTCAGCGCGTTCTGTGTTGGGGGGGGGGGGGGTGAGCTTGACAGGTGCTAGATAGGGCTTTGCACTTTGTCAAGTCACATGTCAAGTGATAGATTGTGATAAGTGTTTTACTAAGCCTGTAGCAAGCAAAGATACTTTTCACTTGACTCCTGTTCAACTGAAAGTGTTTCAGGTCATTTTTTTTGACACTTGACAATTTAGCAACTTGAAAGTTGGCGCCAAGTATTATACAAAATCTTATCGGCGATAAAATGGTCGGGGGGGGGGGTAATTCGAGGGGGGTCTATTATTTCGCCAGAAATTTTATGAAATTTGCCATACTCAGACATAGAAAAATACAAAATTGTCAGAGACGTATGAGTGTTTATAGGCATATAAATACAAGTGTATATACACATAAACCTTTCCCTAACGTCACGCAGTCATCAGTTTTAACGTGTGTTCTGCATAATACAGTTCACACATTGTGGTATTTGTTGTGTACATGCTCTTTACACTGTATTTGGGGGGGGTATTTCGAGGGGGTTTATTATTTCCCCAGCCCATTTTGAGGGGGGGTTAATTCGAGGGGGGGGGGGGTTAATTCAAGGGGGGGTTAATTCGAGGTAATACGGTATATTGAACCCCCCCCCCCCAATTCTATTCCAGCGATCAATGGAAACGAACATGTCCGCGTATGGAGCGCTCCATCCACTGCGCGAAGCGGTGCACCCGGCCGCGCTTTTGCATACCCGGCGGCGGCAAGGGCGGCTGCGAAACTGGTCACATTGGCCCTGCCCTACACGCTAGTTTTCAAGTGGAATTTGGAAACTTATAAATTGAAGGCATTTGAGGCATTGATTTGAAGGCATTTGAGTTCACCGGAATGAAGTGTCCGTTAACTACTCTAGACGGTGATAAAAATGACTCATTCCGGTTAACTCAAATGCGTTCAAAGTTGATGTATTTATGAGTTTTCCATACTTTGAAGCTTTGGCACCTGTAAAATAGGCTTTACTAGTTTTAATTTTTTGCATTTATTTACCATCATGAAATGTCACAGCACACACTAGTTGAACAATTACTTTTCAAAATTTAATAAACTCGTAAATCTGCCTTTATGCTTTTACGCATTTTAGTTGATTGGAATGAGTTATTTTCACTCTCGGTCAACTGCAGTCAACAAACACCCAGTAAACTCAAATGCCACTTCAAATTTGATTTATGAGTTTACTAAATTTTTCGTTTACAGGCAGTCAACTAGTGTCCAATGCATTTAACACACATCGTCACACCTTTTGAAAATCCAAAACTGCAGCACTCATCGTGCCCAACCTGTGTGACTAGCGACACTCCACCGATCGGCTGACTCTTTGCCTCGGCCAACTGCTCCGACACGAGGTCCACATCGCCATCGGTCACGGTGCGACCGCCCGTCTGAGTTCCTGCGTTTTTCACGCAAAAACGTCCGATAGAACTTTTTCAGTGGTGAAATTCGTTTTCGATGCTTTTTGCTTTTGGAGTATTTTACCTTTGAGATAAAAATGGACATTTTTCCCGTGGCTTTTACGGGCGCCTCTTGCATGATGCAAAATTCGATAAGTATTCCAAAAATTCGGAACCTTGTTTTTCCAGATCTTATCTACTGCGAAACATGCGCGAAAGCACTTTCCACACTACGTCGAAACTCAGTGAACCGCTGGCTTCAACGTAATCGCCCACGCCATACCATCAGCGGAAATGTCGACTGCGGTGTGGCTGCGGTCGCCGCCGAACGACTCGGACGAGCGCATGGTGGACACGCGCGGCTCGCTGGCCGTCATCAAGTCGGCCAGCGGGCAGTCCCAGTTCCAGTAAAGTGTAAAGTGACGTATCAAATGTCATGTAAAGTGTCGATCAAAACAAACAAAAAAGATTTCCTTACTAATATTTGCGTGACAATTGACACTTTGCGTTACACTTTCCATGACAATTGACACTTCACTTTACATTTGTCACGACAATTGACACTTTGCACTACACTTTACATAACATTTGACACTTGACTCCACACTTCACAGGGTCTGGGACTGTCACCAGGCCCTCGCTGGCTGTGTGCGCGCTGTGCAGCTCGTGTGCCGTGTGCGTGGACGCGGCAGCCGCGGCTGCGACCGGCGCGCCCGTGGTCAGCGTGCCCGAGGCGGTCGCGCTGGCCGACAAGCCCGACGTGAGCGTGATCGTCGTGCCCTCGTCCGTGCTCGTGTTCCAGCTGCTGCCGCTGCGAGCGTGTGTGCAGCATGTGGTAAGTACCGTATATCCTCGAATAAGACCCCCCTTGAATAACTCCCCACCCTTGAATAACTCCCCCCTCAAAAACTCTGACGAAAAAAATAACTCGCCGGGGGACTTATTCGAGGATATACGGTATGTAGCTAGGTAATGTGTACAGACCCGACCGCATGCTTTGTATAGAGTGTACCATAGTTTGATGAATTTTGTAATGTGGTAAAATTTTGGTTTCTCCTTCCCTTAATGAGATCAGAGGGCTGTATATCATCTAATGGCGCTACGCACACTGAAGCCGAAATATTCGGCATACGCACGTTTTTGACAAATGCCGAATTAAATGCTGAATAGAAAAAAACTTGCTGAACTAAAATCGTCCGTACTCTTGAAAATTAGGCTGTTTGTCAATTCAGCATGTATTTCAGCATTCAAAAGATGCGTACACTTTTACATGCGGAAACCATTCGGCAAAATCAGATGAAATGTTGAATGCTGAACTGCTAAAAATGTACAATTGTCGAAATTGCGAGTACGGTACGGTACGCAAGCCAATACGGTAAATACACACATTCAGCTATTGTCCTTATCATAGAAAATGCCGAAGTATGTTGCTTTCAACATACCTCAGCGTCTAAAAATTAACGCTCAAATTCGTCAGAATTCGTCCGAATATCGTGCGCACGTTTTCAAAATTCAATATGGCGGCCCCTAAAATGCCGAACATAAAACGTCCGAACAGCAATTTTTAAATTCGGATTCGGCAGATGAAAACGTGCGTATGCCGAAAATTTCGGCTTCAGTGTGCATAGCGCCAATAAGACCCCAGAGGAGTTATTTAATCCTCAGAAGTTTTGGAGGGGCAAATTATTCAAGGGGGTATTTTTTCTCAGAATTTCTCAGAAAACTTGCACCTTATTCGTTGTATGAATGCATTCAAGTTCTGCATGTGCATGCATAGGAGGGGGGGGGGGTGCGTTTACCTGCACAATCATGTGCAGACCGCTACTACTTGCAGAGCGAGTTTTCTTGCAGTGAGGCACGGGGTCGAAATGTAGTCCCCAATCGCTTGACTCACGTATCAGTGCCAGTGGTGTACGAGTGGCACGTGGCCGTGGTGCAGCTAGGTCTCGTCGCCCCGCTGGTGCCGGTGGTGCCGCTGGTGCTGGTGAAGGCCGAGTCGCTGGTGGCGCCCGTGGTCGACCCGGTGCCGGTGCCGCGCTGCGCCGGCGAGGTGGCCAGCGCCGTGGTGTGGCTCGACACGGTGGTCGCGCTCGCGCCCGTGCTCGTCGTGTTCGTGCTCCTGCGGGGTGTGCATTTGATTTGGGTTTAGGTGAGGGTAAGGTGAGGCGCTCTGAATAGTGAGCGCATGAAATTGCGTTTTTTTGTATTATTGCCTATATACAGTAGTTTATAACCGAAAGTTTGAAAACTCGTAAATTAGCTCAGTAAATATCAGTTGATTATTTAGGAACGGTCATTTGTAATCTCCGTCAACTAGTTGACGGACACCTCATTGCGGTGAACTCAAATGCGTTCAAGGCTGATTTATGAGTTTTTATAATTTTGGTTAGTAAACTTATGTCTAGGGCCGTTACGTTCGAATTACGTGCCTGGTCTCGTTGGGCTCGGACACGTTCACGGTGGTCTTGTGCGACATCGGGGGCGCCTGGCCGCCGCCCGAAGGGGATGCCTGCTTATTGAATTTCACCCGCAGCCACTGGTTTCGCGCGCGGTTGTCCTGACCCACTTCGGACATTTGGCGCCAGAAATCGCTTGCCGTGGGCCCGCCGCCTTCTACGGCCTGACAATGGCAGATATTTGATTGACTAGTTTTCTAGTGCGTGCGAGCTTACCTACTGTGGGAAGTGCTTAGTGGACAGCGCCATAGAGAAGATACCAGAGATAGTATATAGATACCCGAGCGCAAAGACGTATAGTAAATAGATGCACGATGAAGCGTCGTGAAACGTCGTGAAGTAGCTGACACTTCCCGACGGTTCAGCATTCAGCAAGCATGTCAGGATCTCCACACGCTTCACGAAAGCATTTCACGTTCACACACCACTTTTATCCGCGCTTTCCAACAAACTCACCTCGTCCGGGGCGGGCAGCGTGTACATCTGCAGGTTGTGGCCGCGGCCGCGCTCGCCGCTCGCGCCCGACCAGTGCACGGGGATGCCGGCGCTCTGGCCCGCTGCCAGGAAGCCGACCGGCTGGCCGCACTGCAGCCGCGCCTTGTCCGACGTGTGCAGCTGGGTAAAGGGTGTTTTGATGGAGTTGGCGTCTATCATTGGCACACTAGTCGACTAGTTGAAAAGTCGTACATCAGATTTGAACGCATTTGAGTTTACCGGAACGAGTGATTATTAATATCCGTCATCTCATTCCAGTATAGCCACTTGCCTTTGATCGAGGCTGATTTACGAGTTTATCCAATTTTTAGAATGTCATTCAGAACACCATTGTATGTATGGCCAATCATTGCGAAAAGTGCAAAAATGCACTGCCGCGCAGACGGAATCGAACCCGCGCCTCTAGCATTGAACAAGAGCACCCTAACGGCTGGACAACGTCCACAGTGGCGGCTGGGTACCAGTGGGCTTACATGCCGCGACGGCAATGCCCTCAACGTCAACAGCACACGTTAGGTAGTCCCACCCCCGCCCACCTTGAAGGCGAGCGGGGCGCTGGTGGCGTTGCGCACGCTGAGCAGCGCGTCGGCCGACTCGGCTGGCAGCGCGTCGAACACCAACTCCGAGCTGGTCGCCGCCGTCGCCATCGGATCGCTGTTGCGGCTGCGGGGGTCGCGATCGAACCAGTGAAAAAGTGCTCGCGGCTGGGCGGCGCGCGTCGGGGTTATTGGCTGAGGGGCGGATGTGGGAGGAGTTGTGGGTTGTGGAGATGCTGCGAGTTATTGTGATGTGATGTGACTGGGTTTTTTCGTGGAAATTCGATTGTGGATTCGTAAGTGGATGTGGTGAATTGAGTTTGCCACTTGTTTTGTTGGGTAGCTAAATGCTTTGCGTTGAATTACCGTATTCGCCATTTGACGTAGGTTTATGCCATGATGAATATCGTTAAGGTGTTTGTTAAAATCTAGTTTCGGAGCCATGTCAGCACCAGACCATCCCACATCGATTATAGAAATCTTTTTTCCAAACTAGGTATTATGGTCACAGCGTAAATTTCAACGCGCTATTACAACTTTCCCAAATATCTTCAACTTTATTATAAAAATAACATTTCCCTAATGTTAAGAAAATATCAAATATCACTTTTTTGCCTGAACACACTAGTTTTCAACCAAAATTTCAAAAACTCGTAAATCAGCTTTGAATGGATTTTAGTTTTCTATAATTAGGGTGCTGCCAACTACAGTTGACAGAGATTAAAAATGACTCACTTTGGAAAACTTAAATGCATCCAAAGCAGATTTATTAGTTTTTAAAGTCTTGGTTGAAAACTAATGTGTGCACGGCAATTTTTTGCATGTGTCACAAACTGTAAAAATGAAGCAGAAATGATGCACTTTGGTTTTAAAAATTTCATTTACATCCTGCATTTAAGAAAATACCAAAAATCACTTTTGTGCCTGCACAGTGCACACACTAGTTTTAAACCAAAATTTCCAAAAACTCATAAATCAACTTTGCATGCAATTTAGTTTTATAGAATTAGGTGACTGTCAACTACAGTTGGCAGGAATAAAAAAGGAGTCATTTTGGAAAACTCAAATGCATTCAAAGCAGATTTATTAGATTTTAAAGTTTCAGTTGAAGACTAGTGTGTGCAGGGCAATTTTGAGCAAATGTAACGAACCATAAAGAATGATGCAGAAATGATGCACTTTCTTTTAAATCATCACATTTTCACATCCTGTATTTAATAAATCTGATTTAATAAACAAATAATTTAATAAAAATGACTCATTTTTGATCTCTGTCAACTGTACTTGATAGTCACTTCATTCTATAAAACTAAAATGAATTCAAAGCTCATTTATGAGTTTCTGCAATTTTGGTTGAAAACTAGTGTGTGCGGGCAAAGTGATTTTTTTAATATTTTCTTAAATACAAGATGTTAAAATGTGATGATTAAAAAGTGCATCATTTTGCATCATTTTTTACAGTTCATTTGCACAATGGCCTGGTGTACACTAGCTTTCAACTCAAATTTTAAAAACTAATTAATCTGCTTTGAGTGCATTTGAGTTCTAAAATGACTTATTTTAATCTCTGTCAACTGTAGTTGACAGTTGCCTCATTCTAGAAAATACTAATGCATTCAAAGCTGATTAATATATTGGTTCTACACACACTAGTTTTCAACCGAAATTTTGAAAACTAACAATTCAGCTTTGAACGCATTGCAGTTTACCGGAATGAGGTGGCCGTCAACTGAAGTTGATGGGCATTCAAAAGAACTCATTTCAGTAAAGACAGATGTGTTCAAAGCCGATTCATAAGTTTTCGAAAGTTCGGTTGAAAATTGTTGTGTGTGGGCGTGGGGGAGATCACGCCAAAAGTACAATGGCGTCGTTTTAGCCCTTAGAAACAAACGCGACTTCATGACATTTCATGACATTTTGACAATCAACACATTGCACACATTTTACAAAGACCAGGGGCAGTCCCGAAGCCTGTAAAGTCTAAAGTCAAGTGTCAAATGTCTGCAGGGTCATACAAATTTGTCAACTGTCATGCATCATGTCAAAATTTCAACAATAAGTATTTTTGTTTTGATTGACATTTTACATGACATTTGACACTCGACTTTACAGCGTACTGGGCGCGGGACTGGCACCAGGTCGTACCGTAGAAACACAGCGAAAGCGTGCGAGAATGCACAGCGGACGTCCCACGCGCACGTTGCTCGGAGCAAGGAAACTGGCGCGCTGGGGCTGGGGGCGGCCGTTCGCAGCGCGCGGAGCTCGGCACGGAGTGAGCCGCGCGGCAGGGAAAAAAACATCCGGCGCGCTGCCGATGCAGGGAATGGAAATGCAAGCGTACGTACAATAATACAAGCACAGCGCAACGAGGGGGCGTATTTTTTATTTTTTTTAATGGGGACAATGACAAAGGCAATGGAAATTTCGCTCCTTTGGAAACAGTGAGGCGATGGAAACTTTGTTTTTCTAGGCATTTTCAAGAAAACGCATGTTGTAGAATATATTTAGAAAAGGTAGAAAAATGGCTAAACATTAATACAGTTAAAACATCAGTTAAAACACGTACCTAATTTAAAAGTATATTTAAAAGTATACCTACCGTAAATTTCCGAATAAGTCCCCCCTGTTAGGCGTTTATGTTATCAGTAAAGTGTGAATCAATGGTGGATAGGTCTTGATCTCCTGGACAATACGCAATCGACAGATTCGATCCCGCTAGTGATTCAAACCAGATTCGATCCCGCTAGTGATTCGAACCAAATTCGATCCCGCTAGTGATTCAAACCAAATTCGATCCCGCTAGTGATTCGAACGAAATTCGATCCCGCTAGTGATTCGAACCAAATTCGATCCCGCTAGTGATTCAAACCAGATTCGATCCCGCTAGTGATTCGAACCAAATTCAGTCCCGCTAGTGATTTGAACCAAATTCGATCCCGCTAGTGATTCGAACCAGATTCGATCCCGCTAGTGATTCGAACCAGATTCGATCCCGCTAGTGATTCAAACCAAATTCGATCCCGCTAGTGATTCGAACAAGATTCGATCCCGCTAGTGATTCGAACCAGATTCGATCCTGCCAGTGATTCAAACCAAATTCGATCCCGCTAGTGATTTTCATTTTCGTTTGCATTTTCGTTCGCAGTGCCCCTAAATTTTCGTTCGCAGTGCCCCATAAATTTTCGTTCGCAGTGTGCCCCCTAAATTTTCATTCGCAATTGCCTCCATTTTCGTTCGCAGTGCCCCCTGCATTTTTGTTCGCAGTGCCTCTGCATTTTCGTTCGCAATTGCCTGCGCCCTGCGGTTGACATTTGACATGATGAATAACCGTTTTTCCTAGAAATGCCCTCCTCAAAATGGGCACTATGAATTAACGAACCCCCCCCCCCCTCGAAATACCCCCCCCCCGCCAATTGAGTGTAAAGAGAACGACAATGACAAAAGCTGCGGTTTATGACTCCGGCAATGCATAACACACGTTCAAAACAATGATTGTGTTATGTTAGAACATGGTTTATATTTTACCATCTACATACTTATATAATGCAGTAGACTATTATCATTACATGGTAGTTGTTGTTGCATTTTTCTACGTCTGCGTACGTTATTAGTACTGGGAGTTCAAAAAATTACTGCTGGAATAATAAACCCCCCTCGAATTACCCCCCTGAAAATACCCCCTGCCCCCATCAAAATGCTCACTCTGAAAAAATAAACCCCCTGGTTTTTTTTCGAGGAAATATGGTTCATAACATTTGGCTGCGAGTAGGGGGCACTGTCGCAGAAAAAAATTTAGATTTTTGTGAATATAAATTTTAATGTAACAAACACAAATTTAATAACCGGGAATGGAAAAGTTCTATACTTGGTAACAATGTTTTAGGTTGCAAAACTTGATTACTGAAAAAATATCTGGCAATCATTTGCCATCATTTTTACAGTGCGCTACATTTGCACACAATGGTCATTTTGACATTATCGTATTGACAATGGGTTTTAGAATTGCACCTTGGGGCAAAAATAGCAAACAATTGCGGTATCAACAACATTTGACATCAGTTCATAGGCAGTACAGTATTTCTTCTAATAGAACAGCACCTCCAATAGAACGGCAGGTAGAAAGTACGTTGGGAGGGTGCTAAAACACCAAAAAAGAAAAATGGGTGCTGAGAACATCTGATTGATGGGTTGTTTTCAGATTTGGTTTTGTTTGAATTAATGCTCTGATATAAAAATGTTGCTCATGTTTCATCAAAAATACCTTATGTTCAAATGAAAAATGTGTGAAAATAGTTGGTGAAAAAAATAGATTGCCTCCAATAGAACGGCACCTCCAATAGAATGGCAGATAAAAAATTTGATGAAAAAATAGACGAGCACTCTACTATTAAAAGTACATCAAAAATGTCATGAAACACAGATTTATTTCCATGTAGCCTGGAGACAACAATTGTTAAGGATCAGAATCCCCATAAAATTGTACTGACTGTTTGAATCAAAAAAGTGAATGTTTCAACAGTTACAAGGCAAAACATCTTCAAATGCTATATGCATAGATATTTTGCCTCATAACTGTTGGGGCATTGACTAAAAGCACTGTACTCATGTGGACAATTATCTAGAGGTTTTGAATATTTACAACTTTCCTTCTAGGCATAATTGTGATAAACCTATTTGACATCAAACTGTAAAATCACCATTTTGAGCAAATGTATCACATAGTAAATATGACACAGAAATGGCACACTTTCTTTTTTAAAGTCACATTTACAATGCTCCATTCTGAAAAACTAATTCTGCATAATTGAATGATGTTTGATATTAAATAATCTGAATGTTTGTGAGAAGCATTAATTGTTCAGGTTTCTTAATATTTTTTAATTCACATGTGAGTATTTGTTCATTATACTAAGCAATTATGTTGTGTTTGCCACTTTGCAAAACCCAATATACTGACAATAAACAGTTGGGGTGTTGCAGGTTGCAGTACAGCACAGAAACAACAGGCACCAAGCCAGCCAGCGTGTGAAAAAAGCAAAGAAAGCGGACAACGCACGCGATAAGGATGACTAACGCGCTGGGGCTGGGGCGTGTCGCCGCCCAGGTGCCAGTTCCGCAAATTCAGAAGTGAGAAGTAAAATGGCAAATGCCATGTGAAATGAGAAGTGAATTGAGAAGAAAATTGGCAAAAGCGAAGGGAAATTACTTTTTATTTTTTCACTTCGCTTTTGCCATTTCACTTCGCTTTTACCAAATTCACTTGCCATTTCACTCCGCTTTTACCAAATTCACTTGCCATTTCACTTCACTTTTACCAAATTCACTTGCCATTTCACTCCACTTTTCCAAATTCACTTGCCATTTCACTTCGCTTTTGCCAATTTTCTGCTCAATTCACTTCTCACTTCTCATTTCACATGGCATTTGCCATTTTACTTCTCACTTCTCAATTTGCGAATTGATCGCGATTGTTGAATTGGCCGCGCCCAGCAGAACCTGAATTTTGACTTAAATTTTTGACCAGCCGCGCGGCAGCGAAAAAACATCTGGCACGCTGCGGCGCAGAGTTCTGTTGCTGGAAAATGAGAATGGAAGGATGTAAATAAATACGAGCACAACAGAGGGGCGTAACAATAAAATAAATGGGAGAAACGAAAATAGCATTGCATAATACTTTCTGTATGATATTTCCTGCACAAACAATAAACACAATTGTGATGCAGATGGCTATCTGATTTTTTGCTGTTTGTTGAAGAAACCAGAACTGAAACTTTAAAAACCAACAAATCTGCTTTGAATGCATTTCAGTTTTCTCAAATGAGTCACTTTTTTTCTCAGTCAACTGTAGTTGACAGTCACCTCATTCTAGAAAACTCAAATGCATTAAAAGCTGATTTGAGTTTTTAAATTGTGGTTTAAAATAAAGGTGTGCGTGCACAATAGTGATTTATGACATTTTCTTTTACCTATATAGGATGAAAATGTGATGTTTTAAATGAAAGTCCTTCATTTATGCATCAATTTTATAGTTAAAATTCTGACACTGTACTAGTGTGCGGTGCCACTATATTCATCTTGTGAACGGGAAATCGCTCAAAGCAAGTGTGTGTAGGCGCAATATCTCAGAGCTAAAAAGACCTCACCAGCCTGGAACACCGCCACAGATTGAAAACAACTTTTTTGACAGCAATTGAACTTCCAGGCCCTGTAAAATGTCATGCGATCTTTCAAACGTCATGTAAAATTCCCTTAAAAATATATCTCATTTACAGTGTTATCTTGTCAAGCTTTAAAATTCATGTAAAATGTCAGTTGTTCTTTTATATTTACGTTTTGTTTGTCATTTCACATGAGCAGCCATTAAAAAAGCGTCCACACGTGGCGCCGATTGCCTTTCTGACCCCTCACACCCAAGCAAAATAGCTTTCAATACTTTCCAGAGGCATACCGAAATACTGGGCATGGCACCCGCCACAGCACACACACACACACAAACAGACATAAAACACATGCTCACAGACCCGCACCAAATTAATATATCGTTAAACCTCCCCCCCCACCCTCAAAATTTCCACTCTGAAAAAATGAACCCCCACCCCCCCCCCCCCGGTGAGTAATTCGCGGAAATACTGCAGCTGAAAATATGCAATAAAGTGAGAGGCCTCCGGGACTTCGGAATAAATAGATAGCTGGGCGCACCAGTTTTCGATCCAGCAGCCGCACCATTATGAGTTTCTGAGTTTCCGTGTTAAACAAAAACACGGAAACTCAATGAGTTTCCGTATATAATATGTGTGTTCTTGCCGACGTTGAACGCGTTGAAAGCGTTCACACGTGGCGCCGATTGCCTTTCTGACCCCTCACACCCAAGCAAAATACCTAGCTTTCAATACTTTCCATTAAGCGGGAATTAGAGCTCAGCGTCGATTCGACGTGAAATGATGACGTGAAATGATAAAAATTGAATTTTTCAATTCGCTCTAGTTGTGGCTGATAACACTCAGTATTGGACACGATTAAGGTATTGATTCATATATTATCCTTAGAAAATTATAGACCCGTAGCATGATCCACACTCGTGTAATTAATTTCACGACAACATTTCACGTCATCATTTCACGTCGAATCGACGCTGAGCTCTAATTCCGGCCTAACATACCGAAATACTGGGCATGGCACCCGCCGTAGCACGCACACACATACAAAAACAGACATAAAACACATGCCTACAGACTGATAAAAAACATATTAAACATACATATAAAATACGGAAACTCATTGAGTTTCCGTTTTTGTTTTACACGGAAACTCAACAACACATAAAAAAAAGTTAAAATACATTTCCGTATTTTCTGTGTTTCCGGGATAGATACCGTATTACCTCGAAATACCCCCAGGGGGTTTATTATTTCGCCAGCAAAATTTGAGGGGGGTAATTCGAGGGGGGGTTTATTCGAGGGGGATCTATTGTTTCGCCAGAAATTTCCGAAAATTTCCCATACGCAGACGTAGAAAAATCGAACAATTACGTAGATGTATATGTGTTTATAGGCATACATAACTGTATATACACATAAACCCTTCCCTAACGTCACTTAGCCATCACTTTTAACGTGTGTTCTGCATTGTACAGAACACAAACTACGGTATTTGTCATGTACATTCTCTTTACACTCAATTTTAGGGGGGGGGTATTTCGAGGGGGTGGGGTTATTATTTCCTCAGCCGAATTTTAGGGGGGGGGGTATTTCAAGGGGAGGTTAATTCAAGGGGGGTAATTCGAGGTAATATGGTAGATTAATTAGCTGGGCGCACCAGTTTTCGATCCAGCAGCCGCACCAAATTTCGATCGCGCAGCTGCACCAAATTTCGATCGCGCAGCCGCACCAAATTTCGATCGCGCGGCCGCACCAAAATAATAAAAATTTTATATTTTGATATTTACATAAATACAAACATGGGGCAGACCCGTAAAGTCAAGTGTCAACATTCATGTAAAATGTCATACAAATTGTCAATTGTCATATAGTGTCAAAATTTTGGTAATAAAATAGTCTCCTTTTGTTTGATTGACAGTTAACATGACATTTGACTTGATTTGACACTTTTCAGGGCTCGGGACTTGCACCAAATTGATATTTATGTGGATGCAAATACCTAACCAAAGCTGTGTGCAGTTTATATAGCATTTCGCTGCGAATAAGGTGGCAGTGATGCAGAATAATACCGCAAATTCTCAAATAAGTCCCCCTCGAATAACTTCCCCTTGAATAACTCCACCCTGTTGGCGAGGTGAGGAAAAAATCCCCCCTAGAATAACCCCCCCCCCCCCCGCCAGCAGTAGACAATGCATTAGATTTGCTGATTTTTTTATTGATTTTGCGAATGACAGTGCAAGTGATGGATCGGTTCCCAATCGAATTGGAGTTATGGATCTGTTCCCAATCGAATTGGAAGTGGATCTGTTCCCAATCGAATTGGAGTGTTGGATCTGTTCCCAATCGAATTGGAGTGTTGGATGTGTTCCCAATCGAATTGGAGTGTTGGATGTGTTCCCAATCGAATTGGAATGTTGGATGTGTTCCCAATCGAATTGGAGTGTTGGATCTGTTCCCAATCGAATTGGAGTGTTGGATGTGTTCCCAATCGAATTGGAGTGTTGGATGTGTTCCCAATCGAATTGGAGTGTTGGATGTGTTCCCAATCGAATTGGATCCCAATCGAATTGGAGTGTTGGATCTGTTCCCAATCAAATTGGAAGTGGATCTGTTCCCAATTGAATTGGAGTGTTGGATCTGTTCCCAATCGAATTGGAAGTGGATCTGTTCCCAATCGAATTGGAGTTATGGATCTGTTCCCAATCGAATTGGAAGTGGATCTGTTCCCAATCGAATTGGAGTGTTGGATCTGTTCCCAATCGAATTGGAAGTGGATCTGTTCCCAATCGAATTGGAAGTGGATCTGTTCCCAATCGAATTGGAAGTGGATCTGTTCCCAATCGAATTGGAAGTGGATCTGTTCCCAATCGAATTGGAAGTGGATCTGTTCCCAATCGAATTGGAAGTGGATCTGTTCCCAATTGAATTGGAGTGTTGGATTTGTTCCCAATCGAATTGGAAGTGGATCTGTTCCCAATCGAATTGGAGTGTTGGATCTGTTCCCAATCGAATTGGAGTTATGGATTTTACTCTTACTCATGAGGGAACATGAGTAAAATAATTTTTCCCTGAGAAAATGTAAGTGATTATTTTTTAGTAATTTTGCCCCAATTTCACTAAAAATCTCTAATTTATCGTGACTATTTGACCATTCTATTCTTGACATTTTCCCTCCATCTTACCCATTTTTCTACATTTTTACATTTTTCCCATCTATGCCTGGAAAAAGCCTATAAAAAGCCTATCTGAAATACTCGAGTTCGTTAAAAAAGTATAGGTAAATGTGAGTACAGAACTTTTTTACAGTACCGTATTTCCTCGAAATACCCCCCCTCGAAATACCCCCCCCCTCGTTTGACCCCCCCCCCTCTCGAAACCACTATGAAACAATACATATTTTTTGAGTAAACATAAATATGTTTTAAAAACTATGGTGTGGATGCGTGGCCAAACGTGGTGTAAATTTCTAAATTTCAGTTGAAAGCTACTGTGTGTAGGTGACCGGACCATTTTGTGCAATTGTAGCAAAGTGTAAAAATGCTGCAGAATTGTGGCCACACAAGCTAATTTTCAATGTTCCTTTTTGAAAACTCTAAAATCAGCATTGAACGCTTTGAGTTTTCTAGAATGAGTCATTTTTACTCTCCGTCAACTGTAGATGATGGGCACCTCATTCTAGAAAACTCAAATGCATTCAATGCAGATTTACAAGTTTTCAAAATTTTGGTTGAAAACTAGCTTGTGTGGCCACAATGGAGCACTTTCTTTGAAAACATCACATTCACATCATGTAATACAGAGTACGGCAGAGAACGGACAAATCAGCGACTACCTCCAACAACAAGAAAAAAGTGTGATCTAGTGTGCATGAACACCAGAGCCGTATCCAGGGGGGGGGGGCGGGGGGGCTGCAGATGTGCTATGTGCTGATTGCGATTGCAATTGCGATGTGCTGATAGTATTCAACACTTACATACACATTATTGCTTAAGGTAAAATTAATATGCAAATCAGGGTGATGTGCAAGAAACGTGGGAACTGTGATGGATGTTTTTGGTGATCATCTGAGATCATGTTGTAATGCAGTGATTTTAATGTTGTTTTGTTATGTGCAGTCAATGAATTATGTGGATAAAATTTCCCTATGTTTCATTACTAATGTGTAGTGGACACATTACCTGTGTTCAACAGCAGTGAGTAGACTCCAAGGGGGGCTATTTTGAGAAGGAGAGGCAGAATGATAATTTGGTTAGAGAGAGTAGTGACAGTAATGACAATATGAACTAGGCTCATGCTATCATAGCTAATGTTGGTTGGTGCTGGCACATTGCCAACACTGGTGGCTTACACTAGCCAAAATTTCATGATCACAACTTGAAGCAGCGTTGAGCTAGAGCACCATTTGTACATCAGTACAAAATGACCGAAATTGTAACCCCCACAGTCCCCCAGTGGGTGGAGCTAGAGGGGTGAAATTTTGGGTGAAAACTCAAAACACCTCATATCTTAACCTGTAAAAATTTTATGACTGTAGCTTACCCCTAGCGCGAACGGCGAGCACTGCCCGGGGACTTTTCAGCCGGACCATGTACAATGAGGTGATTGTCAACTAACGTTTACAGAGATCAAAAATACTCATTTTGGAAAACTCTAATGCATTCAAAGCAGATTTACTTGTATTTCAAATATTATGCTGAAAACTAGTGTGCACTCAGCCATTTTTCCAAATTTGAAATTTACCAATTTTAACCTTTATACCGTATTACCTCGAATTAACCCCCCCTTGAATTAACCCCCCCCCCTCGAAATACCCCCCCTAAATTTCGGCTGAGGAAATAATAAACCCCCCCCTCGTAATACCCCCCCTAAAACTGAGTGTAACGTGAACGTACATGACAAATACCGCAGTTTGTGTTCTGTACAATGCAGAACACACGTTAAAACTGATGATTAAGTGACGTTAGGGAAGGGTTTTTGTGTATATACAGTTATAGATGCCTATAAACACACATACATCTATGTAATTGTTCGATTTTTCTACGTCTGCGTATGGGGAATTTTCGAAAATTTCTGGCGAAATAATAGACCCCCCCCCCTCGAATAAACCCCCCCCCCCTCGAATAAACCCCCCCCCCCCCCCTCGAATTATCCCCCCGTCAAATTTTGCTGGCGAAATAATAAACCCCCTGGGGGTATTTCGAGGTAATACGGTAATTACTATATTTTCATCTATATATACGTGGCGTACATCACAATGGCGCACCGCACACGGAATTTTTGCGTTCAGCCTTCGAACGTTTTTGCATGCTGAACTACAAATGCTGAAATCAATATCTAGAGAACGCAAGGTTTTTGAAGCGTAAAAAAAATCGGCTCGCTTGCAAACTGCGCGAAATATCGCAAATTTTGAAATTTTACGCTTCAAAAACGTTGAGTTCTTTAGATTTTGATTTCAGCGTCTGCAGTTCAGCACACCATGGTTGTTAAAAACGTATTTACATTTACTCAAAGAGTAAGCATACTCGATTACTGAGTCAATACGTATACTTTTGAAAGTACTTGAGTACAGAAAATGTATTTAAGATAGGCGTTGTTATAGGCTTTTTCATAGATGGGAAAAAGGGAGGAAAAAGAGAAAAATAGAAAATTGCGAAAATCACTGAAAATAAGCACATAAATCATGAATTGGTGAATTTGGTGGTTGGAATGGACAATAAGTTACAAAAATTAGTGATTTTGAGTAAAAATTTAAGAAAAATTCCTAAAAAAATCACTCTTGTTTTCCAGGGATAAAATTATTTTACTCATGTTTACTCATGAGTAAAAGTAAAAAAATTTTACTATGTTTTCTGTACTTAGGGGACGAGTAAAAAATAAATACTTTACATTTACTTATAATTTGAAAACAATTCAGTACTTTTAACAACTCTGACACACACTCACACTTTGCGATCACAACAGCAAAGTTGGAGAAAAACTATGTGCTGGCAAAAAAGCAATTTTGGCTGTCCAAAACGGGTCACACTTATAGTTACATTCATGTCAAAATACGCAATAAAAATAGAGACATTTTTAGTCCATATGAAATACCATTAATGATGCATTAATTACGGTATTTATCACACGATTTTAGTCATTAAATTATGGTAATTTTATTTCACAAAATATCAACGATATTTTGACTTCTTAAATGAAAAAAAATGTAAAAAAATCAATGTATTTACATAGTTTTACTCATTCAAGAAGTTACGGTAATGGTATGATATTTGCAAGTCCACGATGAAAACTTAAATATATTTTGCCCGTCGCAACACCTACACACATACACGGCAATGGACACAATTTTTTGGTACTCAAATAGCTTGTGCTGAATCGCACATAAGGCATAGACACCTTTGACCGATTCAGCACAAAAGCAGCGTTTTTAAAAATACAGCGACAGCGCTGCCCAGATCCAGGCTTCGCTGCGCGGCGCGTGGACATGTGCTAATTTGAAACGGGCCGTTCAAGCCGCAGCGATTTTTTGGATCGAAAACCATAATATTTTTGAAATCCTTATAACTCTGGAACGACATGGACGATTTATCTGCAAATTGGCATGTGAGTGCACTTAACTAGTGAGTATACTTGCATATATGGAACTTTTTCACTTTTTAACACTTTTTTTCACTACTTGTTTATGGAACCCCCTTAAAATTTTGCATACACAGAGGAGTGAAGGTTGACGGTGAAAATACTTGAAAACTCAAACGTGTCATCACAAAAAAATCCGTGTGAACGCCCCTTAAGGTACCCTTTTGAAGATTTCTTTTTTCCAGCACTATTTTATAGCGCTTTCAGGCGAGCAGCAGTACACGTAGGTACGTAGGTACGTAGGTACGGGCACGTAGGTGATGTCGCGCTGCACGATGTTGTCCTGCTCCGCGTCGTACACCCACATCGGCTGCGAGCAGTTGAGAGCTAAGCTAGTGAAGCTATACGTAGGGTTAAAACGGGGCTCCGATGATTTCCGGTATTCAGCGGTCCAAATACCGGAAAAATTATTGGAAATGATAAAAACTGTGATAAATAAACTGATAAATGATAAAAAAAAGGTGAAAAAACTACTTTTTTGCATTGCGAAATGTGAGCGGAAGTATTTCCGTGTTAAGTATGTAGTCACTCAAAATCATTTTTTTATTTTCAAACGAACTCCTCCCACACCACTCGATCAAATGCGAAATTAGCCAGCGGCCAGAAGAAATGCATCAAATATTACAGGAGGCACACAAAATAATACAAAAAATCGAAACAATTCATAAAAATCGAACCAACCGCACTCTCGGTGCGCACAACTGAGCCGACATAGGTATCGGGCCGCTGCAAAACATGGTCCAACTGGCTGAGCTTCTTGTACTGCGTAGACAATGCGGCTACTTTACCCTTTTTTGGCGTGTCGCCAGCTTTCTCGAAAATGGCGAAGGGGTCCTCCTGTGTGGGGATTTGGTTGTGTTATAAATAGCGGAATTAATGGGATACAGTGTACCCTGGTGCTCATACCGCATTTTAAGGTAAGTGACTGGAGATAGTTAATACAAATATTTTTTTGATTATTTCATTCCATCTCTAATTCTTCTTATTAAACATCTCAGGCCTAGGGTTGAAAAAAACGTTTTTTTTAACTCGATGTTTTTTGTTTAAAAAAAAGTTTTTTTTAAATAAAAAAAATGTTTTTTTTAAAGCTCCCAGATATGACCTTGTGTCAACATATATAGGTATATCAGACAGTGGCAATACTCTGTAATCGGGTGGGCGCGCCAGCGCCATCCCTCGCTGCCGAGGGAGGGCGCAAGCGACCCACCCATAATATGGTCGGACACACCAAAATGCGGAAATCGCAAATTTAAAATCGCAATAACTTCGGAACGCAATGCGCTAGTGCAGAACCGATTGTACCATTAAAAAGCCCGTGTCGAAAAGTACCACCATGCAAATTTTCAGATCCAACGGTTGAGTTCGAAGGAAGTTATTACGGATTTTCTTTTTCAAGTAGTGTTGTTGTTCTTGTTGTTGTTGTTGTTGTTCTTCTTGTTCTCCCGACAATCTTCAAACTGCAATAACTTCCTTGAAACACGACCGATTTTCATGGTTGATGGCTCATATGAAAGAGCATATGATGCCATTTCTTATTTTCGGGAATTTTTTTCACAGGCTCCGCCCACTTTGGGACGGTATCTGTTTGAAATTTTAAAACCTCAATAAATTAAAAATTTGAATACAAATGCAGCAATAAAAAAAATTTGTTGATGTGCGCCATGACTAGAGCTTTCAAATGCTTTCAAAAGCTTTTCTACCTTTTTTCTACATCTTCAAAAAGTGTATATATCGAACCCCCCCAATTCTTTTCCAGCTATCAATGGAAACGAACATGTCCGCGTATGGAGCGCTCCATCCACTGCGCGAAGCGGTGCACCCGGCCGCGCTTTTGCATGCCCGGCGGTGGCAAGGGCGGCTGCGAAATAATGGTCACAATGGCCGGAGACACTAGTTTTCAAGTGGAATTTTGAAACCCCATCAATTAAATTTGAAGGCATTTGAGTTCACCGGAATTAAGTGTCCGCTAATGACTTATTCCGGTTAACTCAAATGCGGTCAAAGCTTAGGTATGTATGAGTTTTCCATACGTTTTGAAGCTTTGGCACCTGTAAAATTGGATTTGCTGTTTTTATAGAAAAAATTTGCATTTACTGAAATACCCACATGTATGTCACTGGAAACACTAGTTAAGCAATGTAATTTTTTAATTTTAGTAAGCTCTCAAATCGTTCTTTAACGCACTTGAGTTGACTGGAATGAGTTATTTGTACTCTCGTCAACTGCAGTTAACGAACACCGAGTAAAACTTTAATGCCAATTCAAAGTTGATTTCTGAGTGCTCCAAATTTGGTGTTTAATGCATTTACCACCACACCATCATAATCTCATACCAAAACTGCAGCACTCATCATCATGCCCAACCTGTGTGACGAGCGAAACTCCGCCAATTGGCTGCGTCTTTGCGTTGTCCAACTGCTCCGAAACGAGGTCCACATCGCCATCGGTCACGGTGCGACCGCCCGTCTGAGTTCCTGCGTTTTTCGCGCAAAAACGTCCGATAGAACTTTGTCAGTGGTGAAATTCGTTTTCGATGCTTTTTGCTTTTGGAGTATTTTACTTTAGAGATAAAAATGGACATTTTTTCCCGTGGCTTTTACGGGCGCCTCTTGCATGATGCAAAATTCAATAAGTATTTCAAAAATTCGGAACCTTGTTTTTCCAGATCTTATCTGCTGCGAAACATGCGCGAAAGCACTTTCCACACTAGCGTCGAAACTCAGTGAACCGCTCGCTTCAACGTAATTGCCCACGCCATACCATCAGCGGAAATGTCGACTGCGGTGTGGCTGCGGTCGCCGCCGAACGACTCGGACGAGCGCATGGTGGATACGCGCGGCTCGCTGGCCGTCTGCAAGTCGGCCAGCGGGCAGTCCCAGACCAAGTAAAGTGTTAAGTAAAGTGTAAAATGTCATGTAAAATGTCAATCAAAATTTAAAAAAAGATTTTATTACTAATAATATTTGAGTGACAATTGGCACTTTACTCTACATTTGTCATCACAATTGACACTTGCATTACAGTTTGCATGACATCTGACACTTCACTTTACATTTCTCATTACAATTGACGCTTTACATCGCATTTTACATCGCATTTTACATGACATTTGACACTTGACTCCACACTTGACAGGGTCTGGGACTGTCACCAGGCCCTCGCTGGCCGTGTGCGCGCTGTGCAGCTCGTGCGCCGTGTGCGTGGACGCGGCAGCCGCGGCTGCGACCGGCGCGCCCGTCGTCAACGTGCCCGAGGCGGTCGCGCTGGCCGACAAGCCCGACGTGAGCGTGATCGTCGTGCCCTCGTCCGTGGTCGTGTTCCAGCTGCTGCCGCTGCGAGCACGTGGTAATTAGGTATGTAGCTATAATTGAGGCGTCCAATTCTAGCAAGTCGACAAGTCCATAATATGAAAATTTCGAGTTAGGCCCGGAAACGTCATCTGTGGCTGCTTCCGCACACTTTTCATCATTTTCCATAAAATTTGTGACCTCACATGCCCATATGGCAAAGTGCCAAATTTGACATTTTTGTGGGAAAATGCAAAAAAAATTTGGGCATGAAGTCGACAAGTCCACTTAGTTTTGGGCTAAAGGTCGACAAGTCCATCCTCTGCATCATTTTTTATGGTAAACTACGCAAGAAATGTGATAGTCCACTGTGGAAACCGATTTGTAAAAGTCGACAAATCTATAAATTTCCCATAATGATGCGATTACAGCTCAGGCGTAAAATTGACGGGCGTAAAATCGATTTTTGGGCTGCAAATTAATTACAGGTGAATGGATAAAGATATGGCGTTGTAATTTCAGTCAAAGAAAGCGCACATGCAGATGTTGCTTGTGTCCAAAGCTCATCAGTTTATTTTAATTGTACCAGAAGTTATGAATTTTGTCGCAAATTTCGTTTATTTTACGCCCTAATTTTACGCCAGTTACAGCGCATAATTGGAAAAATTGTGCTAAAATTCATAACTCCCGGTAAAACCACTCTTTATAGTGCGTCGCCTGTGACGCTTGGGACGCTTCTCTGCGTCTCTCTGTGCAGTGCTCTGTGCACCACGGATTTGTTGTGCTTCGCACAATACCAATGCAGTCCTACAGGCCCCTGACGTGTTCTCACGCGTTGACCTTTACTGCACTGGCACCAGGTGTGTTCCTAAAGCCCCTGACGTGATTGTTTACACGCGTTGACTTCAACACACCGGTCAAATCCACCTGGACAATAAACAATTTATTTGCCCAGCAGTGTGCGCCCAAAGGGGTCCGTACACACTCTTTCTGAGCGCTCTGGCGCTCTTTCTGGCACACCTGTGTGCCTTGTGACCACGCCGGCCACTTGCTTTCCTGAGCGGCTCCTGTGCCGCTGTGCGCAGTGCTGCGCTTGCCGTGTCACCTGTGACACGTTTCTGTGCACTCTGGTGCACTTCCTGATTCTGGGCAGTGTTTCTGTACACTGCTCTGCAATTGCGCCTGTGCAATGCAGTATTCTGGCACTTTTGTGCTGTCTGATCTGATGGTACCGAGCAGGCACAGCGTGTATATTTGATGGGAGCTCCGCAAAGCTCCTACACGCTACCAAGTATCCTAATACTTGGTTTTCAAATCCACTCTCTGTCAGCTACAGCCCTCTGTCAGCTACAGCCCTTTGTACACTGATACCCCTACTTTTGCACTTCCGAGGTATGAGTCCACTCTTACCCAGTGGAGCGAGGGACCTCCGCGAATGCCCAAAAAACAGCCCTTTGACTAGCGTGGCTCTGTGGCGATCCTGTCTCCGTCAGGTCACCCTCCCTTGGCATAGGAAGGACGTGCGAGCGGTCACTGGAGTCCAGATGTCCAGGAACGTCCAGCGAAAGTTTGACCACCGTCCGACAATGACTCCTTGTCAAATGCCGGTGCCGCCCAGCGTCTAGCACCTTGCCAGAACACTGGTGAAAGCTGCCTGAAATCCTGACAGGCTTGTCAGAACTCCAGTGTCCTCCGCGCGTGAGCGTAGAACCGCTCCCAGGATGTAGACAGGAGTGCCGTGACTTTGGCACAATGCTGTCTGCAAATCAACAGCCAACGCTCAGCCAAGGCCAAATTGATGTTCAGCAGGACTTTTGAAGTTCTGCCAACTGCCGCACAATGTCCGTTCCGGCTTGGTGATAGCACAATGTCATGCAATCACCCTGCTCGCTGCGCCATGTGATGAAGCCACCGAAGTCAGCGTCTTCTACCACCGAATCCGGCTGCTTCAAGACCGTAGTGAGAAACGGCCTTTAGAGTGGTTGATTTCCCGTTGTTGCCGAACGTCCACTTGTCGACAGCCAAGTTGAGTTTATATCGTGGTTGCGTGTTGAAAGGGGTTCGAAATTGTTTCAGGTACTTTATTTCGATCAGATACAGCGTGTTACAAAAGCGCAAAGCCTAGCGAGCTTCCTAGTCGAAGTTTCTATCGCTAGCTTATTTTGTTCACTTGGGGTGGGTCCGCAGACTGAAGTAAAAACTCTCAAAGTAGCTAAGACACGGAAATCATGTATAGAAAAACAGTTACAGTAATTTCCTAATACAAATGCACAAATAAGACATAAATGCAACAAATAAACACATCTAACCGAAACAGTTGCCTTATACCGCGCGTGCATACATTCAAACAATTATGGTAAAGAAATACCAGGTACCAATTGGGCTAATGGAAAAACTATTAATCTTGAGAGGCGCGAAGTCGGCAAACTCGGCCGATTTACTAATTTGCTTCAATTTGTCAGAAAACATTGACGCACATTGGAACTAATAAATTAGGGTTTGAAACTGTAAATAGTAGTGTAAATGTTCCTAATGACATAAATAGAGCAGGGTATATTCGATATAATAATAATCACTTCCTGGAAACGTATATTTCATAATTGGCAAATTGGGACTTATTCGAGGTAAATGGGTATATTAATTGAGCAGGGTCTATAATATATTCAGCTTGAGCAAAGTATTATAATTATTAAGTAAATATAAATAGTTGTGAACAGGGTTATAACAATTATACCTATGCGAAGGGCTTCGTAAAGTAAATGCTAGTTGCACGCAGGGCACCATTTCTCTATTAGGACGCTGGCCTAGATAATTACGCGGTACGTAAATAATTACAAGATTTGACTTTTGTAAACTGCAAGTAAACTATGCAAATGTATATATAATCATGATCAGAAAATTACGGCGAGTTGAATGAGCCTAATTTTATATTAATACACCTAATAACAACTTATTTGACCTTTTAACCTAAACATTCCTCATAAACTTATCAATAACTTATAGAACATTTTCCTAATCGAATATTCTCCATGGATAAATAATATAGTGCATAAAATGTAAAATAGTGCAAATAAGTAAATGTGCGAATATAAACCTAATTATCAATTCTCTGTATTTCTTTATCCATCCACTTTGCCACGGTCAGCACAGTTAGTTTTCATTTTGTATGTGACAAAAATGTAAACTGTTTTAGTAACTTTTTATTTATGGCATCCTGCTATGAATTCTATGGTTATGTTTAAGGTATAAAACATCTCTCTATCTTTTAACATACTTTTCTGAAATAGAACATGACTTTAAATCAAAAAATACCTATTTGATGTGATCAGAATTTTTCTACAGTGATTGCAAGCTCAGTTTACCATTTTTGAAAACTAACAATGCTTGGTGACATGCAACAATGTCGGCTGTTGTCAAATATTGGGAACAACTGTGGAAAACTGTCACCATGGTGTCACCAGAGCCACTAGTGTCATCACAATGTTGCCAAAATGTAGCCATGTGCCCAAAGATGAGTTTTCACAGCACATCACCAATGAAAAAGTGCTGAGCATGAGCACCTATTTAGTCAAACATCCATTGCCACAACCAGGCGCTATAGGTTGAGAGCTAAATATTTGCAGGGCAAAATATTTTTGAAGTTTGCATTGAGGTTGAACTGCAGGTTGGATTTTTCTGTGATATTTGCTTGATGTTTTCACTTGTAAAATACTGTATAAATGAATACTGCTTGTGGAATGATAATAAATGGACTGTGGTATCTTAGAGTACATTTTTTGTGCTTGCAAATGGTAAATAAAGCCTAGAATATTGCTTGAAATTGAAATAAAGCGCAAGTGATTTTAGATTTTTTTTGAGCTTAGAGTTATTTTTTCAGTAATTTAATTATATTTTCTGGAGACCTAGAGTGATTTATATATATTTATATTTTTTCCAATATTGAAGTGATATATTTATATATATTTTCCAAAAAATCGATGATTTTTTCGAATGCTAGCAACGGATGCCGCCAGCTGGCAGGCTCGCACCCTGTAAAGTGTCGAACGTCATGTCAAATTTCATACAAATTTGTCAAAGTCATGCAACATATAAAATGATCAGCACAAAAAACATTTACATGACATGTGACACTTTACTCCTAACTTTGCAGGGTGCGGGGCTGCTCCTAGGTACGCCATAGACACAGCACATAAACATAATTTAAATAAATCACATGATCACGTTCCCATAACACAACCCGCAGCGTACCGAGCCGCCCGTCTGGCAGCGAGCCAAAAAGATTTAGCCCCCCTGGCTTGGTTGTGGGCGCACCACACGGCCGCCGGCAACGCGAGCAAGGCTGCGGCGATTGTGCGACTGCACAGAGACGATTATTGGAGACACGTCGATGTGGATTGGCTTGTGAATCAGTGCGCTGTCAATGGAAATGTTAGTGGGTTTGGTTTTTATACTGTGGGTCACTTTTTCGACTTGTTACCCTGCTAGTGATGGAAAAAGCGCCAGAACTTTCACGCCAAGCGCCAAAAGCGCCATGGCACTTTTCCGAACGCCAGCGCCAAGCGCCAGCGCCAGGCATTTTGTTCCCGGCGCCAGAGAAAAATGGCGCCAAGCGCCAAAAGCGCCATGACGCTTTTTCCTTTGGCGCTAGTGCCACAGCGCTTTTCCATCACTATACTGCGTGCGAGGGAGGGGCATTCCAAGTTATAATTGAAAAGTTTAACTGTAAAGTAAATATAACTGTGAATTTGCGCTGGGATCCAAAGCATTTAGTAAAACTGGGAGCAAAACTACATTGACCAAAATTGGCATCGGCTTGTTCACTTAACCGCGCTCCAAAAAGCCACCCTATTAAAGAAGCGTTAGCAAAAGACAATCACATTTTCACCCGGCAGGAGGCGGGCTTGCGCAACGCGATGGGCATGCTGCGCCACGAGCGCTGGCTCGGCCGGCTGGAGGACATGACCGCCACCAGACATCTGGCCGTCGTCTACGCCGCCATCGCCGGACTCAAGTGTTCGTTCTCGTTTTAGTGTGTGCTGTAGCGGCGTTTACGCGGGTTTTTTGTGACGGCCAAAATTCGAGTTATTGACAACTCTGTGCCGGTAGTCATCAAAACCCGCCACTCATCTAGCGCTACCCACTACCCATCTGTACCCATACTCTTCTATATCCAAGCTGAATGGAATGGGTGAGTGTGCAGTCGCACCATAATTTGTTCTTTGCTAATCCATCAGATGAGTGTATATGTATCCTAATCCGCCAGTATAGATGAGTAGCGGGCAGCACTAGATGCGTGGCGGGTTTAGATGAGTAGTGTTGCGCTGAGCCGTACCCTTTTTAACCACCTTTTTGTGATGAACATGGAATATTTTATGTGTGCTCATAGTGCCGAAAATCGTACCTAATGCGCTCTACTTATTTTTGAAAATTATTAATTTTTAGTTTTTCTCAATAGAGACATGACAAATTTCAGAAAATAAAAAATCAAACTTGTCAAAATTGGTCAGTTGAGCACATCGTGCCAGGCCAGTGTGTCAAATAGGCAGCGAAAAAGATGCATGTTCCTCACACATAAAAAATACTTGAAAACTCAAACGTGTCATCACAAAAAAAATCCGTCTGAATCCCCTTAAGATACCTTTTTAAATATTTATTTTTTCCAGCACTATTTTATAGCGCTTTCAGGCGAGCAGCAGCCAGAACGTCCACAAAACGCCTGGGCGGTCATCCAGGAAGCGTCCCGGGAGGATGGCATTTCACCTGCTGAATTCAATCAACTTTTGTTGCACACAATTCGAAGGTTGTATGATTTGGCGGGAGTGGCACAGCCGGAAAATTTACCACCGGATTGTGTGGCTGAAAAGTTGGCAGAATATTTGGAGTGACACATTGGGTGCAGTTTTGTTTTACTGAAGTTTGATGGTGCTTAGTTTTTTTTTTGTTACATTGATTTCACCTTTGGTGAATGTTATGTTATGATTGTGACGGTCACGTATTTGGATTTGTTTCGTTGCCTTCGTACATGTTGCTAGTCGAGGAATGTTTATCACTTTAATATCATTGTTTTTACATATTTTTTTTTGTATCTGGCGCCACATTCAATCCCCAAATATTAAACTTGAACACACTTCGGCATAATAGTTGTGTATTAACTAAATATTTACATAGAATATTTTCAAAAAGTTGAATGATTTATAGGAAACACATAAACACAGGAATTAAATCCGTTAACGACCGTAAGGTAGGTATTTGTGTTCAATGGTAAAATCTAGGGACATATCGTCATACAAAAACGGAAACCTTCTCATAAAGAGCAAACGAGAAACATACATCCGTAATATGGGGCGGGGTAATTTTGTAATTTGATGGGGGGGATCGGGTGGCATTCAATTAGGTAAATTCGTAGGGTATACGTTGCTTTTAAGAGTGATGTGAAATTTTTTAAGAGTTAAAATTGTCCGAAAAGAATGGGTAAGACCATCTCCATTCGTTGCATATATAAATTCAATCCTCACTTTTCGTAGTTTTACTTTCGTTAAGTTTCATGCGGCACACCGAAATCACAGTCAGAACATCATGTCAGTTACATTTCACCACTCATTTCACGCAGACACATTTTACACAAAGACCAGTACTTTTTGGTTGTTGTCAGTTTGACACTTAAGCATCATTCGCGTTTCAATTCAATTTTAGCGGAGATCAAACGTTAAGGCACGCACTGGCGCGAAGAAGAAGGAAAAAATGCGACGTTTCGTTGATAAATTCACACGGTGGCGCCGCGGCCGCTCTGCTGCAGCTGCTGCTTCTTGCTGGGGGCACTCCCAGACACTGTCAAATGCCCTGTCAACTGTAAAATGTCATGCAAAGTGTCAGATGTCTTGTAAACTGTAAAATGTCATGTAAAGTGTTAGAAGTCTTGTAAAATGCCCTGGAACTGGAAGATGGCAACTTTTGCTTTTTTCGGGCACTTTTACATGACTTTTGACACTGCATTACATTTGACATTTTCCAGGGCATTTTACATGACTTGACACTGCATGGCATTTGACATTTTCCAGGGCATTTCACATGACTTGACACTGCATGCCATTTGACAGGGCATTTGACAGGGTCTGAAGGTGGCACCTGATGTCGGCGCTTTTCTTGGACGATTTGAACATGTTGCGCATCCACGAGAACCCGCCCCCTTTGTTGCCCTTCTTGGCGCTCTTGTCTTTTGCGGTCGATTTGAACTCGGCTTGCTTGCGGGTCGATTTCGACTGTTTGCGAGTCGATTTCGGCTGCTTACGAATCGATTTGGACTGAAAATGGAATGTCGCGTGAATTGGGTAAAATAGCAATTGCGCACCGTAATAAATGATTAGCACACCGGATGATGCCAGGGGCACTCCCGCGTCCCGTAAACTGTCAAATATCATGCGAAATGTCATACAAATTTGTCAAAAGTTCAGTAAAAATTTTTTGACGCCACATGACATTTGGCACTTCACATGAAAATTTCCAAAATTTGTAAATTTCCATGCCAAAATTGGGTAGTTTCCAAAGCTAATGAATCTGTTTTAAACACATTTTAATTTACCTGAATGATAGTATTCGTCAACTTCTGTCGCTGGACATTAAAAATAATAATTACGGTAAACTCAAATGCATTCAAAACGGAAATTTATCACTTTTAGAAATTTCTTTTATCAACTATCGCGCGTGGACACATTCCACTACCCGTTTCAGCGCACCTTGTGTTCGAACTCATTGGTGACGGGCATGTACTTGCCGAACAGGAAGTCGGCCAATCTGTGGCGCCAGGACCGCCGCCGGCGGCTGTTCATCTCGGCCGCGTCGCGCAGCGACAACCCGTACGCCGTGCGCACAGACAGCTCCTCGTTGGTCAGCGCGTTCTGTGTTGGGGGGGGGGGGGGTGAGCTTGACAGGTGCTAGATAGGGCTTTGCACTTTGTCAAGTCACATGTCAAGTGATAGATTGTGATAAGTGTTTTACTAAGCCTGTAGCAAGCAAAGATACTTTTCACTTGACTCCTGTTCAACTGAAAGTGTTTCAGGTCATTTTTTTTGACACTTGACAATTTAGCAACTTGAAAGTTGGCGCCAAGTATTATACAAAATCTTATCGGCGATAAAATGGTCGGGGGGGGGGGTAATTCGAGGGGGGTCTATTATTTCGCCAGAAATTTTATGAAATTTGCCATACTCAGACATAGAAAAATACAAAATTGTCAGAGACGTATGAGTGTTTATAGGCATATAAATACAAGTGTATATACACATAAACCTTTCCCTAACGTCACGCAGTCATCAGTTTTAACGTGTGTTCTGCATAATACAGTTCACACATTGTGGTATTTGTTGTGTACATGCTCTTTACACTGTATTTGGGGGGGGTATTTCGAGGGGGTTTATTATTTCCCCAGCCCATTTTGAGGGGGGGTTAATTCGAGGGGGGGGGGGGTTAATTCAAGGGGGGGTTAATTCGAGGTAATACGGTATATTGAACCCCCCCCCCCCAATTCTATTCCAGCGATCAATGGAAACGAACATGTCCGCGTATGGAGCGCTCCATCCACTGCGCGAAGCGGTGCACCCGGCCGCGCTTTTGCATACCCGGCGGCGGCAAGGGCGGCTGCGAAACTGGTCACATTGGCCCTGCCCTACACGCTAGTTTTCAAGTGGAATTTGGAAACTTATAAATTGAAGGCATTTGAGGCATTGATTTGAAGGCATTTGAGTTCACCGGAATGAAGTGTCCGTTAACTACTCTAGACGGTGATAAAAATGACTCATTCCGGTTAACTCAAATGCGTTCAAAGTTGATGTATTTATGAGTTTTCCATACTTTGAAGCTTTGGCACCTGTAAAATAGGCTTTACTAGTTTTAATTTTTTGCATTTATTTACCATCATGAAATGTCACAGCACACACTAGTTGAACAATTACTTTTCAAAATTTAATAAACTCGTAAATCTGCCTTTATGCTTTTACGCATTTTAGTTGATTGGAATGAGTTATTTTCACTCTCGGTCAACTGCAGTCAACAAACACCCAGTAAACTCAAATGCCACTTCAAATTTGATTTATGAGTTTACTAAATTTTTCGTTTACAGGCAGTCAACTAGTGTCCAATGCATTTAACACACATCGTCACACCTTTTGAAAATCCAAAACTGCAGCACTCATCGTGCCCAACCTGTGTGACTAGCGACACTCCACCGATCGGCTGACTCTTTGCCTCGGCCAACTGCTCCGACACGAGGTCCACATCGCCATCGGTCACGGTGCGACCGCCCGTCTGAGTTCCTGCGTTTTTCACGCAAAAACGTCCGATAGAACTTTTTCAGTGGTGAAATTCGTTTTCGATGCTTTTTGCTTTTGGAGTATTTTACCTTTGAGATAAAAATGGACATTTTTCCCGTGGCTTTTACGGGCGCCTCTTGCATGATGCAAAATTCGATAAGTATTCCAAAAATTCGGAACCTTGTTTTTCCAGATCTTATCTACTGCGAAACATGCGCGAAAGCACTTTCCACACTACGTCGAAACTCAGTGAACCGCTGGCTTCAACGTAATCGCCCACGCCATACCATCAGCGGAAATGTCGACTGCGGTGTGGCTGCGGTCGCCGCCGAACGACTCGGACGAGCGCATGGTGGACACGCGCGGCTCGCTGGCCGTCATCAAGTCGGCCAGCGGGCAGTCCCAGTTCCAGTAAAGTGTAAAGTGACGTATCAAATGTCATGTAAAGTGTCGATCAAAACAAACAAAAAAGATTTCCTTACTAATATTTGCGTGACAATTGACACTTTGCGTTACACTTTCCATGACAATTGACACTTCACTTTACATTTGTCACGACAATTGACACTTTGCACTACACTTTACATAACATTTGACACTTGACTCCACACTTCACAGGGTCTGGGACTGTCACCAGGCCCTCGCTGGCTGTGTGCGCGCTGTGCAGCTCGTGTGCCGTGTGCGTGGACGCGGCAGCCGCGGCTGCGACCGGCGCGCCCGTGGTCAGCGTGCCCGAGGCGGTCGCGCTGGCCGACAAGCCCGACGTGAGCGTGATCGTCGTGCCCTCGTCCGTGCTCGTGTTCCAGCTGCTGCCGCTGCGAGCGTGTGTGCAGCATGTGGTAAGTACCGTATATCCTCGAATAAGACCCCCCTTGAATAACTCCCCACCCTTGAATAACTCCCCCCTCAAAAACTCTGACGAAAAAAATAACTCGCCGGGGGACTTATTCGAGGATATACGGTATGTAGCTAGGTAATGTGTACAGACCCGACCGCATGCTTTGTATAGAGTGTACCATAGTTTGATGAATTTTGTAATGTGGTAAAATTTTGGTTTCTCCTTCCCTTAATGAGATCAGAGGGCTGTATATCATCTAATGGCGCTACGCACACTGAAGCCGAAATATTCGGCATACGCACGTTTTTGACAAATGCCGAATTAAATGCTGAATAGAAAAAAACTTGCTGAACTAAAATCGTCCGTACTCTTGAAAATTAGGCTGTTTGTCAATTCAGCATGTATTTCAGCATTCAAAAGATGCGTACACTTTTACATGCGGAAACCATTCGGCAAAATCAGATGAAATGTTGAATGCTGAACTGCTAAAAATGTACAATTGTCGAAATTGCGAGTACGGTACGGTACGCAAGCCAATACGGTAAATACACACATTCAGCTATTGTCCTTATCATAGAAAATGCCGAAGTATGTTGCTTTCAACATACCTCAGCGTCTAAAAATTAACGCTCAAATTCGTCAGAATTCGTCCGAATATCGTGCGCACGTTTTCAAAATTCAATATGGCGGCCCCTAAAATGCCGAACATAAAACGTCCGAACAGCAATTTTTAAATTCGGATTCGGCAGATGAAAACGTGCGTATGCCGAAAATTTCGGCTTCAGTGTGCATAGCGCCAATAAGACCCCAGAGGAGTTATTTAATCCTCAGAAGTTTTGGAGGGGCAAATTATTCAAGGGGGTATTTTTTCTCAGAATTTCTCAGAAAACTTGCACCTTATTCGTTGTATGAATGCATTCAAGTTCTGCATGTGCATGCATAGGAGGGGGGGGGGGTGCGTTTACCTGCACAATCATGTGCAGACCGCTACTACTTGCAGAGCGAGTTTTCTTGCAGTGAGGCACGGGGTCGAAATGTAGTCCCCAATCGCTTGACTCACGTATCAGTGCCAGTGGTGTACGAGTGGCACGTGGCCGTGGTGCAGCTAGGTCTCGTCGCCCCGCTGGTGCCGGTGGTGCCGCTGGTGCTGGTGAAGGCCGAGTCGCTGGTGGCGCCCGTGGTCGACCCGGTGCCGGTGCCGCGCTGCGCCGGCGAGGTGGCCAGCGCCGTGGTGTGGCTCGACACGGTGGTCGCGCTCGCGCCCGTGCTCGTCGTGTTCGTGCTCCTGCGGGGTGTGCATTTGATTTGGGTTTAGGTGAGGGTAAGGTGAGGCGCTCTGAATAGTGAGCGCATGAAATTGCGTTTTTTTGTATTATTGCCTATATACAGTAGTTTATAACCGAAAGTTTGAAAACTCGTAAATTAGCTCAGTAAATATCAGTTGATTATTTAGGAACGGTCATTTGTAATCTCCGTCAACTAGTTGACGGACACCTCATTGCGGTGAACTCAAATGCGTTCAAGGCTGATTTATGAGTTTTTATAATTTTGGTTAGTAAACTTATGTCTAGGGCCGTTACGTTCGAATTACGTGCCTGGTCTCGTTGGGCTCGGACACGTTCACGGTGGTCTTGTGCGACATCGGGGGCGCCTGGCCGCCGCCCGAAGGGGATGCCTGCTTATTGAATTTCACCCGCAGCCACTGGTTTCGCGCGCGGTTGTCCTGACCCACTTCGGACATTTGGCGCCAGAAATCGCTTGCCGTGGGCCCGCCGCCTTCTACGGCCTGACAATGGCAGATATTTGATTGACTAGTTTTCTAGTGCGTGCGAGCTTACCTACTGTGGGAAGTGCTTAGTGGACAGCGCCATAGAGAAGATACCAGAGATAGTATATAGATACCCGAGCGCAAAGACGTATAGTAAATAGATGCACGATGAAGCGTCGTGAAACGTCGTGAAGTAGCTGACACTTCCCGACGGTTCAGCATTCAGCAAGCATGTCAGGATCTCCACACGCTTCACGAAAGCATTTCACGTTCACACACCACTTTTATCCGCGCTTTCCAACAAACTCACCTCGTCCGGGGCGGGCAGCGTGTACATCTGCAGGTTGTGGCCGCGGCCGCGCTCGCCGCTCGCGCCCGACCAGTGCACGGGGATGCCGGCGCTCTGGCCCGCTGCCAGGAAGCCGACCGGCTGGCCGCACTGCAGCCGCGCCTTGTCCGACGTGTGCAGCTGGGTAAAGGGTGTTTTGATGGAGTTGGCGTCTATCATTGGCACACTAGTCGACTAGTTGAAAAGTCGTACATCAGATTTGAACGCATTTGAGTTTACCGGAACGAGTGATTATTAATATCCGTCATCTCATTCCAGTATAGCCACTTGCCTTTGATCGAGGCTGATTTACGAGTTTATCCAATTTTTAGAATGTCATTCAGAACACCATTGTATGTATGGCCAATCATTGCGAAAAGTGCAAAAATGCACTGCCGCGCAGACGGAATCGAACCCGCGCCTCTAGCATTGAACAAGAGCACCCTAACGGCTGGACAACGTCCACAGTGGCGGCTGGGTACCAGTGGGCTTACATGCCGCGACGGCAATGCCCTCAACGTCAACAGCACACGTTAGGTAGTCCCACCCCCGCCCACCTTGAAGGCGAGCGGGGCGCTGGTGGCGTTGCGCACGCTGAGCAGCGCGTCGGCCGACTCGGCTGGCAGCGCGTCGAACACCAACTCCGAGCTGGTCGCCGCCGTCGCCATCGGATCGCTGTTGCGGCTGCGGGGGTCGCGATCGAACCAGTGAAAAAGTGCTCGCGGCTGGGCGGCGCGCGTCGGGGTTATTGGCTGAGGGGCGGATGTGGGAGGAGTTGTGGGTTGTGGAGATGCTGCGAGTTATTGTGATGTGATGTGACTGGGTTTTTTCGTGGAAATTCGATTGTGGATTCGTAAGTGGATGTGGTGAATTGAGTTTGCCACTTGTTTTGTTGGGTAGCTAAATGCTTTGCGTTGAATTACCGTATTCGCCATTTGACGTAGGTTTATGCCATGATGAATATCGTTAAGGTGTTTGTTAAAATCTAGTTTCGGAGCCATGTCAGCACCAGACCATCCCACATCGATTATAGAAATCTTTTTTCCAAACTAGGTATTATGGTCACAGCGTAAATTTCAACGCGCTATTACAACTTTCCCAAATATCTTCAACTTTATTATAAAAATAACATTTCCCTAATGTTAAGAAAATATCAAATATCACTTTTTTGCCTGAACACACTAGTTTTCAACCAAAATTTCAAAAACTCGTAAATCAGCTTTGAATGGATTTTAGTTTTCTATAATTAGGGTGCTGCCAACTACAGTTGACAGAGATTAAAAATGACTCACTTTGGAAAACTTAAATGCATCCAAAGCAGATTTATTAGTTTTTAAAGTCTTGGTTGAAAACTAATGTGTGCACGGCAATTTTTTGCATGTGTCACAAACTGTAAAAATGAAGCAGAAATGATGCACTTTGGTTTTAAAAATTTCATTTACATCCTGCATTTAAGAAAATACCAAAAATCACTTTTGTGCCTGCACAGTGCACACACTAGTTTTAAACCAAAATTTCCAAAAACTCATAAATCAACTTTGCATGCAATTTAGTTTTATAGAATTAGGTGACTGTCAACTACAGTTGGCAGGAATAAAAAAGGAGTCATTTTGGAAAACTCAAATGCATTCAAAGCAGATTTATTAGATTTTAAAGTTTCAGTTGAAGACTAGTGTGTGCAGGGCAATTTTGAGCAAATGTAACGAACCATAAAGAATGATGCAGAAATGATGCACTTTCTTTTAAATCATCACATTTTCACATCCTGTATTTAATAAATCTGATTTAATAAACAAATAATTTAATAAAAATGACTCATTTTTGATCTCTGTCAACTGTACTTGATAGTCACTTCATTCTATAAAACTAAAATGAATTCAAAGCTCATTTATGAGTTTCTGCAATTTTGGTTGAAAACTAGTGTGTGCGGGCAAAGTGATTTTTTTAATATTTTCTTAAATACAAGATGTTAAAATGTGATGATTAAAAAGTGCATCATTTTGCATCATTTTTTACAGTTCATTTGCACAATGGCCTGGTGTACACTAGCTTTCAACTCAAATTTTAAAAACTAATTAATCTGCTTTGAGTGCATTTGAGTTCTAAAATGACTTATTTTAATCTCTGTCAACTGTAGTTGACAGTTGCCTCATTCTAGAAAATACTAATGCATTCAAAGCTGATTAATATATTGGTTCTACACACACTAGTTTTCAACCGAAATTTTGAAAACTAACAATTCAGCTTTGAACGCATTGCAGTTTACCGGAATGAGGTGGCCGTCAACTGAAGTTGATGGGCATTCAAAAGAACTCATTTCAGTAAAGACAGATGTGTTCAAAGCCGATTCATAAGTTTTCGAAAGTTCGGTTGAAAATTGTTGTGTGTGGGCGTGGGGGAGATCACGCCAAAAGTACAATGGCGTCGTTTTAGCCCTTAGAAACAAACGCGACTTCATGACATTTCATGACATTTTGACAATCAACACATTGCACACATTTTACAAAGACCAGGGGCAGTCCCGAAGCCTGTAAAGTCTAAAGTCAAGTGTCAAATGTCTGCAGGGTCATACAAATTTGTCAACTGTCATGCATCATGTCAAAATTTCAACAATAAGTATTTTTGTTTTGATTGACATTTTACATGACATTTGACACTCGACTTTACAGCGTACTGGGCGCGGGACTGGCACCAGGTCGTACCGTAGAAACACAGCGAAAGCGTGCGAGAATGCACAGCGGACGTCCCACGCGCACGTTGCTCGGAGCAAGGAAACTGGCGCGCTGGGGCTGGGGGCGGCCGTTCGCAGCGCGCGGAGCTCGGCACGGAGTGAGCCGCGCGGCAGGGAAAAAAACATCCGGCGCGCTGCCGATGCAGGGAATGGAAATGCAAGCGTACGTACAATAATACAAGCACAGCGCAACGAGGGGGCGTATTTTTTATTTTTTTTAATGGGGACAATGACAAAGGCAATGGAAATTTCGCTCCTTTGGAAACAGTGAGGCGATGGAAACTTTGTTTTTCTAGGCATTTTCAAGAAAACGCATGTTGTAGAATATATTTAGAAAAGGTAGAAAAATGGCTAAACATTAATACAGTTAAAACATCAGTTAAAACACGTACCTAATTTAAAAGTATATTTAAAAGTATACCTACCGTAAATTTCCGAATAAGTCCCCCCTGTTAGGCGTTTATGTTATCAGTAAAGTGTGAATCAATGGTGGATAGGTCTTGATCTCCTGGACAATACGCAATCGACAGATTCGATCCCGCTAGTGATTCAAACCAGATTCGATCCCGCTAGTGATTCGAACCAAATTCGATCCCGCTAGTGATTCAAACCAAATTCGATCCCGCTAGTGATTCGAACGAAATTCGATCCCGCTAGTGATTCGAACCAAATTCGATCCCGCTAGTGATTCAAACCAGATTCGATCCCGCTAGTGATTCGAACCAAATTCAGTCCCGCTAGTGATTTGAACCAAATTCGATCCCGCTAGTGATTCGAACCAGATTCGATCCCGCTAGTGATTCGAACCAGATTCGATCCCGCTAGTGATTCAAACCAAATTCGATCCCGCTAGTGATTCGAACAAGATTCGATCCCGCTAGTGATTCGAACCAGATTCGATCCTGCCAGTGATTCAAACCAAATTCGATCCCGCTAGTGATTTTCATTTTCGTTTGCATTTTCGTTCGCAGTGCCCCTAAATTTTCGTTCGCAGTGCCCCATAAATTTTCGTTCGCAGTGTGCCCCCTAAATTTTCATTCGCAATTGCCTCCATTTTCGTTCGCAGTGCCCCCTGCATTTTTGTTCGCAGTGCCTCTGCATTTTCGTTCGCAATTGCCTGCGCCCTGCGGTTGACATTTGACATGATGAATAACCGTTTTTCCTAGAAATGCCCTCCTCAAAATGGGCACTATGAATTAACGAACCCCCCCCCCCCTCGAAATACCCCCCCCCCGCCAATTGAGTGTAAAGAGAACGACAATGACAAAAGCTGCGGTTTATGACTCCGGCAATGCATAACACACGTTCAAAACAATGATTGTGTTATGTTAGAACATGGTTTATATTTTACCATCTACATACTTATATAATGCAGTAGACTATTATCATTACATGGTAGTTGTTGTTGCATTTTTCTACGTCTGCGTACGTTATTAGTACTGGGAGTTCAAAAAATTACTGCTGGAATAATAAACCCCCCTCGAATTACCCCCCTGAAAATACCCCCTGCCCCCATCAAAATGCTCACTCTGAAAAAATAAACCCCCTGGTTTTTTTTCGAGGAAATATGGTTCATAACATTTGGCTGCGAGTAGGGGGCACTGTCGCAGAAAAAAATTTAGATTTTTGTGAATATAAATTTTAATGTAACAAACACAAATTTAATAACCGGGAATGGAAAAGTTCTATACTTGGTAACAATGTTTTAGGTTGCAAAACTTGATTACTGAAAAAATATCTGGCAATCATTTGCCATCATTTTTACAGTGCGCTACATTTGCACACAATGGTCATTTTGACATTATCGTATTGACAATGGGTTTTAGAATTGCACCTTGGGGCAAAAATAGCAAACAATTGCGGTATCAACAACATTTGACATCAGTTCATAGGCAGTACAGTATTTCTTCTAATAGAACAGCACCTCCAATAGAACGGCAGGTAGAAAGTACGTTGGGAGGGTGCTAAAACACCAAAAAAGAAAAATGGGTGCTGAGAACATCTGATTGATGGGTTGTTTTCAGATTTGGTTTTGTTTGAATTAATGCTCTGATATAAAAATGTTGCTCATGTTTCATCAAAAATACCTTATGTTCAAATGAAAAATGTGTGAAAATAGTTGGTGAAAAAAATAGATTGCCTCCAATAGAACGGCACCTCCAATAGAATGGCAGATAAAAAATTTGATGAAAAAATAGACGAGCACTCTACTATTAAAAGTACATCAAAAATGTCATGAAACACAGATTTATTTCCATGTAGCCTGGAGACAACAATTGTTAAGGATCAGAATCCCCATAAAATTGTACTGACTGTTTGAATCAAAAAAGTGAATGTTTCAACAGTTACAAGGCAAAACATCTTCAAATGCTATATGCATAGATATTTTGCCTCATAACTGTTGGGGCATTGACTAAAAGCACTGTACTCATGTGGACAATTATCTAGAGGTTTTGAATATTTACAACTTTCCTTCTAGGCATAATTGTGATAAACCTATTTGACATCAAACTGTAAAATCACCATTTTGAGCAAATGTATCACATAGTAAATATGACACAGAAATGGCACACTTTCTTTTTTAAAGTCACATTTACAATGCTCCATTCTGAAAAACTAATTCTGCATAATTGAATGATGTTTGATATTAAATAATCTGAATGTTTGTGAGAAGCATTAATTGTTCAGGTTTCTTAATATTTTTTAATTCACATGTGAGTATTTGTTCATTATACTAAGCAATTATGTTGTGTTTGCCACTTTGCAAAACCCAATATACTGACAATAAACAGTTGGGGTGTTGCAGGTTGCAGTACAGCACAGAAACAACAGGCACCAAGCCAGCCAGCGTGTGAAAAAAGCAAAGAAAGCGGACAACGCACGCGATAAGGATGACTAACGCGCTGGGGCTGGGGCGTGTCGCCGCCCAGGTGCCAGTTCCGCAAATTCAGAAGTGAGAAGTAAAATGGCAAATGCCATGTGAAATGAGAAGTGAATTGAGAAGAAAATTGGCAAAAGCGAAGGGAAATTACTTTTTATTTTTTCACTTCGCTTTTGCCATTTCACTTCGCTTTTACCAAATTCACTTGCCATTTCACTCCGCTTTTACCAAATTCACTTGCCATTTCACTTCACTTTTACCAAATTCACTTGCCATTTCACTCCACTTTTCCAAATTCACTTGCCATTTCACTTCGCTTTTGCCAATTTTCTGCTCAATTCACTTCTCACTTCTCATTTCACATGGCATTTGCCATTTTACTTCTCACTTCTCAATTTGCGAATTGATCGCGATTGTTGAATTGGCCGCGCCCAGCAGAACCTGAATTTTGACTTAAATTTTTGACCAGCCGCGCGGCAGCGAAAAAACATCTGGCACGCTGCGGCGCAGAGTTCTGTTGCTGGAAAATGAGAATGGAAGGATGTAAATAAATACGAGCACAACAGAGGGGCGTAACAATAAAATAAATGGGAGAAACGAAAATAGCATTGCATAATACTTTCTGTATGATATTTCCTGCACAAACAATAAACACAATTGTGATGCAGATGGCTATCTGATTTTTTGCTGTTTGTTGAAGAAACCAGAACTGAAACTTTAAAAACCAACAAATCTGCTTTGAATGCATTTCAGTTTTCTCAAATGAGTCACTTTTTTTCTCAGTCAACTGTAGTTGACAGTCACCTCATTCTAGAAAACTCAAATGCATTAAAAGCTGATTTGAGTTTTTAAATTGTGGTTTAAAATAAAGGTGTGCGTGCACAATAGTGATTTATGACATTTTCTTTTACCTATATAGGATGAAAATGTGATGTTTTAAATGAAAGTCCTTCATTTATGCATCAATTTTATAGTTAAAATTCTGACACTGTACTAGTGTGCGGTGCCACTATATTCATCTTGTGAACGGGAAATCGCTCAAAGCAAGTGTGTGTAGGCGCAATATCTCAGAGCTAAAAAGACCTCACCAGCCTGGAACACCGCCACAGATTGAAAACAACTTTTTTGACAGCAATTGAACTTCCAGGCCCTGTAAAATGTCATGCGATCTTTCAAACGTCATGTAAAATTCCCTTAAAAATATATCTCATTTACAGTGTTATCTTGTCAAGCTTTAAAATTCATGTAAAATGTCAGTTGTTCTTTTATATTTACGTTTTGTTTGTCATTTCACATGAGCAGCCATTAAAAAAGCGTCCACACGTGGCGCCGATTGCCTTTCTGACCCCTCACACCCAAGCAAAATAGCTTTCAATACTTTCCAGAGGCATACCGAAATACTGGGCATGGCACCCGCCACAGCACACACACACACACAAACAGACATAAAACACATGCTCACAGACCCGCACCAAATTAATATATCGTTAAACCTCCCCCCCCACCCTCAAAATTTCCACTCTGAAAAAATGAACCCCCACCCCCCCCCCCCCGGTGAGTAATTCGCGGAAATACTGCAGCTGAAAATATGCAATAAAGTGAGAGGCCTCCGGGACTTCGGAATAAATAGATAGCTGGGCGCACCAGTTTTCGATCCAGCAGCCGCACCATTATGAGTTTCTGAGTTTCCGTGTTAAACAAAAACACGGAAACTCAATGAGTTTCCGTATATAATATGTGTGTTCTTGCCGACGTTGAACGCGTTGAAAGCGTTCACACGTGGCGCCGATTGCCTTTCTGACCCCTCACACCCAAGCAAAATACCTAGCTTTCAATACTTTCCATTAAGCGGGAATTAGAGCTCAGCGTCGATTCGACGTGAAATGATGACGTGAAATGATAAAAATTGAATTTTTCAATTCGCTCTAGTTGTGGCTGATAACACTCAGTATTGGACACGATTAAGGTATTGATTCATATATTATCCTTAGAAAATTATAGACCCGTAGCATGATCCACACTCGTGTAATTAATTTCACGACAACATTTCACGTCATCATTTCACGTCGAATCGACGCTGAGCTCTAATTCCGGCCTAACATACCGAAATACTGGGCATGGCACCCGCCGTAGCACGCACACACATACAAAAACAGACATAAAACACATGCCTACAGACTGATAAAAAACATATTAAACATACATATAAAATACGGAAACTCATTGAGTTTCCGTTTTTGTTTTACACGGAAACTCAACAACACATAAAAAAAAGTTAAAATACATTTCCGTATTTTCTGTGTTTCCGGGATAGATACCGTATTACCTCGAAATACCCCCAGGGGGTTTATTATTTCGCCAGCAAAATTTGAGGGGGGTAATTCGAGGGGGGGTTTATTCGAGGGGGATCTATTGTTTCGCCAGAAATTTCCGAAAATTTCCCATACGCAGACGTAGAAAAATCGAACAATTACGTAGATGTATATGTGTTTATAGGCATACATAACTGTATATACACATAAACCCTTCCCTAACGTCACTTAGCCATCACTTTTAACGTGTGTTCTGCATTGTACAGAACACAAACTACGGTATTTGTCATGTACATTCTCTTTACACTCAATTTTAGGGGGGGGGTATTTCGAGGGGGTGGGGTTATTATTTCCTCAGCCGAATTTTAGGGGGGGGGGTATTTCAAGGGGAGGTTAATTCAAGGGGGGTAATTCGAGGTAATATGGTAGATTAATTAGCTGGGCGCACCAGTTTTCGATCCAGCAGCCGCACCAAATTTCGATCGCGCAGCTGCACCAAATTTCGATCGCGCAGCCGCACCAAATTTCGATCGCGCGGCCGCACCAAAATAATAAAAATTTTATATTTTGATATTTACATAAATACAAACATGGGGCAGACCCGTAAAGTCAAGTGTCAACATTCATGTAAAATGTCATACAAATTGTCAATTGTCATATAGTGTCAAAATTTTGGTAATAAAATAGTCTCCTTTTGTTTGATTGACAGTTAACATGACATTTGACTTGATTTGACACTTTTCAGGGCTCGGGACTTGCACCAAATTGATATTTATGTGGATGCAAATACCTAACCAAAGCTGTGTGCAGTTTATATAGCATTTCGCTGCGAATAAGGTGGCAGTGATGCAGAATAATACCGCAAATTCTCAAATAAGTCCCCCTCGAATAACTTCCCCTTGAATAACTCCACCCTGTTGGCGAGGTGAGGAAAAAATCCCCCCTAGAATAACCCCCCCCCCCCCCGCCAGCAGTAGACAATGCATTAGATTTGCTGATTTTTTTATTGATTTTGCGAATGACAGTGCAAGTGATGGATCGGTTCCCAATCGAATTGGAGTTATGGATCTGTTCCCAATCGAATTGGAAGTGGATCTGTTCCCAATCGAATTGGAGTGTTGGATCTGTTCCCAATCGAATTGGAGTGTTGGATGTGTTCCCAATCGAATTGGAGTGTTGGATGTGTTCCCAATCGAATTGGAATGTTGGATGTGTTCCCAATCGAATTGGAGTGTTGGATCTGTTCCCAATCGAATTGGAGTGTTGGATGTGTTCCCAATCGAATTGGAGTGTTGGATGTGTTCCCAATCGAATTGGAGTGTTGGATGTGTTCCCAATCGAATTGGATCCCAATCGAATTGGAGTGTTGGATCTGTTCCCAATCAAATTGGAAGTGGATCTGTTCCCAATTGAATTGGAGTGTTGGATCTGTTCCCAATCGAATTGGAAGTGGATCTGTTCCCAATCGAATTGGAGTTATGGATCTGTTCCCAATCGAATTGGAAGTGGATCTGTTCCCAATCGAATTGGAGTGTTGGATCTGTTCCCAATCGAATTGGAAGTGGATCTGTTCCCAATCGAATTGGAAGTGGATCTGTTCCCAATCGAATTGGAAGTGGATCTGTTCCCAATCGAATTGGAAGTGGATCTGTTCCCAATCGAATTGGAAGTGGATCTGTTCCCAATCGAATTGGAAGTGGATCTGTTCCCAATTGAATTGGAGTGTTGGATTTGTTCCCAATCGAATTGGAAGTGGATCTGTTCCCAATCGAATTGGAGTGTTGGATCTGTTCCCAATCGAATTGGAGTTATGGATTTTACTCTTACTCATGAGGGAACATGAGTAAAATAATTTTTCCCTGAGAAAATGTAAGTGATTATTTTTTAGTAATTTTGCCCCAATTTCACTAAAAATCTCTAATTTATCGTGACTATTTGACCATTCTATTCTTGACATTTTCCCTCCATCTTACCCATTTTTCTACATTTTTACATTTTTCCCATCTATGCCTGGAAAAAGCCTATAAAAAGCCTATCTGAAATACTCGAGTTCGTTAAAAAAGTATAGGTAAATGTGAGTACAGAACTTTTTTACAGTACCGTATTTCCTCGAAATACCCCCCCTCGAAATACCCCCCCCCTCGTTTGACCCCCCCCCCTCTCGAAACCACTATGAAACAATACATATTTTTTGAGTAAACATAAATATGTTTTAAAAACTATGGTGTGGATGCGTGGCCAAACGTGGTGTAAATTTCTAAATTTCAGTTGAAAGCTACTGTGTGTAGGTGACCGGACCATTTTGTGCAATTGTAGCAAAGTGTAAAAATGCTGCAGAATTGTGGCCACACAAGCTAATTTTCAATGTTCCTTTTTGAAAACTCTAAAATCAGCATTGAACGCTTTGAGTTTTCTAGAATGAGTCATTTTTACTCTCCGTCAACTGTAGATGATGGGCACCTCATTCTAGAAAACTCAAATGCATTCAATGCAGATTTACAAGTTTTCAAAATTTTGGTTGAAAACTAGCTTGTGTGGCCACAATGGAGCACTTTCTTTGAAAACATCACATTCACATCATGTAATACAGAGTACGGCAGAGAACGGACAAATCAGCGACTACCTCCAACAACAAGAAAAAAGTGTGATCTAGTGTGCATGAACACCAGAGCCGTATCCAGGGGGGGGGGGCGGGGGGGCTGCAGATGTGCTATGTGCTGATTGCGATTGCAATTGCGATGTGCTGATAGTATTCAACACTTACATACACATTATTGCTTAAGGTAAAATTAATATGCAAATCAGGGTGATGTGCAAGAAACGTGGGAACTGTGATGGATGTTTTTGGTGATCATCTGAGATCATGTTGTAATGCAGTGATTTTAATGTTGTTTTGTTATGTGCAGTCAATGAATTATGTGGATAAAATTTCCCTATGTTTCATTACTAATGTGTAGTGGACACATTACCTGTGTTCAACAGCAGTGAGTAGACTCCAAGGGGGGCTATTTTGAGAAGGAGAGGCAGAATGATAATTTGGTTAGAGAGAGTAGTGACAGTAATGACAATATGAACTAGGCTCATGCTATCATAGCTAATGTTGGTTGGTGCTGGCACATTGCCAACACTGGTGGCTTACACTAGCCAAAATTTCATGATCACAACTTGAAGCAGCGTTGAGCTAGAGCACCATTTGTACATCAGTACAAAATGACCGAAATTGTAACCCCCACAGTCCCCCAGTGGGTGGAGCTAGAGGGGTGAAATTTTGGGTGAAAACTCAAAACACCTCATATCTTAACCTGTAAAAATTTTATGACTGTAGCTTACCCCTAGCGCGAACGGCGAGCACTGCCCGGGGACTTTTCAGCCGGACCATGTACAATGAGGTGATTGTCAACTAACGTTTACAGAGATCAAAAATACTCATTTTGGAAAACTCTAATGCATTCAAAGCAGATTTACTTGTATTTCAAATATTATGCTGAAAACTAGTGTGCACTCAGCCATTTTTCCAAATTTGAAATTTACCAATTTTAACCTTTATACCGTATTACCTCGAATTAACCCCCCCTTGAATTAACCCCCCCCCCTCGAAATACCCCCCCTAAATTTCGGCTGAGGAAATAATAAACCCCCCCCTCGTAATACCCCCCCTAAAACTGAGTGTAACGTGAACGTACATGACAAATACCGCAGTTTGTGTTCTGTACAATGCAGAACACACGTTAAAACTGATGATTAAGTGACGTTAGGGAAGGGTTTTTGTGTATATACAGTTATAGATGCCTATAAACACACATACATCTATGTAATTGTTCGATTTTTCTACGTCTGCGTATGGGGAATTTTCGAAAATTTCTGGCGAAATAATAGACCCCCCCCCCTCGAATAAACCCCCCCCCCCTCGAATAAACCCCCCCCCCCCCCCTCGAATTATCCCCCCGTCAAATTTTGCTGGCGAAATAATAAACCCCCTGGGGGTATTTCGAGGTAATACGGTAATTACTATATTTTCATCTATATATACGTGGCGTACATCACAATGGCGCACCGCACACGGAATTTTTGCGTTCAGCCTTCGAACGTTTTTGCATGCTGAACTACAAATGCTGAAATCAATATCTAGAGAACGCAAGGTTTTTGAAGCGTAAAAAAAATCGGCTCGCTTGCAAACTGCGCGAAATATCGCAAATTTTGAAATTTTACGCTTCAAAAACGTTGAGTTCTTTAGATTTTGATTTCAGCGTCTGCAGTTCAGCACACCATGGTTGTTAAAAACGTATTTACATTTACTCAAAGAGTAAGCATACTCGATTACTGAGTCAATACGTATACTTTTGAAAGTACTTGAGTACAGAAAATGTATTTAAGATAGGCGTTGTTATAGGCTTTTTCATAGATGGGAAAAAGGGAGGAAAAAGAGAAAAATAGAAAATTGCGAAAATCACTGAAAATAAGCACATAAATCATGAATTGGTGAATTTGGTGGTTGGAATGGACAATAAGTTACAAAAATTAGTGATTTTGAGTAAAAATTTAAGAAAAATTCCTAAAAAAATCACTCTTGTTTTCCAGGGATAAAATTATTTTACTCATGTTTACTCATGAGTAAAAGTAAAAAAATTTTACTATGTTTTCTGTACTTAGGGGACGAGTAAAAAATAAATACTTTACATTTACTTATAATTTGAAAACAATTCAGTACTTTTAACAACTCTGACACACACTCACACTTTGCGATCACAACAGCAAAGTTGGAGAAAAACTATGTGCTGGCAAAAAAGCAATTTTGGCTGTCCAAAACGGGTCACACTTATAGTTACATTCATGTCAAAATACGCAATAAAAATAGAGACATTTTTAGTCCATATGAAATACCATTAATGATGCATTAATTACGGTATTTATCACACGATTTTAGTCATTAAATTATGGTAATTTTATTTCACAAAATATCAACGATATTTTGACTTCTTAAATGAAAAAAAATGTAAAAAAATCAATGTATTTACATAGTTTTACTCATTCAAGAAGTTACGGTAATGGTATGATATTTGCAAGTCCACGATGAAAACTTAAATATATTTTGCCCGTCGCAACACCTACACACATACACGGCAATGGACACAATTTTTTGGTACTCAAATAGCTTGTGCTGAATCGCACATAAGGCATAGACACCTTTGACCGATTCAGCACAAAAGCAGCGTTTTTAAAAATACAGCGACAGCGCTGCCCAGATCCAGGCTTCGCTGCGCGGCGCGTGGACATGTGCTAATTTGAAACGGGCCGTTCAAGCCGCAGCGATTTTTTGGATCGAAAACCATAATATTTTTGAAATCCTTATAACTCTGGAACGACATGGACGATTTATCTGCAAATTGGCATGTGAGTGCACTTAACTAGTGAGTATACTTGCATATATGGAACTTTTTCACTTTTTAACACTTTTTTTCACTACTTGTTTATGGAACCCCCTTAAAATTTTGCATACACAGAGGAGTGAAGGTTGACGGTGAAAATACTTGAAAACTCAAACGTGTCATCACAAAAAAATCCGTGTGAACGCCCCTTAAGGTACCCTTTTGAAGATTTCTTTTTTCCAGCACTATTTTATAGCGCTTTCAGGCGAGCAGCAGTACACGTAGGTACGTAGGTACGTAGGTACGGGCACGTAGGTGATGTCGCGCTGCACGATGTTGTCCTGCTCCGCGTCGTACACCCACATCGGCTGCGAGCAGTTGAGAGCTAAGCTAGTGAAGCTATACGTAGGGTTAAAACGGGGCTCCGATGATTTCCGGTATTCAGCGGTCCAAATACCGGAAAAATTATTGGAAATGATAAAAACTGTGATAAATAAACTGATAAATGATAAAAAAAAGGTGAAAAAACTACTTTTTTGCATTGCGAAATGTGAGCGGAAGTATTTCCGTGTTAAGTATGTAGTCACTCAAAATCATTTTTTTATTTTCAAACGAACTCCTCCCACACCACTCGATCAAATGCGAAATTAGCCAGCGGCCAGAAGAAATGCATCAAATATTACAGGAGGCACACAAAATAATACAAAAAATCGAAACAATTCATAAAAATCGAACCAACCGCACTCTCGGTGCGCACAACTGAGCCGACATAGGTATCGGGCCGCTGCAAAACATGGTCCAACTGGCTGAGCTTCTTGTACTGCGTAGACAATGCGGCTACTTTACCCTTTTTTGGCGTGTCGCCAGCTTTCTCGAAAATGGCGAAGGGGTCCTCCTGTGTGGGGATTTGGTTGTGTTATAAATAGCGGAATTAATGGGATACAGTGTACCCTGGTGCTCATACCGCATTTTAAGGTAAGTGACTGGAGATAGTTAATACAAATATTTTTTTGATTATTTCATTCCATCTCTAATTCTTCTTATTAAACATCTCAGGCCTAGGGTTGAAAAAAACGTTTTTTTTAACTCGATGTTTTTTGTTTAAAAAAAAGTTTTTTTTAAATAAAAAAAATGTTTTTTTTAAAGCTCCCAGATATGACCTTGTGTCAACATATATAGGTATATCAGACAGTGGCAATACTCTGTAATCGGGTGGGCGCGCCAGCGCCATCCCTCGCTGCCGAGGGAGGGCGCAAGCGACCCACCCATAATATGGTCGGACACACCAAAATGCGGAAATCGCAAATTTAAAATCGCAATAACTTCGGAACGCAATGCGCTAGTGCAGAACCGATTGTACCATTAAAAAGCCCGTGTCGAAAAGTACCACCATGCAAATTTTCAGATCCAACGGTTGAGTTCGAAGGAAGTTATTACGGATTTTCTTTTTCAAGTAGTGTTGTTGTTCTTGTTGTTGTTGTTGTTGTTCTTCTTGTTCTCCCGACAATCTTCAAACTGCAATAACTTCCTTGAAACACGACCGATTTTCATGGTTGATGGCTCATATGAAAGAGCATATGATGCCATTTCTTATTTTCGGGAATTTTTTTCACAGGCTCCGCCCACTTTGGGACGGTATCTGTTTGAAATTTTAAAACCTCAATAAATTAAAAATTTGAATACAAATGCAGCAATAAAAAAAATTTGTTGATGTGCGCCATGACTAGAGCTTTCAAATGCTTTCAAAAGCTTTTCTACCTTTTTTCTACATCTTCAAAAAGTGTATATATCGAACCCCCCCAATTCTTTTCCAGCTATCAATGGAAACGAACATGTCCGCGTATGGAGCGCTCCATCCACTGCGCGAAGCGGTGCACCCGGCCGCGCTTTTGCATGCCCGGCGGTGGCAAGGGCGGCTGCGAAATAATGGTCACAATGGCCGGAGACACTAGTTTTCAAGTGGAATTTTGAAACCCCATCAATTAAATTTGAAGGCATTTGAGTTCACCGGAATTAAGTGTCCGCTAATGACTTATTCCGGTTAACTCAAATGCGGTCAAAGCTTAGGTATGTATGAGTTTTCCATACGTTTTGAAGCTTTGGCACCTGTAAAATTGGATTTGCTGTTTTTATAGAAAAAATTTGCATTTACTGAAATACCCACATGTATGTCACTGGAAACACTAGTTAAGCAATGTAATTTTTTAATTTTAGTAAGCTCTCAAATCGTTCTTTAACGCACTTGAGTTGACTGGAATGAGTTATTTGTACTCTCGTCAACTGCAGTTAACGAACACCGAGTAAAACTTTAATGCCAATTCAAAGTTGATTTCTGAGTGCTCCAAATTTGGTGTTTAATGCATTTACCACCACACCATCATAATCTCATACCAAAACTGCAGCACTCATCATCATGCCCAACCTGTGTGACGAGCGAAACTCCGCCAATTGGCTGCGTCTTTGCGTTGTCCAACTGCTCCGAAACGAGGTCCACATCGCCATCGGTCACGGTGCGACCGCCCGTCTGAGTTCCTGCGTTTTTCGCGCAAAAACGTCCGATAGAACTTTGTCAGTGGTGAAATTCGTTTTCGATGCTTTTTGCTTTTGGAGTATTTTACTTTAGAGATAAAAATGGACATTTTTTCCCGTGGCTTTTACGGGCGCCTCTTGCATGATGCAAAATTCAATAAGTATTTCAAAAATTCGGAACCTTGTTTTTCCAGATCTTATCTGCTGCGAAACATGCGCGAAAGCACTTTCCACACTAGCGTCGAAACTCAGTGAACCGCTCGCTTCAACGTAATTGCCCACGCCATACCATCAGCGGAAATGTCGACTGCGGTGTGGCTGCGGTCGCCGCCGAACGACTCGGACGAGCGCATGGTGGATACGCGCGGCTCGCTGGCCGTCTGCAAGTCGGCCAGCGGGCAGTCCCAGACCAAGTAAAGTGTTAAGTAAAGTGTAAAATGTCATGTAAAATGTCAATCAAAATTTAAAAAAAGATTTTATTACTAATAATATTTGAGTGACAATTGGCACTTTACTCTACATTTGTCATCACAATTGACACTTGCATTACAGTTTGCATGACATCTGACACTTCACTTTACATTTCTCATTACAATTGACGCTTTACATCGCATTTTACATCGCATTTTACATGACATTTGACACTTGACTCCACACTTGACAGGGTCTGGGACTGTCACCAGGCCCTCGCTGGCCGTGTGCGCGCTGTGCAGCTCGTGCGCCGTGTGCGTGGACGCGGCAGCCGCGGCTGCGACCGGCGCGCCCGTCGTCAACGTGCCCGAGGCGGTCGCGCTGGCCGACAAGCCCGACGTGAGCGTGATCGTCGTGCCCTCGTCCGTGGTCGTGTTCCAGCTGCTGCCGCTGCGAGCACGTGGTAATTAGGTATGTAGCTATAATTGAGGCGTCCAATTCTAGCAAGTCGACAAGTCCATAATATGAAAATTTCGAGTTAGGCCCGGAAACGTCATCTGTGGCTGCTTCCGCACACTTTTCATCATTTTCCATAAAATTTGTGACCTCACATGCCCATATGGCAAAGTGCCAAATTTGACATTTTTGTGGGAAAATGCAAAAAAAATTTGGGCATGAAGTCGACAAGTCCACTTAGTTTTGGGCTAAAGGTCGACAAGTCCATCCTCTGCATCATTTTTTATGGTAAACTACGCAAGAAATGTGATAGTCCACTGTGGAAACCGATTTGTAAAAGTCGACAAATCTATAAATTTCCCATAATGATGCGATTACAGCTCAGGCGTAAAATTGACGGGCGTAAAATCGATTTTTGGGCTGCAAATTAATTACAGGTGAATGGATAAAGATATGGCGTTGTAATTTCAGTCAAAGAAAGCGCACATGCAGATGTTGCTTGTGTCCAAAGCTCATCAGTTTATTTTAATTGTACCAGAAGTTATGAATTTTGTCGCAAATTTCGTTTATTTTACGCCCTAATTTTACGCCAGTTACAGCGCATAATTGGAAAAATTGTGCTAAAATTCATAACTCCCGGTACGATTAAAATAAACTCATGAGCTTTGGAGACAAGAAACGTCTGCATCTAAGCTTTCTTTGACTGAAATAACAATGTCGTATCTTTATCCATTCATCTGTAATCAATTTTACGCCCAAAATCAATTTTACGCCCGGTCAATTTTACGCCCGAGCTGTAATCGCAGCATAAGGCAGCATCCTCGTCGCCGGGAACAAAAATGTTCTCGCGTGCAAGAAGTCGACAAGTCCATTTACCTCCCAAAAACAGTTTTGCTCTGACCGAATGGAAATTTACGGACACCCCATTTTTCACATATAGGTAGGCAGAGAGCAGGGGCTGAAACTTTGACACTTTATTGTCAACATATGGAACTTAATGGAAAGCATGAGAAAGCCAAATTGGACACGCACCACGGGCCTGGAATTGGGTCTAAAACTTAAAATGCGATTTACTCAAAATCGCATTTTGCGGACTTGTCGACTTTTAGAATTAGACGCCTCAATTGTGTTTTGCCCGGACCGCATGCTTTGCACAGAGCGTTACCATAGTTTGATGAATATGGTTATTTGGTGTTAAATTGTGTATTAAATCATCCCACAGTCAAATCAAAGTAATTATTCCATGATTTATTCCAAATAAAATTAAATTTCTAGTCCTGTATTCAGATGAGTTACGGTAGGTTTCAGTGCAATGTGCGTGGTTCCGTGCGAGCGAAATACGCGAGCGCCCAAAACGCATGCACCACTTAGGTAGACCCCAATCGCTTGACTCACGTATCGGTGCCAGTGGTGTACGAGTGGCACGTGGCCGTGGTGCAGCTATGTCTCGTCGCCCCGCTGGTGCCGGTGGTGCCGCTGGTGCTAGTGAAGGCCGAGTCGCTGGTGGCGCCCGTGGTCGACCCGGTGCCGGTGCCGCGCTGCGCCGGCGAGGTGGCCAGCGCCGTGGTGTGGCTCGACACGGTGGTCGCGCTCGCGCCCGTGCTCGTCGTGTTCGTGCTCCTGCGGGCGTGCATTTGATTTGGGTGTAGGTGAGGGTAAGGTGAAGCGCTCTGAATAGTGAGCGCATGAAATTGCGTTTTTGATCCTATACACAGTACCTAGTTTATAAACGAAATTTTGAAAACTCGTAAATTAGCTCGGTAAATTTCAGTTTACTATTTAGGAACGGTCATTTGTAATCTCCGTCAACTAGTTGACGGATACCTCATTGCGGTTAACTCAAATGCGTTCAAGGCTGATTTATCAGTTTTTATAATTTTGGTTAGAAAAGTTATGTCTAGGGCCGTTACGTTCGAATTACGTGCCTGTTCTCGTTGGGCTCGGACACGTTCACGGTGGTCTTGTGCGACATCGGGGGCGCCTGGCCGCCGACCGAAGGGGATGCCTGCTTATTGAATTTCACCCGCAGCCACTGGTTTCGCGCGCGGTTGTCCTGACCCACTTCGGCCATTTGACGCCAGAAATCGCTTGCCGTGGGCCCGCCGCCTTCCACGGCCTGACAATGGCAGGTATTTGATTGCCTAGTTTTCTAGTGCGTGCGAGCATACCTACTGTGGGAAGTGCTTTGTGGACAGCACCATTAGAGAAGATGCCTGACATGCATGGTAGATACCCGAGCGCAAAGACGTATTGTGGATGCACGATGAAGTGTCGTGAAGCGACGTGAAGTGGCTGCATGCTGACCCGCATGAAGTGGCTACCAGACACTTCACCAGCACTTTCACACCACGACGCCGCTCCAGTCCGCTCCCGGACACATCACCCACCCACTTTTAGCCGCGCTTTCCATCAAACTCACCTCGTCCGGGGCGGGCAGCGTGTACATCTGCAGGTTGTGGCCGCGGCCGGTCTCGCCGCTCGCGCCCGACCAGTGCACGGGGATGCCGGCGCTCTGGCCCGCTGCCAGGAAGCCCACCGGCTGGCCGCACTGCAGCCGCGCCTTGTCCGACGTGTGCAGCTGGGTAAAGGGTGTTTTGATGGAGTTGGCGTCTATCATTGGTAGGGTTCAAACGATATCACTTTTCGATATCGATATTCGATATTTGATATTTTTTCAAAATTTTCGATATCGATATTCGATATTCGATATTTTTTCAAAATTTTCGATATCGATATTCGATACGATATGGACCCTCGATATCGATATTCGATATTCGATACTAAAAAATGGTTGATATTCGATATCGATATTTCGATATTTTCGATATTCGATATTTAGCTTTTGGTATAGCAAGGCATATTTCAAGCAGCATATTGTATTTTCATATGGTTGCAAACATGGTTGATTATCTCTTTACTGAAAAGTACAATTGATTTTAACAAGGTTTACAATGGTCAGAATGACAAAATCGAAGAAAAAACATGATGAATCAAATTGTATCAGACAAACAAAAATTGATAGATATTACAATTCATACTTATAACCCAATTGTTTAAGGGCATGTTGCGAAAAAGCAGCATATCAGCATTTTCTGGCTTCAAATTTGAGCTAGGTAGTTCAGTAGGTATGTGGCCAAAGCAAATACAAGAAATGTGGAGTAAGCACTGCAACAAAAATGACATTAAATACTTTACTTTTACTCATCAACTTAGATACTATAAGCAAATCAAATTAATCACAAATATCTCAAAACAAAAATAATAACTTAATTAAGGACATTATACAGGTTCGATATATCGAAAATATGGTCGATATTCGATATCGATATTCGATATTTTTTCAAAATTTTCGATATCGATATTCGATATTCGATATTAAAAAATGGTCGATATCCGATATTCGATATTCGATACGATATATCGTTTGAACCCTAATCATTGGCACACTAGTTGACTAGTTGAAAAGTCGTACATCAGATTTGAACGCATTTGAGTTTACCGGAACGAGTGATTATTTATCTCCGTCATTTCATTCCAGTAAAGCCACTTGCGTTGCGTTTGATCGAGGCTGATTTATGAGTTTACCTAATTTTTAGAAATTCATTTAGAACACCATTGTATTTATGTATGGCCAATCATTGAGAAAAGTGCAAAAATGCCGTGCCGCGCAGACGGAATCGAACCCGCGCCTCTAGCATAGAAGAAGAGCGCCCTAACGGCTGGACAACGTTCACAGTGGCGGCTGGGCTCCAGGGGGCTTACATGCCGCGACGGCAATGCCCTCAACGTCAACAGCACAGATTAGGTACTCCCACCCCGGGCACCTTGAAGGCGAGCGGGGCGCTGGTGGCGTTGCGCACGCTGAGCAGCGCGTCGGCCGACTCGGCTGGCAGCGCGTCGAACACCAACTCCGAGCTGGTCGCCGCCGTCGCCATCGGATCGCTGTTGCGGCTGCGGGGGTCGCGATCGAACCAGTGAAAAAGTGCTCGCGGCTGGGCGGCGCGCGTCGGGGTTATTGGCTGAGGGGCGGATGTGGGAGGAGTTGTGGGTTGTGGAGATGCTGCGAGTTATTGTGATGTGATGTGACTGGGTTTTTTCGTGGAAATTTGGATGCGGATGCGTAAGTGGATGTGGTGAATTGAGTTTGCCACTCGTTTTGTTGGATGCGTAAATGCTTTGCGTTGAATTACCGTATTCGCCATTTGACGTAGGTATATGCCATCTGATGAATATCGTTTAGGTGTTTGTAAAAATCTAGTTTCGGAGCCATGGCACCAGACCATCTCACATCGATTATAGAAATTTTTGTTCCAAACTAGGTATTATGGTCACAGCGTAAATTTCAACGCGCTATTACAACTTTGCCAAATATCTTCAACGTTATTCTAAAAATAACATTTACCTAATGTTAAGAAAATATCAAAAATCACTGTTTTGCCTGCACACACTAGTTTTCAACCAAAATTTCAAAAACTCGTAAATCAGCTTTGAATGGATTTTAGTTTTCTATGCATGCATGCTTTCATGCATTCTATGTATGCATCCAAAGCAGATTTATTAGTTTTTAAAATTTTGGTTGAAAACTAATGTGTGCACGGCAAGTTTGTGCATGTGTCACAAACTGTAAAAATGAAGCAGAAATGATGCAGAAATGATGCACTTTGGATTTAAATATTTCATTTACATCCTGCATTTAAGAAAATATCAAAAATCACTTTTGTGCCTGCACAGTGCACACACTAGTTTGAAACCAAAATTTCCAAAAACTCATAAATCAACTTTGAATGCATTTTAATTTTTTAGAATTAGGTGACTGTCAACTACAGTTGGCAGGAATATAAAATGAGTAATTTTGGAAAACTCAAATGCATTCAAAGCAGATTTATTAGATTTTTAAGTTTCAGTTGAAGACCAGTGTGTGCAGGGCAATTTTGAGCAAATGTAACGAACCATAAAGAATGATGCAGAAATAATGCGCTTTTTTTAAATCATCACATTTTCACATCCTGTATTTAATAAATCTGATTTAATAAACAAATAATTTAATAAAAATGACTCATTTTTGATCTCTGTCAACTGTACTTGATAGTCACTTCATTCTATAAAACTAAAATGAATTCAAAGCTCATTTATGAGTTTCTGCAATTTTGGTTGAAAACTAGTGTGTGCAGGCAAAGTGATTTTTTTAATATTTTCTTAAATACAAGATGTTAAAATGTGATGATTAAAAAGTGCATCATTTTTGCATCATTTTTTACAGTTCATTTGCACAATGGCCTGGTGTACACTAGCTTTCAACTGAAATTTTAAAAACTAATCAATCTGCTTTGAGTGCATTTGAGTTCTAAAATGACTTATTTTAATCTCTGTCAACTGTAGTTGACAGTTGCCTCATTCTAGAAAATACTAATGCATTCAAAGCTGATTAATATATTGGTTCTACACACACTAGTTTTCAACCGAACATTTGAAAACTAACAATTCAGCTTTGGACGCATTGCAGTTTACCGGAATGAGGTGGCCGTCAACTGAAGTTGATGGGCATTCAAAAGAACTCATTTCAGTAAAGACAGATGTGTTCAAAGCCGATTCATAAGTTTTCGAAAGTTCGGTTGAAAATTGTTGTGTGTGGGGGAGATCACGCCAAAAGTACAATGGCGTCGTTTTAGCCCTTAGAAACAAACGCGACTTCATGACATTTCATGACATTTTGACAATCAACACATTGCACACATTTTACAAAGACCAGGGGCAGTCCCGAAGCCTGTAAAGTCTAAAGTCAAGTGTCAAATGTCTGCAGGGTCATACAAATTTGTCAACTGTCATGCATCATGTCAAAATTTCAACAATAAGTATTTTTGTTTTGATTGACATTTTACATGACATTTGACACTCGACTTTACAGCGTACTGGGCGCGGGACTGGCACCAGGTCGTACCGTAGAAACACAGCGAAAGCGTGCGAGAATGCACAGCGGACGTCCCACGCGCACGTTGCTCGGAGCAAGGAAACTGGCGCGCTGGGGCTGGGGGCGGCCGTTCGCAGCGCGCGGAGCTCGGCACGGAGTGAGCCGCGCGGCAGGGAAAAAAACATCCGGCGCGCTGCCGATGCAGGGAATGGAAATGCAAGCGTACGTACAATAATACAAGCACAGCGCAACGAGGGGGCGTATTTTTTATTTTTTTTAATGGGGACAATGACAAAGGCAATGGAAATTTCGCTCCTTTGGAAACAGTGAGGCGATGGAAACTTTGTTTTTCTAGGCATTTTCAAGAAAACGCATGTTGTAGAATATATTTAGAAAAGGTAGAAAAATGGCTAAACATTAATACAGTTAAAACATCAGTTAAAACACGTACCTAATTTAAAAGTATATTTAAAAGTATACCTACCGTAAATTTCCGAATAAGTCCCCCCTGTTAGGCGTTTATGTTATCAGTAAAGTGTGAATCAATGGTGGATAGGTCTTGATCTCCTGGACAATACGCAATCGACAGATTCGATCCCGCTAGTGATTCAAACCAGATTCGATCCCGCTAGTGATTCGAACCAAATTCGATCCCGCTAGTGATTCAAACCAAATTCGATCCCGCTAGTGATTCGAACGAAATTCGATCCCGCTAGTGATTCGAACCAAATTCGATCCCGCTAGTGATTCAAACCAGATTCGATCCCGCTAGTGATTCGAACCAAATTCAGTCCCGCTAGTGATTTGAACCAAATTCGATCCCGCTAGTGATTCGAACCAGATTCGATCCCGCTAGTGATTCGAACCAGATTCGATCCCGCTAGTGATTCAAACCAAATTCGATCCCGCTAGTGATTCGAACAAGATTCGATCCCGCTAGTGATTCGAACCAGATTCGATCCTGCCAGTGATTCAAACCAAATTCGATCCCGCTAGTGATTTTCATTTTCGTTTGCATTTTCGTTCGCAGTGCCCCTAAATTTTCGTTCGCAGTGCCCCATAAATTTTCGTTCGCAGTGTGCCCCCTAAATTTTCATTCGCAATTGCCTCCATTTTCGTTCGCAGTGCCCCCTGCATTTTTGTTCGCAGTGCCTCTGCATTTTCGTTCGCAATTGCCTGCGCCCTGCGGTTGACATTTGACATGATGAATAACCGTTTTTCCTAGAAATGCCCTCCTCAAAATGGGCACTATGAATTAACGAACCCCCCCCCCCCCTCGAAATACCCCCCCCCCCCCCGCCAATTGAGTGTAAAGAGAACGACAATGACAAAAGCTGCGGTTTATGACTCCGGCAATGCATAACACACGTTCAAAACAATGATTGTGTTATGTTAGAACATGGTTTATATTTTACCATCTACATACTTATATAATGCAGTAGACTATTATCATTACATGGTAGTTGTTGTTGCATTTTTCTACGTCTGCGTACGTTATTAGTACTGGGAGTTCAAAAAATTACTGCTGGAATAATAAACCCCCCTCGAATTACCCCCCTGAAAATACCCCCTGCCCCCATCAAAATGCTCACTCTGAAAAAATAAACCCCCTGGTTTTTTTTCGAGGAAATATGGTTCATAACATTTGGCTGCGAGTAGGGGGCACTGTCGCAGAAAAAAATTTAGATTTTTGTGAATATAAATTTTAATGTAACAAACACAAATTTAATAACCGGGAATGGAAAAGTTCTATACTTGGTAACAATGTTTTAGGTTGCAAAACTTGATTACTGAAAAAATATCTGGCAATCATTTGCCATCATTTTTACAGTGCGCTACATTTGCACACAATGGTCATTTTGACATTATCGTATTGACAATGGGTTTTAGAATTGCACCTTGGGGCAAAAATAGCAAACAATTGCGGTATCAACAACATTTGACATCAGTTCATAGGCAGTACAGTATTTCTTCTAATAGAACAGCACCTCCAATAGAACGGCAGGTAGAAAGTACGTTGGGAGGGTGCTAAAACACCAAAAAAGAAAAATGGGTGCTGAGAACATCTGATTGATGGGTTGTTTTCAGATTTGGTTTTGTTTGAATTAATGCTCTGATATAAAAATGTTGCTCATGTTTCATCAAAAATACCTTATGTTCAAATGAAAAATGTGTGAAAATAGTTGGTGAAAAAAATAGATTGCCTCCAATAGAACGGCACCTCCAATAGAATGGCAGATAAAAAATTTGATGAAAAAATAGACGAGCACTCTACTATTAAAAGTACATCAAAAATGTCATGAAACACAGATTTATTTCCATGTAGCCTGGAGACAACAATTGTTAAGGATCAGAATCCCCATAAAATTGTACTGACTGTTTGAATCAAAAAAGTGAATGTTTCAACAGTTACAAGGCAAAACATCTTCAAATGCTATATGCATAGATATTTTGCCTCATAACTGTTGGGGCATTGACTAAAAGCACTGTACTCATGTGGACAATTATCTAGAGGTTTTGAATATTTACAACTTTCCTTCTAGGCATAATTGTGATAAACCTATTTGACATCAAACTGTAAAATCACCATTTTGAGCAAATGTATCACATAGTAAATATGACACAGAAATGGCACACTTTCTTTTTTAAAGTCACATTTACAATGCTCCATTCTGAAAAACTAATTCTGCATAATTGAATGATGTTTGATATTAAATAATCTGAATGTTTGTGAGAAGCATTAATTGTTCAGGTTTCTTAATATTTTTTAATTCACATGTGAGTATTTGTTCATTATACTAAGCAATTATGTTGTGTTTGCCACTTTGCAAAACCCAATATACTGACAATAAACAGTTGGGGTGTTGCAGGTTGCAGTACAGCACAGAAACAACAGGCACCAAGCCAGCCAGCGTGTGAAAAAAGCAAAGAAAGCGGACAACGCACGCGATAAGGATGACTAACGCGCTGGGGCTGGGGCGTGTCGCCGCCCAGGGGCCAGTTCCGCAAATTGAGAAGTGAGAAGTAAAATGGCAAATGCCATGTGAAATGAGAAGTGAATTGAGAAGAAAATTGGCAAAAGCGAAGGGAAATTACTTTTTATTTTTTCACTTCGCTTTTGCCATTTCACTTCGCTTTTACCAAATCCACTTGCCATTTCACTCCGCTTTTACCAAATTCACTTGCCATTTCACTTCACTTTTACCAAATTCACTTGCCATTTCACTCCACTTTTACCAAATTCACTTGCCATTTCACTTCGCTTTTGCCAATTTTCTGCTCAATTCACTTCTCATTTCACATGGCATTTGCCATTTTACTTCTCACTTCTCAATTTGCGAATTGATCGCGATTGTTGAATTGGCCGCGCCCAGCAGAACCTGAATTTTGACTTAAATTTTTGACCAGCCGCGCGGCAGCAAAAAAACATCTGGCACGCTGCGGCGCAGAGTTCTGTTGCTGGAAAATGAGAATGGAAGGATGTAAATAAATACGAGCACAACAGAGGGGCGTAACAATAAAATAAATGGGAGAAACGAAAATAGCATTGCATAATACTTTCTGTATGATATTTTCTGCACAAACAATAAACACAATTGTGATGCAGATGGCTATCTGATTTTTTGCTGTTTGTTGAAGAAACCAGAACTGAAACTTTAAAAACCAACCAATCTGCTTTGAATGCATTTCAGTTTTCTCAAATGAGTCACTTTTTTTCTCAGTCAACTGTAGTTGACAGTCACCTCATTCTAGAAAACTCAAATGCATTAAAAGCTGATTTGAGGTTTTAAATTGTGGTTTAAAATAAATGTGTGCGTGCACAACAGTGATTTTTGACATTTTCTTTTACCTATATAGGATGAAAATGTGATGTTTTAAATGAAAGTCCTTCATTTATGCATCAATTTTATAGTTCGCTGCATTTGCACAAAATGGCTCTGCACACACACGGAAACTTTAAAAACTAACAAATCTGCCTTGAATGCATTTCAGTTTTCTAAAATGGGTCACTTTTATTCTCAGATAACTGTAGTTGACAGTCACCTATGCAACAAACTTTTGCGCTACTTTTCGCTTGTCATTTTGAAGGTGTGGTCTGGTGTGTCCCAGACCCTGTAAAAGGTCACGAAAAGTGTCAAAGGCATGTAAAATATCAGTTGTTATTTTATATTTACCTTTTGTTTGTCATTTCACATGACCAGTGAACGACCGTGAACATATGCAAAAAGCATCCAACATGTTGGTGTTGGGCACTGTCTAACCCATCGCAAGCTAAATCTTTCAACACATTACACGGTGACCTACCGAAATACGTAAGACGCCTTAAGAAATACTTTTGCGAAAATTCCTGACAAAATGATGAAATGACAAAATGTGTTCAATACAGAGTTATGATTTTCCAAAATTCTGACAGTGTACTAGTGTGCGGTGCCACTATATTCATCTTGTGAACGGGAAATCGCTCAAAGCAAGTGTGTGTAGGCGCAATATCTCAGAGCTAAAAAGACCTCACCAGCCTGGAACACCGCCACAGATTGAAAACAACTTTTTGACAGCAATTGAACTTCCAGACCCTGTAAAAGGTCATGCGATCTTTCACACGTCATGTAAAATTCCCTTTAAAATATATCTCATCTACTTTTATTTTCTGCACCAGTGTTATCTTGTCAAGCTTTAAAATTCATGTAAAATGTCAGTTGTTCTTTTATATTTACGTTTTGTTTGTCATTTCACATGAGCAGCCATTAAAAAAGCGTCCACACGTGGCGCCGATTGCCTTTCTGACCCCTCACACCCAAGCAAAATAGCTTTCAATACTTTCCAGAGGCATACCGAAATACTGGGCATGGCACCCGCCGTAGCACGCACACACATACAAAAACAGACATAAAACACATGCCTACAGACTGATAAAAAACATATTAAACATACATATTAAATACGGAAACTCATTGAGTTTCCGTTTTTGTTTTACACGGAAACTCAACAACACATAAAAAAAAGTTAAAATACATTTCCGTATTTTCTGTGTTTCCGGGATAGATACCTTATTACCTCGAAATACCCCCAGGGGGTTTATTATTTCGCCAGCAAAATTTGAGGGGGGTAATTCGAGGGGGGGGGGTTTATTCGAGGGGGATCTATTGTTTCGCCAGAAATTTCCGAAAATTTCCCATACGCAGACGTAGAAAAATCGAACAATTACGTAGATGTATATGTGTTTATAGGCATACATAATAGTATATACACATAAACCCTTCCCTAACGTCACTTAGCCATCACTTTTAACGTGTGTTCTGCATTGTACAGATCACAAACTACGGTATTTGTCATGTACATTCTCTTTACACTCAATTTTAGGGGGGGGGGGTATTTCGAGGGGGTGGGGTTATTATTTCCTCAGCCGAATTTTAGGGGGGGGGGTATTTCAAGGGGAGGTTAATTCAAGGGGGGTAATTCGAGGTAATATGGTAGATTAATTAGCTGGGCGCACCAGTTTTCGATCCAGCAGCCGCACCAAATTTCGATCGCGCAGCTGCACCAAATTTCGATCGCGCAGCCGCACCAAAATAATAAAATTTTTATATTTTGATATTTACATAAATAAATACATACATGGGGCAGACCCGTAAAGTCAAGTGTCAACATTCATGTAAAATGTCATACAAATTGTCAATTGTCATATAGTGTCAAAATTTTGGTAATAAAATAGTCTCCTTTTGTTTGATTGACAGTTAACATGACATTTGACTTGATTTGACACTTTTCAGGGCTCGGGACTTGCACCAAATTGATATTTATCTGGATGCAAATACCTAACCAAAGCTGTGTGCAGTTTATATAGCATTTCGCTGCGAATAGGGTGGCAGTGATGCAGAATAATACCGCAAATTCTCAAATCAGTCCCCCTCGAATAACTTCCCCTTGAATAACTCCACCCTGTTGGCGAGGTGAGGAAAAAATCCCCCCTAGAACAACCCCCCCCCCCCCCGCCAGCAGTAGACAATGCATTAGATTTGCTGATTTTTTTATTGATTTTGCGAATGACAGTGGAAGTGATGGATCTGTTCCCAATCGAATTGGAAGTGGATCTGTTCCCAATTGAATTGGAAGTGGATCTGTTCCCAATCGAATTGGAGTTTTGGATCTGTTCCCAATCGAATTGGAGTTTTGGATCTGTTCCCAATCGAATTGGAGTTTTGGATCTGTTCCCAATCGAATTGGAGTTTTGGATCTGTTCCGATTTGAAGTTGGTGCTTTCAAAGTGCCTGTCAAAATTGTGATGTAAAGTTGCTTTTTTGTAATGTCGCTCGGGTGGGGTGGGGTTGGATGGGGAGTGGTTGCTGTTAGGTGGTGTTGAACAGTAATGAGGCTCCACACACTAGTTGACACAGAAAATCAAAAGCGTCACGTGTGCACGTGCATTTGACACCTGCACGTTTTTTACATTATTTCCATAAAACAAATGTGTCAATAGGTTTAGGCATGTCACCTACATCAAGAATTCGATCAGTTTGGCCTACTAAATGGGAAAATGTGACAGTATGTGCGCGTCACTTTGCTACTATTTCTAGTACACATATTAAGTTTTACTTTTGTGTCTACTGTATCAGTTGACACATTGAATATATGATTATGTCAACTGACCAAATTTTGTAACATTACAGTGACAAATGTGTGCACAGTTGACACAAATGTATGAATGTTCATGGTTACACATGCAAAATTGTGCAAAATGTTACACTTTTCATGCCTTTTTTTCTGAGTACCCCTATTTTCTGCCAGTGATTTCAAAATAGCTTTATTAGATGGAAAATGATGTTATTTGATTAATTTTTGGACTACAAATGCAGTAAATGATGGTGCATAGTTATTTCGGTCTGCACATATTGCTAGAAATTGCTAGTAGTTGCAAAAATCAATTTTGAAGTGGCATGCACTGCTACAGTTCACACACAGTTTGAAAATTGCATAAATTTTGCCCAACAATAAATAAACAATAAATGGAATAAATTTGCTGTTTGTGCTAGCAAAAAATGCAAATGGCGGCCTAAGCTCCACCCACCAACCTAAAATTATCCAAATGTGTCAAATCAATGTTCAGTTGACATACTAATAATCTTGTTGCTGTATCAACTAGTGTGCGGGCCACCAATATTTAACGTAACCATAACGGCACTCATTATAAAATAAAAAATCGGCACCGAACTTGACGTGGAAGCGGTTTATTGCTGAGCCAGCTTACTTGCAGAGAGAGTTCCGGCTAGCAGACTCACCCCGTCTAGCGTTATTCCATGTACATAACTGCAGTGTATACTGAGTCCCTGGTACGTGGAGAAGTGCCACTTGCAAAGGGTGCACACGTGCGGCAGGCTGACGTCATGCCTCGATGCATGATTCTTTAGATCGCACGGATTAGGGAACTTTGCGCCGCACTGCTCACAGGCGAACGGCTTCTCTCCCGTGTGCACGCGCAGATGAGTTGTCAGGTCACTCTCGAATCTGTACAGCTTGCCGCACCAGTCGCATATGAACTTCTGCGCGGCAATAACAGTTTCAAAAAAGTTTTGTCAATTATCACTGCCAAAACGCAGCTAAAGCTTTTTCACTTCGGTCTTTATCTACATAACAGACTCGCTAACCCTCCAGTCCAGAGTAGTGGTGTAAAAAGCTCCAAACTTTAAGCCCGAAGCGCCAAAAGCGCCAGAACATTTTCTACAAATAATGATTACATTAACCTACCGTATTTCCTCGAAATACCCCCCGTCTCGAAATACCCCCGTCTCGAAATACCCCCCCCCTCAAAATGGACACTATGAAATAATCACGTCCCGGGGGGTATTTCGAAGAAATACGGTAGTTTGACACAGACATACCTAGTCAAAAATAACTGGAAATATGCAAAAAGTTTTGAAAATTAGTGATTTTGAGGTAAAATTGGGGTAAAATTTCTCAAAAATACTCACTTTTACGTTTTCCAGGTGAAAAGTATATTTACTCATTAGCAGTGGTGGCAAAATCTCACAAAAAATAACTATCAAATAAGAACCATATCGCACAAACTATCAAATTTGAAAGTGGAAAAAAGTATGAAAATTAGTGATTTTGGGTGAAAATAGGGGCAAAAGTTCTCAGAAATACTCACTTTTACTTTTACTAAGTACTGACATTTACTCATGAGTAAAAGAAACAAATTACTTTTCCAGTTAACATAAAAAATGGGTAGGTGAACTCACCTGGTCAAGTTTAACTCCATGCGCTTTGCTGCAATGTTTGCCGTACCCCATGCGCGTGGCGTAGTGCCACTTGCACAGGGCGCACACGTGCGGCAGGCTGCTGTCGTGCCTAGACAAGTGGTGCTGCAGGCTGCTGTTCGTGGTGAACTTTGCATCACACTGATCGCACGGGAATGGCTTCTCTCCCGTGTGCACGCGCAGGTGCCTCTCCAATTCAGACTCATAGGCAAAGCACTTGCTGCACCACTGGCACTGGAAATGTTGAGTGTTGGTGCACCTTTGATATTTCAAGATTTATGCTAGTAAAGATGGTAAACTTTCCGGAGAAGTCTTGAAACCATTCATTGGTGTTTGAACATGACACAATGAATTTTTTAAATCTTTTTACAAAAATTGCATGCTTTAATTTTCATTGTCATGCTTCCAATTTGAGAGATAGCTACCGCATATCACCTCCAATATAAGGCATACCTACAATATAATGTACCCTATAATATAAAGTACCCTTTAATATAAAGTACCCTCTATTATAGGGTATACCTTTTGGCTGTATAAAGCTGACGAAATTAATTTAAGGCATACATTATATTGGAGGCAATATGGTAAGTGTGAGTGCAGAGTATCATGTCCATCGAGCATAATAAATACTAGTTTTTAGCAAAATGGCAACAAAATAAAGAGAAAACTACCAGAGTTGTTAAAATACTGGTATTTTTGGAAAGCGTAAGCATAAGCGTAAATACACTTTCCAAATTTTGAGTATTGATACTAAAGTGTAAGGTATTTTTAAAATATATAGGAAAGCGTAAAAAAGCGTAAGCATACAAATTTTCTAGTGCTCTGCTGTTAGGCATCGGAAAACACCATAGCTTTCACTCTCAGATGACTTTACAAATCACTTTCATGTATCAATTCAACCTTTTTTGTAATTTTTGAAACATTTCAGACATTTCAAAATGGCTGATAATGGCAATTTTTCTCTGCTGTTCACATGCAAGAATGACATGCAGCAAAAGTCAATCAAGTTGTCTTTGTGTCCAGCTGGTGAATTTCCATTGATTTTGTAATTTACAAAAGTATATGTGACACTGTATAATACCACAAATACAGATCAAATGTTGCAGAGAATCAAGCTAGTAATGTTACATTTGAAATATTTTGACATTCAGTGCACAACTGTATGTTACTCAAAAGCAAAAAAAAACAGCGCCATCTGAAAGAAAAAATAGACTTTCTGTATCCGGGTATATTGCCCAGGAAAGCGTAACAAAGTGTAAGGGTATTTTGTCAAAGCGTAAGCATAAATATAAATAACCAAATACCCAGGTATTTCAGGTAAGCGTAAATACACTTTCGCAACTCTGGAAACTACTCACCTCAAAGGTCTGCCACGCTTCACCATGATGTACTTTGTTGATGTGATGTCCAAGCCCCCGAGAGCAGGGTTGGCAAAATCTCAGAAAAAAATAAAAATAAAATAAAAATAAAATGGAAAATTAGAGAATAAAATAAAATGGAAAATTAATAAAATAAAAATACAATTTTACAAAAATTAGAATTTTTGTAAAATTTGAGTAAAATTGTACAATAATTCAAATTTTTGTACAATTTTAGTAAAATTTTACAAAAACTCGAGTGTCTGTTAAATTCTATAGAAAGTTTTCTATCATGTTGCTTAAGTTCCTAGCTGCCAATTTGCAGAACTAGTGCCTTGTTGTATCCTTCATTGTTGTGATTGAAACATATCGTTGCTCAAAATTGCAAATTTTCACATTTTTTAAAATATTTTCACCTTAAAGATCACTAATTTATGTAATTTGTTTCCCATTTTCTTCGTTCCATACCTTGAAAAAGCCTATATATTGAACCCTGCAAGCCCTCCCCCCACCCAAGAAACAACAACCAAATTTTAGGTATCTTCCCTTGGGAGGAGCAATAAGATGCATATATCCAGGACCTCCTGAGGGTCAAAATACAAAATGCCTACCTCACAACTTGTGTCAAAAGTTAACATAAATTTTTTTTTTGTATTCATCTGCATGCTTCTGGAATGCACATTGTTTTATGTCCTTGCATCCAAGATTTCCATTTTTTTGTAAAATTTTTGTAAAATATTTGTAAAATTTTTGTAAAATGGTTTCATTTTATTTTAGTAATGACATTTCAGAATAAAATAAAATAAAATAAACTGAAACATGAATAAAATAAAAATAAAATACAATTTTAATAAAAATAAAATACAATTTTAGTAAAAAGAATTTTACTAAAACCAACCATGCCCGAGAGGTGGCGTAGTGCCACTTGCACAGGGAGCACACGTGCGGCAGGCTGCTGTCGTGCCGCGGCAAGTGCTGCGTCAGCTCTCCCCGCTCCGAAAACCTGGCGTCGCACTGATCGCACTGGACTGGCTTCTCTCCCGTGTGCACGCGCACGTGCTGCTCCAAGTCACTGTTGAAGGCGAAGCGCTTGCTGCACCACGTGCACCGCAAACGCTGGGAGTGCAAAATTACATTTTTTTAAATTACGACAGCGGTCGGGTGAGATCGAGATCGAAATCTAGTGAGATCGAGACGGAGTTGCGAGAATAATGCGCTTCTGTGAGGCGATTTTGACACTTTTTCCACTTCGGTAAACAGATAAAGTTCCAGACTCTTCAAATAATCAACAATAACGACAATACAGAAGCCAAAATATTTTTTTTAATACATATGTCATATCCAGGGAAGATGTGCCATGTGCCGAATTTTAGTTATGAATACTAAACTAGTGATGGAAAAGCGCCATGGCGCTGGCGCCTGGCGCTAGCGCCAAAGCAAAAAACGCCATGGCGCTTGGCGCTATTTTGCTCTGGTGCCGGTGGTCAGAAAAGCGCCATGGCGCTTGGTGCCAAAAGTCTGGCGCTTTTCCATCACTATACTAAACCAATAAAACCAAACATACCGTATTTCCTCGAAATACCCCCCGGGGGGTGATTGTTTCATAGTGGTCCCGAGAGGGGGGGGGGTTAAACGAGGGGGGGGGGGGTATTTCGAGGGGGGGGGGGGTTATTATTTCACAAGAAATTTTTTGAAAACCAAGTACGAAATTGTCGTCTGAAACGTACGCAGACGTCGAAAAATGCAACAAAAACCGCCTTTTATAAGGTTCTGTTGACTAATATTAGTATGTAGGTGGATGTACACTGTTCTAACGTGAAGCCGACATTGTTTTCACGTGTGTTCTGCAGTACACAGAACACAAACTACAGTTATTGTCATGTACGTTCCCTTTACACTCAATTTGGGGGGGGGGTATTTCGAGGGGGGGGGGTGATTGTTTCATAGTGGTCCCGAGAGGGGGGGGTCAAACGAGGGGGGGGGATATTTCGAGGGGGCGGGGTATTTCGAGGAAATACGGTAGGTTCATAGTATTATAGCTTAGCAGTAGACCTGTAGAGTGCACCGCATTACAACCACCGACCTTGGCTGGCGCTGGCGCCATCGCCGTGGTGCTGCGTTGGCGCTGTGGATGTCCAGCTGCAGCGAGTCGTCCACTGCAAAGTCACGATGCAAACACTTGGAATTGCAAACACTCCTTTGTTGCAGCTACGGGAATGAGTTCGCCGGCGAGTTGATTGTGTCAATTGATTTGCATACGCAGTTTGTAATTATAATTGTGAGCAGTTATCCACGGAATTGCTTAACCGATTTAAAAAAAATCTACTAAAAACTCTATAAAAACTACTTTCTATTTGCCGTCATTAACTACTACCGAATCATTTGCGAGTCATTGAAGTCAGTGTGGACATCTTGTTTACCTAAAGCCTGAAACAACTTTTATATGGGTTCAAAAACACTGTACATTCAAAGTCAATGTATCTGTAGTCACAATGTAGATGAGTATAGCCAAAAAGTATGCAACTACTGGAAATGTTTACATGTCAGCAGCTGGTAATTAAGCTGAACTATAACCCCCCCCCAACAACTGCAACAGGTCAATTAAATGTCTGCAGTTGGTCGCCCCGACCGCTATCCAAAAATTAGAGGCATTCTGATGTAGCCACAACTCACATGAGTGGGCACATGATGTTTACCTCAATACGCTTGGGTAAAAAACAGTGTTATGTCTTGAACAATAGGTTCAAATTATGTGCAAATTGGCATGTGTGTAAACTTAAGTGGTGAGTATACTTCACTGGCTTTTCCCGCAGATACGGAACTTTATTCCGTAATTATGGAACTTTCTAACTCATTTTTTTTTGTCGGCACAGGCACGGCGAGTTGACTGTGTCAATTGATTTGCATACGCAGTTTGTAATTATAATTGTGAGCAGTTATCCACGGAATTGCTTAACCGATTAAAAAAAAATCTACTAAAAACTCTATAAAAACTACTTTCTATTTGCCGTCATTAACTACTACCGAATCATTTGCGAGTCATTGAAGTCAGTGTGGACATCTTGTTTACCTAAAGCCTGAAACAACTTTTATATGGGTTCAAAAACACTGTACATTCAAAGTCAATGTATCTATAGTCATAATGTAGATGAGTATAGCCAAAAAGTATGCAACTACTGGAAATGTTTACAGGGTCAGCACCTTGTAATTAAACTGAACTATACCCCCCCCCCAACAACTGCAACAGGTCAATTAAATGTCTGCAGTTGTTCGCCCCAACTGCTATCCAAAAATTAGAGGCATTCTGATGTAGCCACAACTCATGTGAGTGGGCACATGATGTTTACCTCAATATGCTTGGGTAAAAACCAGTGTTATAAGTCTTGAACAATAGGTTCAAATTATGTGCAAATTGGCATGTGTGTAAACTTAAGTGGTGAGTATACTTCACTGGCTTTTCCCGCAGATACGGAACTTACTTCCGTAATTATGGAACTTTCTAACTCATTTTTTTTGTCGGCACAGGAAACTGTGTGAACGACCCTTAAATGTCTGCAGTTGGTCGCCCCGACCGCTATCCAAAAATTAGAGGCATTCTGATGTAGCCACAACTCACATGAGTGGGCACATGATGTTTACCTCAATACGCTTGGGTAAAAACCAGTGAAGTCAGTGTGGACATCTTGTTTACCTAAAGCCTGAAACAACTTTTATATGGGTTCAAAAACACTGTACATTCAAAGTCAATGTATACTCCGGTTGCTTTACACCCTGCACGCGTGGTTCCCGCTGGAAGTGTGCCAACGATGGTTGACGCGTCCGAGTTTCAGAAAAAGATGGCAAAATTGATTGTTGTTATAATGTCATTCATTAACATATTCACATCGATGAATTTTTTTCATACTTTTACGGAAATCGCATGATTTAATAATCATTGGCAGACTTCCAACACGAGACATAAATCAGTGCAAGGGCAGAGTATTATGTACGCAGAGTATATCTGTAGTCACAATGTAGATGAGTATAACCAAAAAGTATGCAACTACTGGAAATGTTTACAGGGTCAACACCTGGTAATTAAGCTGAACTATAAACCCCCCCCCCCCAACAACTGCAACAGGTCAATTAAATGTCTGCAGTTGGTCGCCCCGACTGCTATCCAAAAATTAGAGGCATTCTGATGTAGCCACAACTCATGTGAGTGGGCACATGATGTTTACCTCAATACGCTTGGGTAAAAACCAGTGAAGTCTGTGTGGACATTTTGTTTACCTAAAGCTTGAAACAACTTTTATATGGGTTCAAAAGCACTGTACATTCAAAGTCAATGTATCTGTAGTCACAATGTAGATGAGTATAGCCAAAAAGTATGCAACTACTGGAAATGTTTACAGGGTCAGCACCTGGTAATTAAGGTGAACTATCACCCCCCAACAACTGCAACAGGTCAATTAAAGGGTCGTTCACACGGTTTCTGTGCCGACAAAAAAAAACCGAGTTAGAAAGTTCTATAATTCTGGAATTAAGTTCCATATCTGCAAGAAATGGCAGTGAAGTGTGCTCACTACTTGAGTGTACACACATGCCAATTTGCAGATAATTTGAGCCTGTCGTTCATGAATTATAGGCATTTGAAGATGAATTTTAGTTGTCGGTTCGGTTTTCGTTTTGAAACTGAACCGACAACTGGAATTCATCTTCAAATGCTTATAAGTCTTGAACGATAGGTTCAAATTATGTGCAAATTGGCATGTGTGTAAACTTAAGTGGCGAGTATACTTCACTGGCTTTTCCCGCAGATATGGAACTTTATTCCGGAATTATGGAACTTTCTAACTCAATTTTTTTGTTGGCACAGGAAACCGTGTGAACAACCCTTAAATGTCTGCAGTTGGTCGCCCCAACTGCTATCCAAAAATTAGAGGCATTCTGATGTAGCCACAACTTATGTGAGTGGGCACATGATGTTTACCTCAATATGCTTGGGTAAAAACCAGTGTTATAAGTCTTGAACAATAGGTTCAAATTATGTGCAAATTGGCATGTGTGTAAACTTAAGTGGTGAGTATACTTCACTGGCTTTTCCCGCAGATACGGAACTTACTTCCGTAATTATGGAACTTTCTAACTCATTTTTTTTGTCGGCACAGGAAACTGTGTGAACGACCCTTAAATGTCTGCAGTTGGTCGCCCCGACCGCTATCCAAAAATTAGAGGCATTCTGATGTAGCCACAACTCACATGAGTGGGCACATGATGTTTACCTCAATACGCTTGGGTAAAAACCAGTGAAGTCAGTGTGGACATCTTGTTTACCTAAAGCCTGAAACAACTTTTATATGGGTTCAAAAACACTGTGCATTCAAAGTCAATGTATACTCCGGTTGCTTTACACCCTGCACGCGTGGTTCCCGCTGGAAGTGTGCCAACGATGGTTGACGCGTCCGAGTTTCAGAAAAAGATGGCAAAATTGATTGTTGTTATAATGTCATTCATTAACATATTCACATCGATGAATTTTTTTCATACTTTTACGGAAATCGCATGATTTAATAATCATTGGCAGACTTCCAACACGAGACATAAATCAGTGCAAGGGCAGAGTATTATGTACGCAGAGTATATCTGTAGTCACAATGTAGATGAGTATAACCAAAAAGTATGCAACTACTGGAAATGTTTACAGGGTCAACACCTGGTAATTAAGCTGAACTATAAACCCCCCCCCCCAACAACTGCAACAGGTCAATTAAATGTCTGCAGTTGGTCGCCCCGACTGCTATCCAAAAATTAGAGGCATTCTGATGTAGCCACAACTCATGTGAGTGGGCACATGATGTTTACCTCAATACGCTTGGGTAAAAACCAGTGAAGTCTGTGTGGACATTTTGTTTACCTAAAGCTTGAAACAACTTTTATATGGGTTCAAAAGCACTGTACATTCAAAGTCAATGTATCTGTAGTCACAATGTAGATGAGTATAGCCAAAAAGTATGCAACTACTGGAAATGTTTACAGGGTCAGCACCTGGTAATTAAGGTGAACTATCACCCCCCAACAACTGCAACAGGTCAATTAAAGGGTCGTTCACACGGTTTCTGTGCCGACAAAAAAAAACCGAGTTAGAAAGTTCTATAATTCTGGAATTAAGTTCCATATCTGCAAGAAATGGCAGTGAAGTGTGCTCACTACTTGAGTGTACACACATGCCAATTTGCAGATAATTTGAGCCTGTCGTTCATGAATTATAGGCATTTGAAGATGAATTTTAGTTGTCGGTTCGGTTTTCGTTTTGAAACTGAACCGACAACTGGAATTCATCTTCAAATGCTTATAAGTCTTGAACGATAGGTTCAAATTATGTGCAAATTGGCATGTGTGTAAACTTAAGTGGCGAGTATACTTCACTGGCTTTTCCCGCAGATATGGAACTTTATTCCGGAATTATGGAACTTTCTAACTCAATTTTTTTGTTGGCACAGGAAACCGTGTGAACAACCCTTAAATGTCTGCAGTTGGTCGCCCCAACTGCTATCCAAAAATTAGAGGCATTCTGATGTAGCCACAACTCATGTGAGTGGGCACATGATGTTTACCTCAATACGCTTGGGTAAAAACCAGTGAAGTCAGTGTGGACATCTTGTTTACCTAAAGCCTGAAACAACTTTTATATGGGTTCAAAAACACTGTACATTCAAAGTCAATGTATCTATAGTCATAATGTAGATGAGTATAGCCAAAAAGTATGCAACTACTGGAAATGTTTACATGGAATGTGAAGTGTGCTCACTACTTGAGTGTACACACATGCCAATTTGCAGATAATTTGAGCCTGTCGTTCATGAATTATAGGCATTTGAAGATGAATTTTAGTTGTCGGTTCAGTTTTCGTTTCGTGGTGAGTATACTTCACTGGCTTTTCCCGCAGATATGGAACTTTATTCCGGAATTATGGAACTTTCTAACTCAATTTTTTTGTTGGCACAGGAAACTGTGTGAACAACCCTTAAATGTCTGCAGTTGGTCGCCCCAACTGCTATCCAAAAATTAGAGGCATTCTGATGTAGCCACAACTCATGTGAGTGGGCACATGATGTTTACCTCAATACGCTTGGGTAAAAACCAGTGAAGTCAGTGTGGACATCTTGTTTACCTAAAGCCTGAAACAACTTTTATATGGGTTCACAAACACTGTACATTCAAAGTCAATGTATCTGTAGTCACAATGTAGATGAGTATAACCAAAAAGTATGCAACTACTGGAAATGTTTACAGGGTCAACACCTGGTAATTAAGCTGAACTATCACCCCCCCCCCCCCCAACAACTGCAACAGGTCAATTATATGGCTGCAGTTGGTCGCCCCAACTGCTGTCCAAAAATTAGAGGCATTGTAAATGGTCCACACTGCAAAAAGCAACGTTGGAATACGTAGCCATTAAAGCCAGGAACCAATTCAACACACTGTTAGGGTCCAATTCCAGTATTTTCTTTTGAGTTGTCAAAAACAAGACAACGTGTAGATGGTTGCTCCCTTGGACGAGGAAGCAATCCATTTGTACTTGGACCCAATTCATCTTTCACCCACCGAGTTGACTTGCCAGTTCGCGAAGTCAACTTGTAGCTGCTGGTGTTTTTGGCTACGACCCAACCCTTCCGTCCCCATAAGTATTAAGATAAGATAAGAAGAAAGATTTATTTCCTTCAAACTTTCTAGGATAATATTCCGTGCACATTTTGAAGCGACAAAGGTTAAAAAACGCGCCGCCAGAATCACAAACGGAGTATGGGCATGAAATGCAAATGCACGTTTTTGTACACATTTTCCTTTGGCATGCATTACACACACAAACATTGCAACGCAAATGCCAGACTGCCGATTTTTTCGCTTTGCATTCAGAGAAAAAAGCATAGGCAACGCAACGTGCGAGGGGAAAAGTAGGCTTTCGTACAATTACGCATGGCGTTAAAAACACAATGAATGTCATGTTGGACAAGTGGACAAGTGAAAAGAAAATTGGTAAGTCGAATGACAAGTGAACTTTTTGAAAAGCGAAAATATTGGAGATACTTGGAGTTCGGGTGTTGGGGAATATATATTTACACGTGATCTTGCTTAAATAATACTTCGCAGTTTTCTTGAAAACTAGGTAAACAGTACTGCACGAAAACAGTAACTTTTTGTATTAGTGGGGTTTTCGGAACTAATATAAAATAAAAACCTCAACTTAAAGAGCATTGATTTATCATGAATATCTATCAGTGATGTTTTAAAAAGTGTCTGCGGAAGCTGCCTGAAAGCCTTTCAATACATTGACCAGGGTTGGCAAAATCTCAGGGAAAAAAATGAAAATAAAATAAAAATAAAATGGAAAATTGAAGAATAAAATAAAAATAAAATGGAAAATTGAAGAATAAAATAAAAATAAAATACAATTTTAATAAAAATAAAATACAATTTTAGTAAAAAGAATTTTACTAAAAACAATCCTGGTCATAAACTAAGATAAAAAAAAATAATAAAAAATAATAAAAAATTGAATAATAAAATATAAATAAAATGGAAAATCGACAAATAAAATAAAAATAAAATACAATTTTAATAAAAATAAAATACACTTTTAGTAAAAAGAATTTTACTAAAAACAATCCTGGTCAAAAACTAAGATTAAAAAAAAATAAAAAATAAAAATTGAATAATAAAATATAAATAAAATGGAAAATTGAAGAATAAAATAAAAATAAAATACAATTTTAATAAAAATAAAATACAATTTTAGTAAAAAGAATTTTACTAAAAACAATCCTGGTCATAAACTAAGATATAAAAAAAATTTAAAAAAATTAAAAAATTGAATAAAATATAAATAAAATGGAAAATCGACAAATAAAATAAAAATAAAATACAATTTTAATAAAAATAAAATACACTTTTAGTAAAAAGAATTTTACTAAAACCAACCCTGACATTGACATGCATTGGAAATGGTCAAAGGAAATCAAAAATGCAGAATCTCGTTGAAAAATTCAGAAAATAAGTTTAGAAATTATTTTTTGGGAAAAATTCAAAGCCATTTTTAGAAGAAAAACGCTGAACGCAAAATTTCAGTGTGCCGTGCGACAATGTGTTATTGTAGTGTGTGGTAATGTGATGCGTGTGTAAAAATGGGTGTATTCAAACGGCTGTTTTGGCATTTTGCCAAGAGTACATTTTGCCATTTTGCCATGTACCTTATTGGCATTTTGCCAAGAGGTATCTTCCACCCAAGCCGATCCCACCGGTAGCAATTCGGTATTCAAATTGTGTATCCAAATGAAATATAAAAAAACCGGGCGAATTTGTAGTGAGTTGATTCGAGGAAAGTTCTTTTTTTCTGAAGTTGTGACTGAACATGGACGTGGACATGCGTCAACGGAAGCGTCAGGCCACGCCCGACGTACACGAGTCTTATTCGAATATTGTCGCACAGGTTTTGCAATTGGTTGGTGCTTTTTTCGCAAATTTCAAATTTGGCAATGAGCCAAAGGTTTCGTAATTTTGGTTTTGGACGGCCTGGCGCGGTTGTGCTGTCGGCTTCACATTGACCGGTCCGAAAACGATTGATTCTGTTTACTGCCAGTTAAACAGATGCCATCCGTAACTTTTTCTGCCAAAACAAACTGCTCTTCAAATGTGTGAGTTGGGCCGCCGGAAGTGCGGCATCAAAAACAAAAACATCTTTCGGCTGCCAGAAAACAGTCTGCCATCTTTGTTTTATCATTTATCTCTCTTATTTTCTCCATTTAATCCCAGGTGTCTCGGGCGGCGCAGCGACGCGCGCAGCCCTCCAATCCCATTTACAGGGATGCTCAGAATGCTTTGGGGAAAGATGTGTTTGGCAGCAGACACCTAACACACGCAAAAAGTGGTGAGATTCAGCCTATGAACGCCCTTGTTTGCGTCCTGGCGGTGGCTGAATTTTTGGAGGTTTGTGCACGCTTTTGGGGTTTTTCTCTAAATTCTATTTTTAGACTTTTTGATCGCTTGACCGATGATAAGATCCTACTCGATTTCACAGGAACACAAGGACGATCATGAATTTCTCATCGCTGCGTTCAATGTCTGTTCCGGGGCTTTGAGTTGCAATTTTAACTCATTTTTACGCTTCACGATTCATTCCAACCGCAGACGATTTTCCTGCCGTCCGAGCTTCGCATGCACACAATAAGTATTCCAAAACCTGATCCGCGCGTGTCCATTCTGTGCCTCCTGTGCGCCCACCTGGTGCACTCGAACAGCACCGACGCGTTGAACGCATTGGCTCAGTCTCTGGTGCCGGTTCCGCAAAATGACAAGTGAGAAGTGAAATGGCAAAGGCGAAGTGAAATCGCAAAAGCGAAGAGAAATTACTTTTTATATTCTTTTTTTTTCGCTTTTGCCAATTCACTTTCCGTTTCACTTCGCCTTTGCCATTTCACTTGTCATTTTGCGGAACTGGCCCCTGGTGAAACTGGATGGCGAAAAGGCGGTTAGACTGATGCTCGCGATTGCGAAAGGGCTCTATTGTCATGTGTTACAGCCGGCGGATTGTGAAAAAGTTATGGGGCAGCGTAGGGAAGGTGGCCCGGTTTGTTCGCGATTTTTTTCGATTTTCGTTTATCACCGGGCAAGCCACGCATCCTAATGAGCTTTCAGATAATTCAATTATTCGGCTGATAACTCTCGGATGTAAATACTTTCTGGCAGTTCGAAAATTTTAACGTGCCGATACTGAAAATTTGGTACATTCTCGAACTCTCCGTTACAGATGAACATTTAGAAACAATAATTTATTTCAGTTGCGGGACGGATGCATGAAAAACTTGGCTTTCAATTGTCCTTTGTTCACGCAACTTCTCAGCGGTTTTTTGACCATCAAATCGGTGGATAATCCTGCCAAGTTGGTTTCATAAAGATAATTTTTACATTTAGTTTTTTTTTCATAAAGAGAAAATCAGCACATCTCGTCACAACTCCGCCCCCTCGCTTCCCAGAGAGACGACTTCGGAAATCCGAGTGCAATATCGCAGCGATATGACTTCTGGTGCCAATTTTGCAAGTGCACAAGTGACTAGAAAGTGGCAAGTAAACTTATAAGTGACAAGTGGATTTGTAAATCAAAGTACTTTACTTCATCCTGCCTCTTCTCGTTTCCCTTCTACACTAGCGGAATTGGCCCCAGGTGCTATTAGATCGGACGCCTTGATGTCGATATGTGCAGGGTGGCTCAATAGTGATCCAGAGTTGATAGCTTCTGCTATGATGCAGGATTTTTGCAGCAGTTCAGTGATAAAAACGGTCGCTTCAGAGGCTATAAAATATAGGGTTGGTTATACGATCAATGAGCCTTTTTTGGATACGATACACTGGCATGGAAAATTGACAAACATGAATTTTAGATGGGTTGTATCGAAAATGGTAGCCTGATTTTTTATATGAGATATGGTATTTTGTAAAAGCGCAATTATGAGCGCTATTCTATCGTAAATACATTCACCTATATACCATGGACATGTACTAGGCTCTCCGTTGAAAACCAGTTGCCGTTTTAAGAACAGAAAAACACAGCGCGTTTCACCCACTCAGCTGCTGCCATCGCTGGCGCGCTCGGTGTGCCTGGCGCCGCTGTGCGACTCGGCCAACAGTTCGGACGTGTCCGCGTGCCACGTGGGTCTGCTGAAGACACTCACAGCCGCCAAAGATCTGGGCGCTCAGTACGAGCGAGGACATAACTTTGAAGTTATTTCCGGCGACATCATGCAGTACGCGGTTAGGGCGGAGCCCAAGTTGTTGGGCAGCCGCGATGGCGCGCAGAGGTTGAACTTGTGCTTGGATAGGCTGGCGCAGTTGACTCATTTGATGATCATGTTCGAGTATGTGCATGTTGAGTCTGTTGCGAAGGCGATCAGGGGGTCGTATGCGTCCCTGAATGTGAAACACGAGATGTTGGATAAGATGCTCTCTGGTGAGGTTGAATAACATCGATATTCATTTGTCAATTCATTATTCGATCGGATCACCTCAATGTACACCAGTACTATAACATGCATGGCTTCTTTACATCATTATCACGTTTTCCATTGCAACTGACATGACAAAACAAGTTATTTTAAACCCAGTTTCCGCTGCCTGTGGAACCAGCCGACCCGTTTGAAGCTTGAGAGTGGTACAGCAGCGATGGTGGGTCTTCCACTGTGAGTTTTATCAAACAAACAAATGTGCGGATGTTTTACGTAGCTCAATAGCGTGTGCTCGATTACGTAGCCAGGGGGGGGGGGCGAACAAATATTTTTCCAATCCCTAGTGACTATGTACCGGCGGCCCATGTAAACCCACTGACCAAGTAGCTTCAAAAAGATCTATTTTTGACGTTTTCTTACTTTTCACTCTTTAAAATGCTGAACACATTTGAGTCAAGGCAAATATGATGAGAAATCTAATTACTTATCATATTTGACTTCATTCAAATGTGTTCAGCACGTTAAAAAGTGAAAAGTGACAAAAATATGTGTATTAGTGTGTTTTTGTTCTTTTTCACTTTATAAAGTGAAGATAGTCCTTTAACAGGGACGTACGCAGGATTTTTGAGCGGGGGGCGGATTGTATACGGAGCCCGGCGAACGGGGGGGGCGGCGCCCCCACCCCTAAAATTTTGCCCTATAGTAAAGGAATAGAGCCATGGCGCTGGCGCCATTTGTAGGCGCCAGCGCCATGGCAGTATTGGCGTTCTGAGCCCGGCGAACGGGGGGGGGGGCGGCGCCCCCACCCCTAAAATTTTGCCCTATAGTAAAGGAATAGAGCCATGGCGCTGGCGCCATTTGTAGGCGCCAGCGCCATGGCAGTATTGGCGTTGGCGCAAACGTCATCCATGTAGGTATCTATTTAGGGGCAGGCCTGATACGCACATCTGCCCGATACGCACATTTGCCCGTTTTTTTCACTTGACACTTTTTAAAGTGATTTTCAGATATGTGTGAAGTGAAAAAAGTTCACTAATGTCATTGCGCAACTTTTTTTCACTTTACTCATATCTGAAAATCACTTGAAAAAGTGTCAAGTGAAAAACAGTGAACAATGGCTATTTTTCACTGTTTTTTTTCACTTGACACATTTTCAAGTGATATTCAGATATGAGTGAAGTGAAAAAAGTTCACGCATGTCATTGCGCAACTTTTTTTCACTTTACTCATATCTGAAAATCACTTGAAAAAGTGTCAAGTGAAAAAACAGGCACATGTGCGTATCGGGCACATGTGCGTATCAGTGCACACCCATCTATTTATACCTATATATGGTACTAGGTCCGCTTTTGGCACTGTTGGACACTTTTCTAGTGCAATTTGACACTTGAAACGACATATTTAAGAATGGGGTGGGGATTTGAGCGCCCCCCCCCCCTGCGTACGTCCTTGTCCTTTAATAGTCAAAATATGATGAGTAAAGAGTTCTCATTATATCATGGGTCTACATGGCCGCCGGGTAGAATTATATGTCCGCCCGGTTTAGATGACCAGCGGGTTTACATGGTCAGGGAGCCTACGTCTCCCTAGTACCCACACACGCTCATTTACGCGGTGTCAATTGGTGTCAGTTGTCACTCGAATTTTTAATGGAAAGTGTGAGAAAAAAACGCCTTTCATGGTTCAGCTCAGGATTGTCAAGTACATATTTAAGTTTCTATTTTAATATAGTTCACTCTCGCCTGAATACTCATGTAATTCACATGACTGACACACTTTCAATTAAAATTTCAACTCGACACGCCTATCCAATCCCCAAACATCCGGGGTGTATTTACTCCCAGTGGCGCTTGTCAGGCCCAGGGTTTCAATCTGCTCCCAACAATTTTTGATGAAAACAGCAAAAATTGGGCGTGGTAGTAAATTAATGTTCCCTATTGAAATGTACCCAAATTGAAACCGTGCGCCTGACGCGCGCCACACTGTGTAGTGTAATGTCATGCAAAGTCATTCATTCATGTCTTTTGACATTTTACCGGGCATTTCACAGCGTCCCCCAGGATGTTTTGGGATTGTGGAAGGTGTTGGTGCGGCACCCGTTTACGCTGCACTCACGATTGTCCCTGCGCGCGGTGCCCTGCGCCATCGCGTCAGCCAGTCGCTGCACCTGCATCGCGTGTCTCTCGAATTGCGCCTGCAATGTCTCGCTGGATTCACACGTCGCCGCGACGGGTTTGCTTTGCATCTCTTGTAGGGCCGCGTCGCACAGGCGACTTTTGTCTGCGGGGGTTGTTTTCGGGTTGTGGTGGGGGGCACCCATGGGGACTGGTTTGGAAGCGGTTTTACCATCTGTATTTACTACACTGCTTTTCAATTTCTAGCCCACTGCCTAAAATATCTACAAAATTCCTGGTGTTAATTCCGCAAAAGGAGAAGTGAAGTGTAGTGAAATTACAAATGGGAAGTGACAAGAAAATGTTAGAAATTAAGAAAAGTACTTTGGTTAAAACAAACAAAATTTTATTGATTTTTTAAGCATTTTCTTGTCAGTTGCTAACATCTTTTTAAAATTTTGTCACTACTGATTTCACTTCACTTCTCATTTCGCTCCACTTTTCACCCCTCATTTCACTTCTCCTTTGGCAGAATTGGCCCCTGGCCAACCTTTTGAGGGGGCGCGTTTGGTGGCTGGCGACGGGGCGGGTGCCGGGCTTTTCTCATCTTCCTGTGTCATCTGAGTGCCGTCCTCATTGTAATCGTCGACGGGCGTTATCGCGCCCTCTCTATTCGTGTCGTCGTCCCTGGCGCCAATTGTAATTAGCCCGACATTTTTATCGGGCGACCCGATTCATTGTGGGTGAAAGTATTTTGGGTGGTTCTGATTGGTGGCCGCCACCATACACAATCACGCGTGATCGGGTGCCAATCCATCACACTTTAAAGTGTTAAGTCAAGTGTCAAATTTCATATAATTTTGTCATCCAAAGTGTCAAAGGTTCAGTTATAAAGTTTTCTTTTTTTTATTTTTATTGACATTTTACATGTCATTTGACACTTGACTTCACACTTATCAGATTGCGTGTTTGGCCGAAGGCAGTTTCTATTTTCTACCCACACTAAATAGTTGACAGTCGATCAGTCGTTTCGTTTTAGTTTCGTTTCGTTTTATACACCTTTTTGTTTATGGCAATGCGTCAGCTTTGTTAATCTGTAAACTTTAGTCGATGGATGCAAACGCTGCGCATTCTCATCAAGAATATTTTAAAATAATTTTTGGTTCACAGAAGCATGACTGTCAACGGCGCATGCCTATTCCGCACATCGGCCTATTCCGCATTTTGGCTCATCCTGCACATTTAGCTGCCCATTCCGCATTTTGGCCTATCCCGCATCTTGCCGGTGTAATGTGCGAGATAGGCAGTGTGCGTGATGGGTTTGTGTGCGGGATAGGCCAAAATGCGGAATGGGCAGCTAAATGTGCAGGATGAGCCAAAATGCGGAATAGGCCGATGTGCGGAATAGTGCACCGTCCTGTCAACTACCGTATTACCTCGAAATACCCCCAGGGGGTTTATTATTTCGCCAGCAAAATTTGAGGGGGATAATTCGAGGGGGTCTATTATTTCACCAGAAATTTTTGGAAATTCCCCATACTCAGACTTAGAAAAATCAAACAATTACATAGATGTATATGTGTTTTTAGGCATATAACTGTATATACACATAAACCCTTCCCTAACGTCACTCAATCATCGGTTTTAACGTGTGTTCTGCATTGTACAGATCACCAACTGCTGTATTTGTCATGTATGTTCTCTTTACACTCAATTTTAGGGGGGTATTTCGAGAGGGGGTTAATTCGAGCCTGTAGCTGTACGCACAGAAACTCGGCACGCACAGAAGCCCGTTACGCACAGAAGTTAACTCGGTACGCACAGAAACTCAGCCCGCACATAGCTGATGCCATGTGCGTGCCGAGTTTCTGTGCGTACCGAGTTTCTGTGCGGACAAAATTTGTGTGATTTTTCACATTCTCTTCTATTCTATTCCCTATGTAGCAGTAGTTGACACCCGAAATTTTGCCAACCGTTACATCTGTTTTCTACATATTTGACTTTCGCGATTGCGAATGTAAAATATGTAGAAAACAGCTGTAACAGTTGATGAAATTTCAGGTGTCAACTACTTCAACACACATGAAAATCCTGGACTGAGATGGCCGACTGGGACCCACCGCACACAAGCCCGCCACGCACAGGGCCCAGTTGTGTGCGTAACGGGCGTCTGTGCGTGGCGGGTTTTGATTCTGTGCGTAACGTGCGCGTGTGCGTAACGGGTTTCTGTGCGTAATGAGCCTGGCCCGTTAATTCGAGGTAATACGGTATTTAGAACGCGTGGCGCCACAGTTTCAGATGCAATGAATCGCACCGCCCGAAAAACTCCGTTGAGCTAATTAAATCGCGTCCCTGGGTGATTTGGGCACCGCTTGACGTCTCTTTTTCTCCAATTTTCTCAACAGCTGCTGGCGCCGGCGCACGCGGTTCAAAGTCCCCGTGTTCCTGGCTGTTTCCGATCCCGATGGGGAAGAGGCTGTGTGCGACGACGGCAACCCCTCTGGAAAAAGTTTTTAAGTGTTTTTCTAAAATCACTTTTCGAATTGAATGAAAACGACTATTTATCCGTTTTGAGAAATGGCCCTTAATTTTGACACTTAGAATGGTAAAAACTGGTTTGCACTTTTTTTACTTTTTCTAATATCCTGTTCACGATGGCGCTGCACACGCTAGTTTACTAACGGTAAATAAAGAAACTGGTAAACTTTTTTTTCAGCTTCTGAGCGCACCTGAGTTTACCGGAATGTGTTATTTTTACTCTCCGTCAACTGCAGTTGCCGAACAGCTCATTCCGGTAAACTCAGCTGCGCTCAGAAGCTGAAAAATGAGTTTACCCAATTCTTAGTTTACCGTTAGTAAACTAGTGTGTGCAGCGCCAATGTATATTTGCACGCCGAACATCCTTGTCGTGTCACAACGTGTTATTTACCTGTCTTCCTGCGATTCCGCTTGGTCACATCAGGGGGCAGTCCCAAACCCTGTAAAATGCCCGTAAAATGTTAAATGTCATGCAGTATCTAAAGTCTATTCAATGCCCTTCAAAATGGCAAACGTACGTTTGACGTCTTACACGGCGTTTTACATGACTTCAGACATTGCATGACATTTGACATTTTACTGGGCATTTTTACACGGTCTGGGACTGGCACCTGGCCGTCTGCGCGCAGTCTTCACTGAGCCAGCGATAGTCCGCGCAGGGGATGCCTCTCCCGCTTCATCTGAGCAATATAATAATAATTATTATTATCTGCTTATTCATTGCAAGGTGTTTTAGTGCAGCTGCGGGCACTCCCACAAATAACTTCATTGAAAATGTCCGATAAATATCTAAAATGTCATGTAACATTTAGAACGCCATGTTTAAGTCACTCTTTACCGGACACTGCCGATTTTGCATGACATTTGGCAAATGTTATCCAGCATTTTACAGGGTGCGTGATCGGCCCCCGATGCATGTTTCCATTTTCATTAAATACCGTATTTCCTCGAAATAACCCCCTCTCGAAATACCCCCCTCAAAATGGACACTATGAGCTTATAAACCCCCCCCTCGAAATACCCCCCTCGTTATGACCCCCCCCCCCAAATTTAGTGTATAGAGAACGTAAATGACAAAGGCTGCGGTTTGTCATCTGGGTAATGCAAAACACACGTTAAAAATGATGACTCTGTTATGTGAGAACAGTGATTATACGTCTACACACTTATACAAGTCTTTAGAGTCTATTAAATGGCGATTTTTGTTGCATTTTCGACGTCTGCGTACGATCAGACGACAATTAAGTACTTGGTTTTCAAAAAATTTCTGGCGAAATAATGGGCCCACACACGCTAGTTGACATCGACACCAAATGTCAACTGGTGCTGATCCCGATACAAAGGTTGTTAACGAGCCGACGAACGACGGTCAAACGCCAGCTTTGAATTGGGAACGGAACCAGTTGACATTTGGTGTCGATGTCAACTAGCGTGTGTAGGGCCAATAACCCCCCCCCCCTAAAAATTCTCACTCTGAAAAAATTAACCCCTCGGGGGTATTTCGAGGAAATACGGTACCTGATATCGCGTGTCTCGGCTGGTTGACGGGGTAGTCGCTGCGCCCAGTTCTCATTGAACGTTCCGGGGGTACCGAGCTCGATTCTGCGTTGTTCATTTGACACGTGAAGGTTTGAGTGCACCGCTAATGTGTTTCCAGGATATTGTAACTTTGGCACTCATTTTACTGGGAAATTCAAATTGGCCACTCAACGTCAACATAACACTTGAAAAAATGTCTGTTACTTATCACGGCAGCGACGAACCACTGTTAATCACCGAAAACTTCCTCATGTAAATACAAGTAGCACAGTGGAAAGAATTACCGCCGCCAAAATGGCTCCGATGGATAGAAAATGCGTACATCGTGCGTCTTCAAATATACCGTATACCGTATTTCTTCTAATAGAACGGCATCTCCAATAGAACGGCAGGTTTTGGCACCTTTTTTGCACTCACGAAATTAATAGAACGGCAGACTCCAATAGAACGGCACCTCCAATAGAACGGCAGGTAGAAAATACCTTGGAAGACTGCCATCTGCCAGAACACACAGATATAAGAAAAATGGGTGGAGAGAACATCAGAACTATGATTTAGGGTTATTTTCACATTCTGTTTTGTCTGAATTAATTCTCTAATAGTAAAATGTTGTTCATTTTTTATTAAAAACACCGTTCAAATGAAAAATATTGGTGAAAAAAATAGAACGGTAGCCTCCAATAGAACGGCACCTCTAATAGAACGGCAGGTAAACAAGTTGACGAAAAAACGGCGCTATTCTATTAGAATAAATACGGTATCCTCGAATAACCTGCCCTCGATTGACCCACCAATCAAAAAATTCTGACGAAAAAATCTCCCCCCGGGGACTTATTCGAGTATATACGGTAAAAATGTTGTCACCAACTGCGTCTGTGCGGCGTGTCGGCGTTGTCCTTGGCGACGCGCCTGCTCCTGCTCGTCCTTGGCGTGGTCTGTTTGGGGGCCCTGCTCGTCCCGGGCACGGTCGGCTTGGAGCTCCTGCTCGTCCTGGGCGTGGTCGGCTTGGCGCCCCTGCTCGTTTTGGCCGTGGCCGGCCTCTGCGACCGCGGTGTCATTTCGCGGCAACTCTGAGCGTTAAGTGAGGCTGCATTTGTGTACTTTGAGTTGTTGGTGCGGTTGGTAATTTAGTAGTAATTTGCTCCTCTGAATATCGAACGCTCTTTTTAAATGTGCAGCGGTCACTGAGAATTATCTTTGTTAGACATACGTAGCCTCGAAACATCATACCTAGGCGGGAAAATTAGGATAGCCGACAACCTTCTAAAATTCGCTTTTTTCGGTTTTTTAAAACCGCTTTTTCGGTTCATTGTAAAAGTCATCCAAAATAGTTGCCCGAAAAAACTGTCGGGCGTAACAAATCTCGCCTTAAATCACTACTTGATCGGACAAATTCGTCTCGATTCGTCATGTATCCCACGGTCTCTTACCCTTTTGTTTTTTGTCTGTTTGCCGCCGAGGCATATGGCGAGTTGGCTGATGCATAGAATGATTATTATCACCGGCGACCACGACACCATCAACGAAATCATGATATTGTTGTCCATTTTTTCGCTGGCAATTTGAGGCCGATCTATAGCTTAGGCTGAGGGAATTTCTTAAACATCTGAGATTTTTACCGCGCCTTTGATGTGCCGTTTTGGTGTATTTGTGTATTTTGCGAGGGAAGTGGATTTGCGGTTGCTTGGGGGATTTTCTTTACGATTTGATGTTTGATAAGCATGCGAAAGCGATCTACTGTATTTCTTTATTTATGTATCTACCTTATTTCCTCGAAACCCCCCTCGAAATACCCCCCCCCCCTCAAAATGGCCACTATGAACTTATTAGCCCCCCCTCGAAATACCCCACCCAAATTGAGTGTACGTACAGAGAACGTACATGACAAAACTGCGGTTTGAGATTCGGGCAATGCAAAACACGTTAAAAACAACGAATTGTTACGTTAGAACAGTGTTACATACTTATATCAGTCAATGAACACTTATATATGGCGGTATTTCGAGCAAATACGGTACCTATTTATTATTGTTGCGTGCTTCTTTCAAAGTCCACCCCGAGGTAAAAATTCAGTCATTTGTCGATGAAATACCGTATTTCTCCGATCAAAGCACCCCTGGTGCTTTACAAAATTGGAGCACTTTTCAAACTATTTTTCAAGTGCCGTTTATAGCGATTACAGGTATTTATCCCCCCATGGACATTTCCCCCAGGGGATGATATAGTCCTCGAGGACTATATCGCCCGACAGTCCTTGAGTTATGAGGACTATATCAACCCATTATATATATTTATGTAATGTAATACCTATTGCGTGCATTACATTGACCCGCTGCACGCGGCCTTGCTTTGCATTTGACCCGTTGCCCGCGACCCAGGGGCATCTGTTCTGCCGCGTTGACAATCGATTGCCTGATCACTTTCCCAGACATCGACTTTCAACGCTAATCCGCCCCGATAATGTTATGTTTCCTATTGTTTGATCTCTTTTTTCACCGCCTAATCTACCTCAAAACTTGACCACAGCCCCCCCCCCCCCACTTATGTATACACGGCATACATGATACTCTACAAGTTTGGTTTACTTATGTTCCGCTTCGCTGAGCGTCGAAGAAATTCAGCGCCTTACTGTACAGCGAAGTGCGATACATCTTAAATACAGTAGAAAAACGGTGCACAGTGGGTTGTGAATATATAAATATGTTTAGTCAACAGACATATCATTCTACAAAATCGGAAAGTTATATTTTGTTCTTGTAGAGCGAACGAGAAAGGAAATTAGTAATCAAGAAAATATAAAGATAGTAAGAAGGAAAATAAAAATGTGCTGTTCTTTACGCACTCGTTTACTCCAATTTTTGTGCCAAAGGACCACTTGAAATACCGATCCGCTTTTTGAACAGGAAGAGAGCAGTTCATGGTGCAGCGGTGTTGCATGTGTTGCATTATGGTAATCATGACAGACAAAACATCAATGCAACACAGACAAAACATTAATGCAACACAGACAAAACATCAATGCAACACAGACAAAACATTAATGCAACACGGACAAAACATCAATGCAACACAGCATCTGTGTTGCATTAATGTTTTGTCTGTGGTCCATTGGCGTTTTGTCTGTTATGATTACCATAATGCAACACATGCAACACCATAAAAATGAAATCTCCATGTGATTCTGATCATTTTAAGTGTTCAGTGGTGAAAATCGGCTGAGAAATGGCCGAGAAATTGAGTTTTGAAGTTGCATGCATTTTTCTTCATGCACTCACACAATCGATAATCGATGCCAATGGGCCTAACAGACGCGTGCATGATTGTGGAGCGCCACGCGTCTATAAATAATTTTAAACTGATGTAAGTGTTGTTCTTGCATCACATTAGATAAAAGAAAACATAACATAGCACACATTCCCGTGGCCAAACAGACGCCCCAATAGAGTAATTAGAGTGGGCGGGGGACTTTTCAATGTACTATTTAATACTATTTTGTATAGAGGACTACTTCCGCCCACGTTATAAAAGTCAGGGTGAAGTAGTCCTCGGGCGGAAGTAGTCCTCGAGGGCTATATCAACCCAGGGGGGAAGATGTCCATGGGGGGATAGGGTACGTAACCCGTTTATAGCACCCTGGTGCAATGCAAATCACGGGGTGCTATACTATGTATGTTTTGTTCAATACCAATGTGTTGTAAAACTGTGATTGGTAAGGTTCAAATGCCTTTGCAATTATCCCACAACCCACAAATATTTAAGACACAAGTACCACTTTACTTTTCAAGTTGCCCTGGTGAATTACACCAGAAGTGTTTGATTTTGCCGCATCACGCGAAAAAGAGCCTGCGCGCCATGCCAAACATGGAATTAAATAGGCATATATATGCATGCTAAAAGAACGCCGCGTGCCATTCTATGCAATTGAGTAGTCATATGTGCACCAGAAGAACGCCGCACGTTGCAATTTTATTTACGCTAACATATGATCACCTAATTTTTTTTGAATGAAAAGTAAAGCACCCGGGTGCTTTATACGGAACTTATTGCACAGCATAGCACCCCGGGAGCTTTGAACGGGGGGGTGCTTTGATCGGAGAAATACGGTAATTGCTCAAATGTTATGATTGTCCATCTTTATATCACAGATGCAATGATGTAGATATTCATTTTCCATCAAACACAAAATACTCCGCATACATCACAACCCAATCATCACATGGGTTTACATAGCAGTAAAAGTGAATTAAAGACCCAGCCAACCCACCCTAGAACATGCAGGACAGCACCAATGATAACATCATTTCATATCTTTCAATCACAACGAGTGTACCTACCGTATATCCTTGAATAAGACCCCCCCTTGAATAATACCCCCCTTGAATAACACCCCCCTGTTGGCCAGGTGAGGAAAAAATAACGCCCCCCCTTGAATAACTCCCCCCTCTTGAAAAAGTCCCCCCTCTGGGTAAAACGATCGATGAGCAACACACGAAAATGAAAACGAGACAAACAGAAAAATAAAGCTATGTCTGGGCTGATTCATCGAATGCAATCGAATGGGGTTTGGTGTGTGAAACGAAACATACAAAAGAATGTTAGCCTATGATATTTTTAGGTTTAGATGATTGAACACGAATTTTAGAATGGATACGTTGTTTTGTTCGTGTTGAACTGCTCATTTTGTGCATTAGATGTGTTGACGGAATGCATACAAACAATGAATAAAGTGAAAGTTTTCCTGGAAGTTCTGGGAAAAAAATAACTCCCCCCCTTGAATAGTACCCCCCTTGAATAACTCCCCCCTCCAAAACCTCTGACGAAATAATAACGCCCCTGGGGTCTTATTCAAGGATATACGGTATGTCATCCCCACTTCTGGTGATAAATTTGATTTGCCCAACACGTCGTTAAGGGCAGCCCGACACACTTACTCTGCCCGATTCTGCAAGCACACTGTTGAAGGCACTAGTGATCAGTCAAAATGGCTGAGTATTTCAACTTTGCAAAAAATGGCGACTCGAATTTACACCACTGATTCACTTTGTATTTTTAAGAACGGGGTCTTTAAAAAACAATCCTGTGACCTAAGACCCACCACAAAACCACAGAAAGTGTGGCAACGTAAATACAGCATCATACACAATGCGTCGGGCTGCCCGAAAAGCGTGTCGGGCTACCCAAATCGAGCCACAGTGCTCAACTCAGCAATCCTGTCCCACGGCGGCGCCATCGTCCTGTGCGGCGAACATCTCGCTGGCGGTGGCCTGGCCGCCGACGCAGTTGACGCAGGCGCCGGTGAACTTGCCGCGGCCGTGCTGGCGCATGGCGTCGCGCTCGGCCAGCGGCAGCTGCAGCGCGTGCGGCCGCGACCCCAGCAGCGCCATGTTGCGCGCCACCAGGTGCTCCAGCTGCGTGCCCGCGCCGTGCATTGAGGCAGACAGGGGTGAGATGGGCGTGCCAATTAGGGTGATAGAGAAGGTGGTTTTCCCGTTATTACCCTACAGATAGAACGTAACCTAACTAGCGAGTGAAGTGCAATTTTCCAAAATCTTATTTGCGTGACTTATTTGCGTGACTTGTATCGGTCCACTATCGTGATCTCGGTCAGGCCTATTAGGCATGTAAACACGCCACGCATGTACACCCGGCACGCATGTAATTATACCCAAGAAATATGACGCCAGGTGTCAAAGAGTGCCAGAAAAATGGTGCTGCAGCGCTATCGGAAATTTCGAAATAATGGCGCAGAGAAAAAGTTGCCAATCACCAATGGCGCTATGGCGCCATTCAACCACTGCAATTGACACATAACAATACCTAGCCCAGTAGGCAAGGGCCCATTCCGCAAAAAAGCCCATTCCGCATTTTTGCCCATCCCGCAAATTATGTGACCCATCCCGCAAATGTGCCCATTCCGCAAACAGGTGATGCAACTTGCATATTTGCGGGATGGGCAAAAATGCGGAATGGGCTTTTTTGCGGAATGCTACACTGTCGCCCAGTATGTGTGGCTCCCAAAACCATACTTATTATAATGTCACCTTGTAACCCCCCCCAACTGGGGTGGCAGACGGTATGGCTTTGCAGTACACAGTACGGTATGGCAAATTTTCAATTCGCGTGCGTGGCGGGTTCACATGCATAGAGGCACAGGGTCTCTCGTGACCACTATCGAAGCAAAACCAATCAAAAAATAACCTCCTTCTGCCGACTGAAGGCGTTCCAGTCGCCGGCGGCCGTGGCGCTCTGCAGTTGGCTCAGCTGGCGCCTGGCGTCAACCACACGCGCCCGCACCCGCAGCGTGCACTCGGCGCACAGGGAACGGCCCGCCCGCGCGTCGTCGTCGGGCGAGGCTGAATTCAGCCGCGGCATCACCACCGTGTCGTTGGCGCCGGCCGCCCAGTCGCGACTGCGCAAGCGCATTTACACAATTGCTGCTTCAGTGTAGTGATGTACCTAAAGACTACCTAAGGGCCACAGCGCTTCTCAAAGCTTAGCACCGAGCGCCAATGGCACTACAGTAAAATGGCGCCAAGCGCCATGTCTCTTTTTGCTATGGCGCTAGCGCCAAGCCGTTTTTTACAGGCACTACGGTAAAATGACGCCAAAATGATATTGATCTAGAGAAGTTTAAGGGCAATATCAGATTTCTTGAACTATCATTTTCGAATCTAACTACTGCATCACCTTCGACTCTATCATGGCGCCAAGCCATCAACTCAACACAAAGAAACAGTCTCACGTGGAACTGCGCATGGCGGCGGGGTGCACGTCACCCACGGGCCGCCAGACGCCCGTGCGCTCGTCCAACAAGTCGAGCACGTCGCCCGAACAGCGCACCGTGCGCCGAGCCACCGCGTCGCCAGGGGGCCATCGCAGACCCTGTAAAATGTCAAATGTGAAGAAAAAGTGTCAAAAAGCATGCAAAACTCCCTGCGAAATGACAAACGTGCGTTTGCCATTTTCCAGGGAATTTGCCATGACTTTAGACACTTTGCGTGACATTTTATATTTTACAGGATGTGGGACTGGCACCAGCTTGAGCCGGCCCGGCCGCGGCGGGCACTGGCGCTCGCCACGCTCGCAGTTTCGACGCTGTCGCCGGGCTGACAGGCGCTGCAACGACGTCCGGCCGCGCCAGCGTCACCTTTGGGGGGGGGGGCACGTTAGAACAATACATATTTTCACAGAAATTGCATGCTTTAATAATTGGCACGCTTTTAACGTGAGACATAAAAAATTGCGCGTGCAGAGTGTTACGTCACCGGAGTACACTTTACAGGCTCTGGGAGTGTTACCTGGGGCCAGTTCCGGAAAAATCAGAAGTGAAATGGCAAAAGCGAAATAAAAAATAAAAAGTAATTTCTCTTCGCGTTTGCCATTTCACTTCTCATTTTGCGGAAGTGGCACCTGATTTTCATGGTCGCTTTCGATGGTCGTATACGATTGAGTCGTGCGCGCGGCGGCGGCGGCTGTGCGGCGCTGCCACGCCCTCTCAGCCAGGTCGCTTTCCGTGTCGGACACGGGGTAGGGCGGGCGGGCGCTCGTGCTTCCGACGCTCCTCTCGCCGCGCTGCGTCACCGAATGCTTGCCTGCGCAGGTGGGGCAGAGTTGTTGAAATTACTGAACTTTTTTCAAAGTTTATGTAGGTATATGCAAAATACTTTTTTACTCACCCCTGAATACAGAAAATGTTAACTACTTTTTTACCCGTACTCATGACTATGAGTAAAGTCGGCAGACGTATCGCCCTACAAACATTTGCGTCAATCTCTCCAGTGGAGAGTGCATGACGGCATTAGGTATTGTGAGTTGTGACGCAATATTTTAACGATTGGAATAGATCGGGTCACGTATGAAAGCTTGGCCCTTATCCCAGTTACCAGTTGCGTATTATACAAATGAGAGTGAAAACTGAAAGTCAGCTAAAAATCGTTAAAATTTGGTTCGCTTTGCCAATTTCCACCTCCATAATTGCTATTTTTGTTTATATACATGGTTATATAGCTATTGTGAACCTATTTTATTCATATTAATAGCGGATTCCGAAAATTTGGCCGGCTGCCAAGTTCTCTTCTGTTGGAATGGAGCCAACGAATGAAAAATAAAATAAAAACAAAAACGGTAGTTTGAACGGTAAAACGGTAGTTTGAACGGTCAAATTCTTTACGAGCAACGTTGAAAATGTAGATAACTAGGGCGTGGCACGCACGGGTGCAGCGAAACGTCCATTTCTCTTTTAATATGATTTTCTTTTTCAATTTCTAGCGTCCGCGTGGGACACAAGTTTCGTTGTTCGCTCTATTCACGAGCGAATTCTAACTCTCCGATTTTGTAGGGTGAAATGTCTGCCGACTTTACCTACATGTTAGGAAAATACTTTTTCGCAGGAAAATGTAAAATCGAGTGTATACTTTTTACTTTTTACAAGTGGGTACTTTTTTTATGGAAAATGTGTGAGCAATTTTTACATTTGAAGACTTAACAGATGTCGCTTTTTTATGATTATTGAGGAAATAGGAAAGTTTTATAGGAAAATTGTATGGTTTCTTCAAGGTTTCGAGGTCTTTGAATTACGTAGCCCGCCAAATTGCGCACGAAATCGCTGACTATATAACAACGCACCGGCAGGAGTGCCCGCAGTAGCGCCCGCAGTAGCGCCGGTGCGCTTGCCGCGCCACTTGGCAAACGCGAACAGCATTCCGATGGTGAGCGCGTAGAAGACCAGCTGCCGCAGCGGCGACGACTGCGACTCGCGGCCGTGCGTTTGGGCCGCCCGCTGCGGCTCCGAGTCGCTGTGCGCCCAGGGCCAGGTGGATTCCTGGGCGTCCCCAGGGGCCGGCTCGCTGGCACTCGTCTGAGGATGATGCACGCACTGGAATGGCTTTGTAGACACCAGCGGCAACAAATTACAAAATAAACAATTACTACTAAATACGTGTAGTGGTAAATTTGCCAAAAAATTTCTATGTATAATTTGATCCTTGAAAGTTTTTCTCAATCTATTTACAAAGCTGTCCAACCGTCACCCCGTCCCGCGCGTCAGGCGAATCAGCCTGATCAGCGTCCGGACGCCAGTGAGCAGTCATGGAGATCCAGGCGGCGGCCAGCAGCACAGACAACACCAACAGCAGCAGCACGCTCGTGTCGCGGCTGTCCAGCTGCGACCGCGCCGAGATAGAAGTTGATCGAGGGTCATGCATGCGGTCCAGTTACGTATCGTAGTGCCCGGCGCCATTTACCGGTGGAATGAGCTAGCACACAATGGTCGACCGCCGGTAACTAAAACTGGTGGTAGACTTCAAAATGCTTTTAACTCCACATAAGATACCGTATTTGCTTGAATAATCCTCTGGGGGTTTATTATTTCGTCAGACATTTTTGAGGGGGAACTATTCGAGGGGGGAATTATTCAAGGGTGGATTATTATTTCGTCAAAATTTTCAAGCCTGTTTCTATTAACTCACTTCATGAAATATGGTTTATAAACACAATAACGTGACATTTTTGTTAAAATTAGGTACAACATATTAATCAAATTATCAAAGGGGGGAATTATTATTTCCTCATTCGTCTTAAAGGGGGGGATTATTCGAGGGGAGGTACTATTCAAGCAAATACGGTAGATACTTTAAATGTTCAGTAGTTTCACGCGACCGACGACCTACAAAGTGTGCGGCACCATAAGCGAGCTGAATCCATTCGCAACCACCGAAACTTTCCACAGACCTGCGCGCGAAGTTTGTGCTTGCAGCACCGCTTCACCCCGGTCGCACTGGCAGAGCCCATACCGAACAGCAGTTTTATTTTTGCTTAGTTTATTGCTGATTGCCTAACTGTGGCCGGACGCGTTGCAGGCTCCATTAAAAGGCACTTTTTCGGATGTGTAGCTGTTCGCTTCACGGTAAATAATTCATCGACATTTTTAAATTGCACTTCATTGACAGATTTTGGATAAAATAACCAAATATCAAGGAAATTAATTACATTCTTTTCAAAACGAGCACATTTAGTTTGCATTTACAATTACATAGGTGTGTGAAATAAGAATGAGTGCATCATGGGGCTGGCATTAAGGTAGTGTTATGAACCCCACCCAGGCTTCGTTCGCCAGTGCATCTATGCCGCCACACATGTCAACTGGTTTTGATGTCAACTTGATTTTAGTTCAATCTAGATCGCAGGACATTTTTCAAGTGCACGTGTGGCAATGACGAAAAGTAACCAATATTGCAATGTGCATATGAACACGGTTTCGCAACCCAATCAACCAAAACCTTGACGAAAATCAGTCAACCCAGTTGACATCCGGTGTCATGCGACTTTAGTTGATGGGTTGCTATTTTTTATACACGTGGCAATATCAAAACTAAAATCGAGTTGACACCGAAAGCAGTTGACATCGAGCGTGCGGGGACTTTGCGCAGAAACGATCACTCAATTCCGCGACATCAATGCAGGGGCTGTGATAGGAGTCGTTAATTGCCCTAAGAATAAACAAATTTCATTATTTACATGTAAAGTGTGGCAAACCCCCACATAGGGCCGCAGAAACCAATTGAAAAATATTATGGCCCACAGGGCCACAAAAACAAGCGGTCTTTCATACTTACAATCCCCACAACTCAAAAACGTTAAGGCCGCGTTTACACGGATTTTATGTGAAGACTCAACATCACTAAAAAGTTCAATAAGTTGAGACAAAAGTTACTAAATTCATGAGAAAAAGTGGTCAATTGTACATTCAACGGAGGCGAATATACATGTCAAATTGCAGAATCGTGTTTCTAGCTTAGACTTAGACGTTTGAAAAAAATTTGCCGTTGTCGGACAGTCTCCCGACAAGCAGCGACAACAGCAAAATCGTTTCAAACGTATACAAATCTAAGCTACAAGCACGATTCTGCAATTTGACATGCGTATTCACCTAGGTAGAATATACAGTTAACCATTATCTCCCATGAATATGGCACCTTTTTACTCAACTTATTGAACTTTTTAGTGATGTTGAGTCGTCACAAAAAATCCGTGTAAACGCGGCCGTAACCAAAATAAAAACCACCGCCATAGTTCACAAAAACTTTACTTTGTCCACAATCAAACTACCTCAGATCTCAGCATTTTTGGCTGCGTGAAGACAACAAGCACGCACCTCCGTGAATCTCGCGGCAAAACAACTGTGATTTGAAGCTGATATTCCTGAGAAGGCACCATGCGGTAAATTACTGAGTTTTGAGATTTGAGCTGATCATTTTTTCTGTCATTTCACATTTTTTTGGCACTTGACTTCATTTACTGAAATAATAGTACTGCCATTGAGCGGCTGTCTGTTACTGCGTTGAATTGAATGGATTTCCAAAAAAGCACTTCTGAGCTCTGGTTGAAAAACTTTTTGGCATTTTTTGACTGAAAACTGAATGTTTTTCGCGCTTCATCCACTGAAATTTCGTTTTTATCATCCATGTTCACTGTACTGTGCTGAGACTGTATTCGGACACGCCTAAAGTGTGGAAGGGGGTGACATTAAAACGTGAAAAGTAACATCATCAGATGGATACGGTCCAATTTGAATTGCACTATAACAAAAGCTACTGTAAAACACTCACGAGAAAATGGCCATCGAACAAAAATACGCGAAAATCATTTTCACTTATTACAAAAATTTCACCACAACAAATTTGAGTATGTAAAAAAGTGAGAAGTCGTAACATTTTTCCAATGAACCAGTAATTTGTATACTAAAGCGGAGTTCAGATAAATGGAATTTCCAGCGAAAATGACGAAAAAGTAGCATACGTAGATACTTATTTTGTTCCAAAAAGCAAGGCAAATAGCATTTTATGAACAACTCTTATCAATGTACCGTACCTATTTATTAATTTAAAAAGCACATTGCGTCACTATTTTGGGAACAACTGATCAATTTTCACGGTATATTTAACACATTTCACCCCAACAAGTTACACAAATACAAAAATTGACACTAAGTAAAATACCTCTCACCATCCTTAGGTCGGTGAAAATGTGCCTATTGGATGATGCATTTACACAGAACATTTCTGTTCATAAAATATTTAAATCGTGAGAGTATAAAGAAGCTCACATCGTAAATAAGACAACTAAAAACTAAATATGTCAATGGGCACACATGCTAGTTGACATCGCAAATTCGTGTCAACTAAAACACAATTTTCTAAAAGTATCACATTTAACAGAAATGCTGAAAATTGTGTAATGATATAAAATTAACTATGCTTTATCACATAGGAAAGTTTAAATCACATAATTGACAAAAATTTAGTTAAATTTAGTTGACAGGAACTTTTAAGTCAACTAGTGTGTGGGCCCACCCGATGAAGATGCCCCTGTGCACTAATGGCGACCACAGGGCCGTATCCAGGGGGGGGGCGGGGGGGGGCTGCAGCAGCATAAAAACGTCAGCATAAAAATTTTTGCGCGCAAGCGCGCATTCTTCACCAGACATTAAGGTATTATCATCAGATTTGCTCCATGTGGCCGCAAATCGTTGTGAACACACTCAATGTTGTGCTTTTTGCTGTTTTGTATGTATATTTACATACATATACAGCGTTCAATGGCACTGTCGCCAATGCCAATATCGCCATTCCGCCACTATTTAGCTAAAATTTTAGGGGGGGGGCTGAGCCCCCCCCCCTCGCCGGCCTCCGTAAACAAGCAGCCCCCCCCCGCTCAAAAATCCTGGATACGTCCCTGGGCGACCAGTACACAAGTTGACACATGTGTGTCACTGGTCTGTGTCAACTCAGATTTCGGGAATGTATGTCACAGAGCGATCTTCCAATGTATACTCTGCGGACCGCAAAGTATGCGCCCAAAATTATTTATGTCTTGGTCGATAACGCGCGAGCTGGATACTTTTGTATGCACTTTCACAAAAAGAAAGATCTTTAAAAAAAAAGGCGCAGTCGCGTACAAACGAGGAATGTTTTTCCCAAAATGTTTCCGAGTATGCTTGGCGTAATATTTATTTTTCAACGTGTGTATTTGTAGATCGCTGTGCGACACTGTGTCTGCGTCTGAGTTGAGAGATTCTGAGTTGACAGATTCTGTGACATGCATGTGTCAACTAGTGTGGGCCGCCATTTTCACAATTACGATAGAAATTACTCGGTTTAAACACGGCACCCAGATAGGTTTTATTTGGGAGCGAAACTCAAAACGTGAACAATCAACTTTCCTCAGTTTTCGCCCCAAATAAACCGGATTTCGGTTAAAATAGACATAATGCGTTACATAAATTACTAGATTACAAATTTATAAAAATGAAAAATAGTCGTTTACAAATTAATAAAATGAAAAATAGTCTTTCACGGGCACGGGAGACCTTATGTATGCATTGTATGAATTGGTCAATTTAGGAAGTACTGAGGCACGTGCGTTTTGGGAACTAATAACCAAAATCCAAATTCCCCAATCTTCTTTCGTTTTAAGACGAGCGTCGGAAAAAGGTAGCATAATTGCGAAGTACGTTTGCGCTCAAAAATTCAAAAAACCACCCCGAAATAATCTGTGCAGGCAGATCTAAGCAAACGATGTACATTTTAAGTGACCGACCTAGTACTTCCGAATTACACACGTACGAAATGAACTACATATCATACGGTGCCGTTAAACGTTTGCAAAACCACAACAAAAACAGAAGAAAACAAAAATAACTCACACACAGTCTGTTCAGTTGTGCTGATTCACTTGTCGCTTGGGTTGCTGCAGGCAAAATGACCGAGTCCCGTTCAGCGATAATAGCCACTTCCCCCTCCCCCGCGGTCGTATCTTTAAAGGTATAAAGTGTGATTAACTGAAAGTTCGTACGTTTGCATATGCAAAACGAATTGTGCAGAACCGTAGCAACGTGAGAAAGTTTCCACGCAAAACTTTGAGGCGCGTAGCATGTAAAAAACACATTGCATAAACTTCATAAACAAGTGATAATCACTTTTGTTCGTGATTTTGCCAATTTTGGATTGCATATGAAAACGTATGAGATAAATAAAGCAAACGAATGCACTCAGAAACTCCACCAGAAAAGAAAACGACCCCAAACTGACCCCCGGAACCCCCCGCGTCCCCTGAATCCACCTCCCCGACCGCGGAAACCCCCGCCGCCCCTCGGGGGACCCCTTGGGGTGATTGGAAAGTCAATTTGGCTATTGAGCGCACGCGCACTCGTTCTTAGCGGAAGTTTTTAGAGAGAAAAACACTGTAGTGACTAATTTGAAAAACTGATCTTAAAACGGGTAGACATGCAGTCAAGGTGACGATAGACTTCAAATAAAATGCACAATGATTATCGTCGAAAAATTATTCCGTCAGCTGAGAAATTTGACGAAAATAAAATATCGATTAGCAGTGCTAGATTTTCACAAAAATCGCTCAATCTTCAATTTCATCCACTACACAATTCTAAATAATATTTTTTTAACAATAAAAAAACACACCCGCCCATGAATTGTCCGGGCGTAGGCGACCGCGGGCGCCTGGTTACCGAATAGTCGACCCTGACTTTTCGCCCATCCATTTCCACACCATTGACGCAGTGCTCACGTGCCTGTGATGCAAGATATTTTGTGTGGAAAATAGGTGGAAAGATGGAAAACTGGCGGTAATGAATAGGGTTGGAAAAAACGTTGTTTTTTTAACGCGATGTTTTTATTATTAAAAAACGTTGTTTAAAAAAAAGGTTTTTTTTTAAAAGCTCCCAGATATGACCTTGTGTCAACATTTATATAGGTATATCAGACAGTGGCAATACTCCGTGATGTTATATATGACCATATAATGGCTGTGGAGCCATGGGATAGATTAAAAGTGGTGATTTGTGTCAAAAATATCCATTTTTCATCGACATATTGTTCGTATATCGCCTTATAGTCAAATGTTCATGACTTCAGGTAAAGTTTGGCACGGAATAGTGATCAAACAAGGTTATAAAAGGAGGTTGTTACTTTGGGAGTGAAGTTACACACTGTGGAGGTACATGGAAGCACATTACCTCAATATTATATAGTACAGCAACATATGACGGCTTATTAACCCATGGTAGCAGATAGAAATGGGTACTTTGATACTAAAAATGCCACAAAACCAATGAAAACAACCACCAATGTCAATTTGTGTGTGAAATTGCGCGCTTACGCGCAAAAATTTTGCAAAATACCTAGTGCTTAGTACTAAAAATTTTGGCCGATGTTTTAAAAAAAAAACATTTCGGACGTCATGTTTTGTTTTTTAAAAAAACGTTTAAAAAAAGTTTTAAAAAAACATCGGCCAACCCTAGTAATGAATGCATGGTTAAAATGGATAAAAGCTTAAAATGGTGGAAAATAGAAATTGGGAACAAATATTCGTGATTTTGAATGTGAAAATGGTAAGATAGTACAAAATGTTTCATTTCGTGGGGTTCTAAGATTTTTTTCAAACGTTGTTTTTAAAAGCCAGGCATCGAAACCGTTTTAAAACCGTTAAAAAAACTTTTTAAAACACGTTCTTTTCATCCATAGTTCGAGTATACCTCAATTGCGTCGTCCATATTCTCGTAGTACACGAAGCCAAAGCCGCGCGACGTGTTCGACTGAAATGGGGCGGGGTTCGTATGGGTTTTCTTATATTCTGTTCAGACAGTGGGCAGTGGATACTTTTCTAATTTTAAATGGGACCAAATTTTTCGAATCGGAGTTACGCCAAAAATTCCTCGGTTTGTGATCGGATCTAAATATTATGTCCCGATAACTTTTCCGCACTCCGATAAGATAAGATGTATCGATTTACTAGAGTAGAACTGTTGAGGATTTTCAATTCTCCGGACTCGCATCTACGTATAAAATGATCACGCTGGATGGAACACTCGAATCGTCAGATCATTAATTAAGGGATCATTTTTAAGTGCAGCCACACATTTTCAAGTAACAAAATAACACAACATTTGACTAACATAGTGATCGTAAATCAGCTGCACCTTCTCCAGATGTCCAAATTTACTGAAGTACCTGTGTAGATCCTTCTCGGTCGTATATAAGCTCAGTCCGAAAACGCCCAAACACCTGTAAGGTTCTGGGGCATCCTGAAAAATGCACATTTTTTATGAATACATACGCAAAATAAATATTTTTAGGACAATTCGGGTTCAAACGGGATCGGGATTGCTTTTTGAATTGTCGGGATCGGGACTGGGGTCTCGGGATTAGGATATCGGGATTTTGACAAAAATTTCGGTACTCGGGTTTTCCTTAAATTGGACACTGGAGGTTTCTATTCACATTCATCTGTTTTTATTCACATTCAAAAACAGTATCTGCCCATGTGGCAAAAAATGTACGGGATCGGGATTGAATTTTTTGGATCGGAATTGGCATTTCAAATTTTCGGGATCGAGATTTGGGTTTCGGAATCGCTGAACGCCATTTGAACCCCAAGGACAATTAAAATCAAAAAGCCCCATTTACATTTACCCGTCCATCCTGTTTAGGGTAACGACGCGGCGGCAGCATCGGCGCTCCATCGGCAGAGTAGCTGAAATGTGCAAATTAAAAGTGTTTTACCGCATAGATGTAATAAAACGTATACATTGATTGGCTACAAAAAGTGTGTAACAGAAGTCTCATAGATTTTGACTGTCGCGGGGGCTGGATACTGGGGGCATATCGCTCCTCCAGAGAATAGATAGCTGAAAACTTTGCTGGGGAGGGCTGGGGTGCTCGCCTGGGCAAAATATACAAAATTGACTTTTTCAAAATTGACAAATTGTAGCTAAATTTTGCGAAATAGTTCAATCGAGTAAAAATCGCTCAATATTTGCTTCACACATATAGCTGAGCGATTTGGGAGGGGGGCTCGAGGTAGTAGCCGAAAATATTGCATCCGGGATAGAAAGAAAGCAGGCCAGGGGTATCTTGAATTTTGACCATCCGAGTGGTTGGATAGATAGCAAATCGCTCCTCCGAAGGTAGATAGCTTAAAAATTTTCTGGGGGGGGGGGGGGTTGGGGGGGGGGGTTTGGGGGGGGGTTGTGGTGGTTCAATATATAGGCTTTTTCGGGGCATAGAAGGACTAAAAAGGGAGAAAAATCGCTAAAAGTAGGCGTAAAATAGCTCAAATGGGTATACAAGAGCATATAGTACTTAAAATAGCTGAAAATAGGCAGTTAGACGCATGAACCAGTGATTTTGGAGGTGAAAATCTATATATAGGTATGAAAAATAGCGATTTTGAGCGAAAATTGGGGTATAGTTTCTGAAAAATCGCTCCAGATAGGTAGATAGCTGGGTGATTTGGGGGGGGGGGGTTTAGGGGGTAGTAGCCCAAAATTTTGCCTCCGGGATAGATAGATAGCTGAGCAGCCTCCAGGATAGATAGATAGCTGGGCGGTTTGGGGGGGGGTAACCCCCCCCAACCCCCCCCCATTCGAGACCCATGAAGCAGGCCGATTTTGGGGGGGGAGCATCCCCCATTGGAGGCTTGGCGTGTAATGTGCCGCCATACAGCATGTGCAAAATGCAACAGCCAAAGATACCTGCGCGAGCGGCGCCTGGAGCGCTTCTTGTGCTTGCGAGACCGACTGCCCGAGCGCGACCGATGCTTCTTGTGCTTCTTGCGCTTGCGCGACCGCGAACGGCTGCGAGTGCAAGCAATGTTTGCGTTTTTGGGTGCTTGTTAGGGTATTTTCGAAAACGTGGAAAAATGATAGAGACTGGTTTGAGCACACCTAAATTTATAGCACGATTTACGGTAAAATGTACCATATTCCGTCTGAGTACAGAACCGATTTGCTTATTTGTCCGGAAATTTTCAATTACTAAATCGAAAAATCGATAAATACTTCATCGATACGAAACACCTTATCACAAATCAACGCACCAACTTATCTACAAAATCAAAACAAACAGCCAACCTGCTGCCGCTGCTCTCGCTCGACTCCGAGCTGTCCGAGCTGCTTGCCGACTCCGAATTCGACTTTGACCTCTTTTTGCGTTTTTTCTTTCCCTCCTTCGACTTGTGCCGCTTGCGCGACTTGCGATCGCGCTTGTCAACTTTTTTCTCGTCCCCACTCAGCAGCTCCTCTTTGGGCGTCTTATCTTCGTCTCGATCGCGATCATTGTTTTCCGGGTCAGAGTGATCGCCGTTGGCTATTGGCGATCTGCCAGACTGCGAAAAAATTGTGTGCGAATGGCGTTGTGTTCCTATATTGTGTAATGAATCGACCTGCATAAACGTTGATGTAGTGAAGAAGAAAAACAGAATATAAGAAAATCAAACAGATTGCAAACCTTGCTGCTGGCGCGGCTGCTCATCTTTTTTCGATCCTCCAACGTCAATGAATTATTGTTTTTATTTTATTATCGGCTTCTTGGCGTCGTGCCCAAAAGCGTTGTCAACTAGAGCAAATAAACCAAAGAAGTGGCTTTCCACAGCTCAGCATAGATTTTTGAAAATCTTCACATTTTCTGGCTATTAGTCCGCTGATAAATGAACGCCCCTAGCGTTTTTCTTACGATGTGCCCACTTCTGACGTCACAAACTTATGTTGAAGAGCAAAACTTATAACCCATCGAAAAAAGCGGTTTAACTCAACTTCGAAGTTCACATCCCAAACTTTACAGTAAGTTTAAAAGTGCCCGATCGACAAAAACCGCAATGACTCAGCAAAAGTTCGTCAAATAAAATTATCAACGCAATTTTTGAGACAGTAAAAATGCGCACTGTGCGTCGTAAATCTTCAAATAAAACCGAAAATGCGGTCGAAGCGAGCAAAGAGCCGAAAGATAAAACGCCGAAAACACATAGGAGAAGCGATGGACAGGTTGAACAAATTAGGGTGCGAGTGTGGGAATTAGTTCAATTAAGTATACCTAATTATACACTACTGTGTAAAATACCAGTAGTTGAGACCTGTAGAGAAATGGGAGACTGCGTATCGTAGGGTGCATGCGAGATGTGTGTGATAAAAAAGTGAAATAATGCATGGAAATGATTTATGAATCCATCTAAGAGTGAAAACAATGGTGTTTTCCTTTGCTTAACTGCGCCTTAGGCCGGAATTAGAGCTCAGCGTCGATTTGACGTGAAATGATGACGTGAAATTACGTCGTGAAATTAATTACACGAGTGTGGATCATGCTACGGGTCTACAATTTTCTAAGGATAATATATGAATCAATACCTTAATCGTGTCCAATACTGAGTGTTATCAGCCACAACTAGAGCGAATTGAAAAATTAAATTTTTATCATTTCACGTCATCATCATTTCACGTCACAGTGTCAGGGAACAACTTGACATTGGTGTTTTCCTATGTGTATGGTGTATTTGATATATTGATTCATATATTATCCTTAGAAAATTGTAGACCCGTAGCATGATCCACACTTGTGTAATTAATTTCACGACGACATTTCACGTCATCATTTCACGTCGAATCGACGCTGAGCTCTAATTCCCGCTTTAAAGATGGAAAAGCGCCATGGCGCTTTTGTCGCTTGGGGTATTTTTGTGTGGCGCCAGGAACAATGCCTGGCGCTTGGCGCTGGGGCTGGCGCTTTTTCCATCACTAACTGCGAGAACAATTTATAAAAAATGTACCCTTTTTTACACGTTCCTCAGATTTCTAAAAATACCTTATGCTTGGGTATAAATGCTCACAATTTGGAAGGTGTATTTACGCTTATGTGTACACTTTCCATAAATACCAGTAGTTGACCAACTCTGATGTATGCCTAGCTAAATATTTATTTCGATGACGCTTTCAAATTTGGTTACCACCCCCCTCAATCGCAGGCATCAGTCACATCGGGTGAATCGGGGCAAAAGTCACAAAATACGGCCACCGATAAGGATGGCAAAGAATTTGATTCCATGAGGATTAACAGAAATCTCAGACGTTACATCCGTGCGGTGGAACAAGAGGTAAATACCTATTGTTGGCAGACACACTAGTTGACACACGTGTGTCAACTGGTCTGTGTCAACTCGGAACTGTCAACTTCACGTGTCGCTGAGCGATCTACAAATGCACATGCAGCAATGTTGAAAAAGAAATATTACGGCAAGTCATTGGAAGATCGCTTATCGACACGTGAAGCTGAAATCTGAGTTGACACAGACCAGTTGACACGCATGTGTGAACTAGTGTGTGGGCCGCCATTGATGTAGAAGAAGTAAAAAAATTTGAATGCTAGTTTTTTTGAAGGAAATACCGTATTTCCTCAAAACACCCCCCCTCGAAAAAAGCTAGCGGCTAGCTAACCGCTAAAATAAATAGCGGTTTTTGTTGCATTTTTCGACGTCTGTGTACGTTTCAAACAACAATTTAGTACTGGGATTTCGAAAAATTTCTGGCGAAAAAATATCCCCCCTCGAAATACCCCCCTCGTTCACCCCCCTCAAAATTTCCATCCAATTTTTAAAGGAAATCGGTTTAAAGGTTTCTCTAATAGGCCGCTAAATGCCAAGTCCGAATCGAAGTGGCATCACGAAACAGCTGACGTTCACTCAAAAAACACAAATATTTTCCATCACCGCTGACAGGCCAGACTGCCACTGACCTGGGACAAAGCGGAGGTAACAGACCACGCCTACTGGCACGAAGTCAGCTGGTGCCAATGCCAGACACTCTAAAATGGCCTAAAAATGTCAAATGTCATGCAATGTGTCTAAAGTCAGGGAAAGTTATGGAAAATGCCCTGGAACGCGGAAAATGTACGTTTGTCATGTTCCAAGGCATTTTCCATGACTTTAAGACACTTTACATGACATTTGACGGTTTAGATAGCATTTGACAAGGTCTGGGAATGCCCCCTCCATGGCAGTTGAGCATTTTAAAGATCAACGAAGTGCAGCGCCAGCCGTGTTACAGGCCGCCGCCGAAAACTTGCGTCGCTAGAATGGCAAAATGTAAAAGGGGCAGGAATGAAGCGCGGGTGAGGTTTGCATATTTACGTCGTTAAAGCAGAGATTATAGCTCAGCGCGAATTTGATGTAAATAAAATGATGACGTAAAATTACGTCGTAAAATTAAATACATGAGTGTGGATGATGCTACAGGTCTACAACTTTTTATGGATAATATAAATATGAATCAATACCTTAATCGTGTCCAATACTGAGTGTTATCAGCCACAACTAGAGTGAATTAAAAAATTCGATTTTTTCATTTTAAGTCATCATATTGGTGCTGCACACACTAGTTTACTAACGGTAAACTAGGAATTTTGTAAACTCATTTTTCAGCTGCTGAGCGCATCTGAGCATAACGCATTCCTGTAAACTAAGATGCATGCATAAGCTAAAAAATGTGTTTACCAAATTCTTACCTTTCCGTTAGTAAACCAGTGTGTGCAGCGGCTTTACATCAGGGAACTAATTTTACATTTCATGTCAATGATTTCATCCAACCATTTACCAATGAATTTTTCAATTCACTCTAGCTGTGGCTGATAACACTCAGTATTGGACACGATTAAGGTATTGATTCATATATTATCCATAAAAAATATATAAAATATATATCCATATAAAATGTAGACCTGTAGCATCATCCACACTCATGTAATTAATTTTACGACGTAATTTTACATCATCATTTTACATCAAATTCACGCTGAGCTGTAATCTCAGCTTTAGTGGCAAGTGACAAATTTCAAATAAGGGCGCAAATTCCGGCCCAACTATGATTAGCGTTACAAAAACGGCTGTTTTTCAGAAATATAGGCTAATTAAATATGATATCGGAGAAACGTGCTAAAAGGTGACTTAGGTGCTCCACACTGTGGTTGACGCTACTTTTTAGAAGTCGATTGAGTCAACTCAGAGTCAACTGGTTTTTTTAGTTGACCCCAGAACCTATTTAGTTGAAAACATGCACACTTTTTTGTGTCAACTGAAAAATTTGGACAGTTGACAATTTTGAGGAAGTGACAAGTCAACTAAAATGACACACATGCGCTAAAAAGTGTATGTTTTTCATTCAGTTGACATTTCTTGATGATTACCTTTCTCAATTGGGTGATTTTATTAGGCAAAAATCAACTTTAGTTGACATTTTTGCTGCACTCAAATAACTGATTTTTATAGTGAAAATGTCAACTAGTGAAAAATGTGTATGTAGTGCATGCAAGTGTACGTTTTTAGTTGACATTTTCATTTTACAGAAATTCAATTGACACAAGTAGTCACTCTTCATTGTCAACTGCCCAAAATAGTGCAAAAAAGTATGAAAAAGTACATTTTTTCACTAGTTGACACAGCACTCGCCGACTTTCTAAAAGTACCTTTATTAGTTCATTTTTAATTGAAAATGTATGAAATTTGAGACTCTGATAGAGAAAAATTTACTCCATCTTTCATAGAAGAACTTTATGCATGAAAAATTGTAATAAAGTTTTGAAAAACATTTTTGTCCAAATTTTTTGCTTGAGTTGACATCAGGTTTTTGTACTGATTGTACGCGCATGCTCACTTGACAACCATGAATTTTTAACTTTGTCAACTTCCAAAAAAATTTTATCAGAAAACTTACTAAAAATGTAATTTGTTGCTGGAGTAGTGAGGGAAAAGGTGAAAAAGTGGATAAAGACTGGTGAATGCAGACTGTCATGGATAAAATGGCCAAATTGCTCAATTGACATATCAATGTTATTGTATTTGTCAAATTCATGAATTCATACTCAACTCAGCAATTTTACACTCATTTTCAAAAATCATTTTTGAAAGTCAAATATGTTTCTATTCTTAACAATTAAAAAATATATGTTTGAATATTTTTCCTCTATCAAATGACATGTATTACACAATTTGAATTAAAATAAAAACATAACTTTGAAATATTTATACATCAAATTTTCTAAAAATCATATATTTTGTTTCATATATGCATTTCTTTTTGTTCAGTGATCACTATGTTCCAAATTTTTTTATCTTTCTGCCGGTACTGTTTGCAATATGATATACATTTGTTGTGTTCAATGAAAAATAAATTTTGGTTTGATGCAAAACAATTTTTTCATCAATCATTAAGGCATCATTTAAACATGTTGTTATATCAAAAAATTGCCCTATATTAATACTACATGAATCACCAAAACAATATTCACACAATTACACATGTCACAAATTAAAATTTTTCAATGTGTAACAAGAAAATAAATTTTAAAATTATCATACTTTACTTTAACACGAATAATTGAGTGTCACAATATCAAATGGATTTTGCTTAACAACATAGGAACATTTAAATCACACAAATAGCATCAACAAAGGCTGGGTCAACTCATTTCTGAAAATGTATTTTTCGCAGTTGGCAATATTGTTTAACAATCAGACCTAACTACCCAAAAAATAACAAAAAACAGGTTAAACCATACGCAGTTGCGTAAATGTCTACTAAGAAATAGGTTGTGTCAACTAAATGGAGTTGACTCTGAGTAAACGCTGGAATCTATGTCAACTAGCGTGTGCAGCGCCTTTAGCCGGATTTACAGCACAAAGATGAATAAAAGGTGATAAAATACAAGAAATAAAATGTCATCGAAAAAATCGAAGAATTCATATTCTCAAGTTTTTTTCTTCAAAATTCATGTTCAATACCCAATTTTTTAACACAAATTTATCATGTGCGAGATGTTAAATTGAATTTGAAAGAAAAACGGTGGATGAAATATGGTCTGCCGACAATTTTGGATACTAACTGGATTTTGAATAAATAAAAAACTTGAAAACTTGTTAATGATGTATATTTGGTGATGTTTTATTTGTCGTTTCTACTCCTATTTGTCATTATGCTGTAAATCCAAACAAAAAGAAAATTTTCTAAAAACGATAAAGGCCCAGTCGTGTGGAGGCACAAGTACCTAAATGAGTAACTTCACGCAAACTTCCACCATGTTACCGTATTTCTTCTAATAGAACGGCGCCGTTCTATTTTTTCGTCAACTTTTTACCTGCCGTTCTATTGGAGGTATGCCGTTCTATTAGAAGAAAAACGGTATGACCTATTACCTACGCAGGTGCAAGAGCAGTGGCACAAGGAGGTTGCCAAATACATGGAAGACTTGGAGCAGGAGCGGGCGCGCGCAGCCCCCATTTCCGTGTCATGGGGTGGAAAAAGTACAGACGCCCCCAAGTGAGGGTGGGGGTTGATAACCTCGTGAAATACTAACCAATCGTTGGGGCAGCCCCAGCCCTGTAAAATGTCAAATGACGTGAAAAGTGTCTGAAGTCATGAAAAATGTCGTGAAAAATGGCAAACATATGTTTGCCATTTTACATGACTTTTGTTACTTTGCATGATATTCATTTTACAGGATCTAGGATAGGCGCCCTGACCGCGTTGAATGTGGTTTGCAGTGCCTTCTTGTGTGTCTGATTTTCGAAAAGAAACTTAAACCTGTTTTGAACTCTTTGGTGACATTTTCGGGTGCAGTCTTTCCGTGTTTAGTGAGAAGTCAAGTTACCTGTCACATTTTGCAAAAATATTGAATCCAGTTGGCGATCAGTCCTTATGTGCTAATCAAACACGGTGTACCGAAATATTTAATATCCTCTCCTCTTATACCATGCTTACTTTACACCTTGCACGCGTGGTTCCAGCTGGAAGTATGCCAACGATGGTTAACGTGTGCGAGTTTCATAAAAAGATGACAAAATTGATTGTTGTTATAGTGTTATTCATTAACATATACACATCGATGAATTTTTTTCATCTTTTTACGGAAATCGCATGATTTAATGATCATTGGCACGCTTCCAACACGAGACATAAATCAGTGCGAGGGCAGAGTATCATGTACGCCGAGTATACTTTGATATCTTTTTTATATTTCTCCCTTTTTCTCAATTACTATTAACATAGTTATATGGTTATATTTATATAGCTAGTTATCTCTCTGAATAGGTTCTCAGTGAACATGAACCGAATCATATACCTATAATTAATTAGTATGCGTTTTTGCCAATAAACCCACATTTTTACCGCATTTCAGACCGATACCGCATACGGATCCACCCGCAACGAACAAGAAATCAGCGCTAGCTACAGCTGCGGGATCAAGTGCTTCGGACGCAAAACACACCAGCCAAGATTTCCACCCGACGCAAAAAGCCAGTGCCGAAACTGAGCCGGAAGATGTGTGTTATTAACCTAATGTGCCTACACACACTAGTTTTCACCGTGACTTTGTGTGAAAACTAAATTTTTTTTAAATGCGAATAAATGAACCCGGTTGAATGATTTAATAAAAATTAAATTTGAATTTAATTTAATAAAAGTTACAAATTGAAATTTTGTAAACTAAAACACATATAGCATACAATAAGAGTAGGCTGAATGTCGCCATGTCGCCATTTCAGTTTTCACACATGTCACGGTGAAAACTAGTGTGTGTAGGGTCATTGGTGCATTTTTGTGGTGACAGATTTTATTGGCCCCACTAGGTTTTGTTGCATTGCCAGCCTGCACTGTAGTTGACAAGTTGCACTAAATTCAATTGGGTACTAAACATTTAGTATACACATTTGTCTGACATTAAAAAATTAGGCAAAAATAATATGAGAAGTTATTTTCATTGTTCCCATTCGATCCATTTGTTAGATCATATAAACATGCATAAGGTTCAGCATTATGTTTGTTTGAAACAAGTTCACTGTTTAGTAATTCAAGTGTGACACTCATGAATTGAAGTTTATGACATCTTTTTAATGCTCACTTGTTTTGCAATTGAATTTGAATTTTACAGCTTCAGAGCACTACAGCTATTTTTAATCAGCCAGGAACAGGGAGCAGGAGAAAGATGCCATCGTCCCAGTCGAATGAGTGACCAGTGAACAGAAGCGATCTGCGCTTGGCATACTGCCAATTTGGCTACATCCTACAGTGACATCAGTGGGGCACTTTGTGCCGTGTTTTGTGCACCAGGAACTGAAAATGTCATGAAATTGCATTGTATTTATGAAAGGCACCTTCATTATAATGTTAGAAAATCCAAAGAGGTATAGTTCAGATTTCAGTTGAACATTCAGACTGACTCTTTTCCTCAGAAAACGTGCCTCTGTATGGGCTCTTCAAGTTGTTCTAGCTATGTGACTGTAGTTTGTAACTTGTTGTGAATAACTGTTGTGAGCTGTGATAAGATCAATTATTATCATGCTGCCTTTCTACTGTACAATGAGCATGACACACGCCACGAAGGTCATATTCAATTGGGCAGTTTAATGTGAAAAGAAATGCTGCGTGTAGTCGCGAATGAATTGAATGAAGAAGCTATGGATTTTGTCATCTGCAAAAAACACTATCCTGTGTTATGGTGGAGAAGTTGGAGTTTTATAATTCGAAAATTTCAAAAATTCGAGTTCGGGAATAAGTTCGATTTTACGTTCCGCTAGAGATAAACTTTTCACTTTTCACAACACTTTTTAACTTTACTATTTATTGACTTTCCATTTATCATTTTACTTTACTCTTAACTCCACTCTTAACCTTTAACTTTGCCTCTGGCGCTACCGGCCCAGGTTATATGATATTTACACAGCTACGCATTTATTTTTTGTTGAGATTTATCTATGTAAATGCGTTTTTTCTGTTCATTTACATAGGTATCTGATAACTATTCGTCTGGACTCAAAATTCCATGTCTTCAATGATGGCTCCCTCTCAGGTTATGAATAAGATCCTGCTGTATGTTTACATTGTATCCGATTTCATGCAATGTCATGCTCGCATGCATTTCCGCACTGATTTGATTCGGTTCCGGTGAGAAAACGTGCAGTCAACGCACATTTACCAGTAGTCAAATACCACTAATGATTGCAAACAAAAATTAGAAAATTCGAAAACTTTTCTTTTTTAGAGGTTCCAACTTTTATTCCACCATGAGAAAACACTTAGAAATGGATGTTTTACTAGAGAAATTCAAAATAAAGTTTTCTAAATTCAATATTTTTTAAGTATTTTTCAGTAAACGTAGAATCCAAAAATACAGTATGTATAACTTCCGTATATTTGTATATTTCATATTTATCTATTCACGGCGGAAAAAGGAAAAAAAATGGTTGCAAACCCGCAAAACATTTACCTAGGTATTATACATTTATACATTCATAAATTTTTCTAAAGGAAACACTCCATCATGAGGTCATCGTGAAAAAAATCAAAATTGTTCCAAAAAAAAGAAAAAGGTTTCAGGAAAAACACATTCGTCGTTTGTACGTGACTCCGCCTTTCTATTTCAACCTTTTCATTTTTGTGAAAGTGCATATATAAGTATCCAGCTCATGCGTTATCGGCTGACACTTAAGTAATTTTGGGCGCATACTTTGCGGTCCGCTGGGTCTACATTCGAAATTTATCAGAATTTTTTTTTGGAAAAAACCTGGCATTTTAGAAAAAAAAACTTTACCACGGGGTTGCCATCGTTAAATACCAAATAAATGTCTTTGTGGGTACTTTAATAAATGTCTTGTGGGTGCTCTGATAAAAATGCTCACCACATTTCCTTTGTAGATAGAGTTATCTTCGTTCAAATTGTAGTTCAACTTGGACGGTATTGCAAAGTTCTAATAATAAAAACCAAATAGTGATGGAAAAGTGCCAGAAAAAGGTCGCGAAGTGCCAATAGCGCTGGCGCGGCGTCATTTGGCGCCAGCTCTATGGCACCATTTTATCACTAGCACCGACTATTTGCACACAATTAAACCTGTCGCATTTCTTACTTTTTTATCAATTTACATTTGCAGGCCAAAAACGAATTTTTTACGTCAAAAAATACTTTTGCGCTGTCGAAATGAATATGGTAACTATAAGCGTGAAAAGAAATGCCATCTATGACAGCACCAGCGCCACGGTGCATTATCAAGCAACAAAAACCGTGATGGAACCATTGTGGACTGTATGCAGATGGTTTGGTGTGTTCCACTTCCACAACAACAGCTTCCTGTCATGGATTCTATATATATACAGGTACATAGGATTGTTCTAAAGTTGATATTGTTATACACTAGCGGTCAGAATAGTTGAGACTTTTTACCATAGAGAAATGGGAGGCTGGGGGTCAACCACACTTTTGTTGCTTCCCAGTTACTTATCCCTGGCCCAATTTTGATGCTGTTCGAGTATGTTGGGTTTTCAGGTCGGGACTATGACTACAAAAATTTGTTTGCTTGAACAATCCCCCAGTCACTAGATAAGGGGGGTCTATAAAAAGGTGATCAATAAAATTTAAATATCTGGCCAATCTGAGTGATTGATTTTGAAGCTTAATAACTTGGCCATTTCTGGGCCGATTTGAATCATTTAACTCTTACAATGATCGGGACAACCTGAAGATTTGATTTTTAATGTCAGATAAGTGATGTATAAATTCCGTATGCCGATTTGACCCAGTTTTTCAACACGAAAAATAAATTTTTTTTCTGAACATGCTAACGTATACTCTTGATTGAGAGAAACACAATACTGAAAGAATCAGATCGATATCTTTTACCAATCAAAAGTTACCAACCAATCACTTCAAACTTCTGCCTTTCATCCGTATCAATAACCGCAGGCCCAAATCGATATATGCACAATTCTACATCACCGCTTTGACCTCAAAAATGAACTCTCCAATCATTTGTGATCATTTTAAAAGTTGATTGACAAAAATCGGTCAACAAATGAATGATTTATTGACGTGCAAATTTTGTTATTTCTGTGCGACACCCAATTTTTTTAGAAAAATTTACTTTTTTTCAGACCCACCATTTCTTGGGTCAGGGGAGTCGTAGAAAGATGCCATCGACATAAAATAAGTTAGCCCTGACATAAAATTACATTACATTCAAATATCAACGATTTTCGCTGAGCGGTTGAGGAGTGACGTGCACGCGAACACAGTCGGACCTCACCTGAACAAATTTCCCTTATGAGACGACGGTGGATCGTCCCAACTATTCTGACCGCTAGTGTACTCGGCTGCCCGCAATGTAGGTATGCGCTCAAAATCACTTATGTATTAGTAGAGCGAGATACTTATGTATATATCGTTCTACTTACATATGTGTACATTATAATTACCTGCAAAAGAAAAATATTTTGAAAAGAGGAAGGCGGACTCGACAACAACCAAAAAAAATTTCATGCCTGAAATCTTTTTTATTCTTCGTTTTAGAACACTTTTTTTATTAATTATGACATCATGATGGAGTGTTTCATTCAGTAAAATGCATAGCATGCGGTCTGGCACAGTATTGTGGCCACACAAGCTAGTTTTCATGGTTCCAAATTTGAAAGCTCATTCAAAAACTGAATGGCGACGCTAACGCTAATTGACGCTACCACTATATCGTCACTGGACCAATCAGACTCAGCGCACTAGTATTAGAATGCAATTATTAGTTTACAGAAATGATCAGTCCATGAACTACTGTTTAAGGTGTCCGAGAAGATTTCGATCGAGTTTTCAAATCGGAACCACAAAAACTAGCTTGTGTGGCGCCAATGATTCATTTATTTATATTCATCTTAACCAATCTTTTTCAGCACGCTTCTGACGATAAATGCAACGTGCATTACACTTCCCAGCTCTATATGGTCCATCATTGAAGAGTCTTTTGAGATGAGCTATGTTTTGGTGAACAAAGTCATTGTATTCTTGTTAGTTGTTATACTCAGCCCACAGCACAGTTTACATGCGCGCATACCGTCATCTCCACCTATACAATTTCGAGAGAACTGCACGCTAAGGATGCTTCAATGCAAAAGATAGGAGGCACAATCACAGGCCTCATTGTGCCCGATTCCTGTGTGTTTTTGCACACAATGCAGTCACTATTTATTAGTACAAATGCCCTTTACAAACACGATCCACAATCTTGACAAACAGGGTTAGTAGATGGCAAAGTTGCTTCCCAAGAATGCAATTGCACATGTATAGGGGGTTGACTTGAGTTTTTAGGGGCTGAGTTTACAATTCAGGGTTCAGTTGATGGGTGTTGATAAATTAGAGTTGAGTTGACAGAAGTTTAAAGATAAGGGGCTGTTGACACAAGTTTAAAAATTAGAGGCTGAGTTTATGGGAGTTGAGTTGATGGGTGTTTGCCAAATTAGGGGCTGAGTTTATGGGAGTTAACAATAACATTACCATAATCCTTAAGTGAGGCCCCCGGGGCTAAAAAATATAAATTGTGATATAATGCATTTGTGGGTTACTGATTACAATGATTTGAAATATGCACTCCATTCTGACAGTACATTACGATAACCCTGAAATTGAACACAAAATGGGGCCAAAATTTTCAAATTGTGAAATGATGCATTGTGGGTTTCTAATTGCACTGATTTGATATATAATGCACTCCATTTTGACACTACATTACCATAACCCTGAAAATGAACCACTGGGGCCAAAAACTTTCAATTTGTGAAATGATGCATTTTTGGGTTTCTGGTTGCACTGATTTCAAATTTAGGTTTCTGATTGCACTGATTTGATATATGCACTCCATTGACACTACATTACCATAACCCGAAAAATGAACCCATGGGGCCAAATACTTTCAATTTGAGAAATGATGCATTTTCAGGTTTCTGATTGCACTCATTTGAAATATGCACTTCATTTTGACACTACATTACCATAACCCTGAAAATGAACCTCTGGAGCCAAAAACTTTCAATTTGTGAAATCATTCATTTTTGGGTTTCTGATTGCACTGATTTCAAATTTGGGTCTATGATTGCACCAATTTGATATATGCACTCCATTTTGACACTACATTACCATAACCCTAAAAATGAACCCATGGGGCCAAATACTTTCAATTTGAGAAATGATGCATTTTCGGGTTTCTGATAGCACTCATTTGAAATATGCACTTCATTTTGACACTACATTACCATAACCCTAAAAATGAACCCCCTGGGCCAAAAACTTTCAAACCATAAAATGATGGATTTGTGGGTTTCAGAGTGTAGCTATTTCAAATATGCCCAGGGCTTAAAAAATTAGAAATTGTGAAATGATTCGATGTGGGTTTCTAATTGCACTGATTTGAAATATGCAATCCATTTTGACACTACATAACCCTGAAAACTACATAACCATAACCCTGAAAATGAACCTCTGGAGCCAAAAACTTTCAATTTGTGAAATCATTCATTTTCAGGTTTCTGATTGCACTCATTTGAAATATGCACTTCATTTTGACACTACATTACCATAACCATAAAAATGAACCCCCTAAGCCAAAAACTTTCAAATCATAAAATGATGCATTTGTGGGTTTCTGATTGTAGAGATTTCAAATATGCACTCCATTTTGACACTACATTACTAAAACTCTGAAATTGAACCCCTAGACCCAAAAATTTCTAATTGTAAAATGATGCATTTTGCAGGTTTCTTGTTGCACTGATTTGAAATGACTCAATTTCAACTCTACATTACTGTAAGCCTTAAATTGAACCCATGGGGCTAATAAATTAGAAATTGTGAAATGATGCATTTGTGGCTTTTTGATTGCCTTGATTTGAAATATGCACTTCATTTTGACACTACATTACCATAACCCTGAAAATGAACCCCCATGGCCAAAAATTTTCAAATCATAAAATGATGTGTTTGTGGGTTTCTGATTGTAGCGATTTCAAATATGCACTCCATTTTGACACCACATTACTAAAACCCTGATAATGAACCCCTGGGCACAAAAACTTTCAATTTGTGAAATGATGCGTTTGTGGGTTTTTTATTGCAGTGATTTGAGATGTGCACTCCATTTCTACTCTACATTACCATAACCTTTTAAGTCTAACCCTTGGGGCTAAAAAATTGAAAATTGTGAATTGATGCATTTGTGGATTGATGATAGTGATTTTTTGAAATATTCATACCATTTTCACACTACATTACCATAAACCTGAAAATGAGTTTACGGGAGTTTCCAAATTAGGGGCTGAGTTTATGGGAGTTTCCAAATTAGGGGCTGATTTTAAGGGAGTTTCCAAATTAGGGGCTGAGTTTATGGGAGTTTCTAAATTAGGGGCTGAGTTTATAGCAGTTTCCAAATTATGGGTTGAGTTTACAGGAGTTTCCAAAATTGGGGGCTGAGTTTATGGGAGTTTTCAAATTAGAGGCTGAGTTTATGGGAGCTTACAAATAAGTGGCTGAGTTTATGGGAGTTTGCAAGTTAGGGGCTGAGTTTACAAGAGTTTGCAAGTTAGGGGCTGAGTTTATAGGAGTTTCCAAATTAGGGGCTGAGTTTACAGGAGTTTCCAAACTAGGGGCTGTGTTTACAGGATTTAGAGGGGGTCCCCATGGGGTGCCATTTTTGGGGGGTCTCCAGGGGGTGCCATTTTCTGGAGGTACATATGGGGGTGCCATTTCAAGGGGGTCCACATAGGGTGCCATTTTTTGGGTGGTCCCCAGGGGTGCCATTTTTTGGTGGTCCTCAGGGGGGTGCTATATTTTTTTTGCAGGGGGGTCCTAAGGGGGTGCCATTTTGGGGTGGTCTCCAGGGGGTGCCATTTTTGGAGTCCCCAGGGGGAGCCAACTTTGGGTGGGTCCCCAGGGGGTGCCATTTTTGTGGGGGTTCCTAGGGGGTGCCACGTTTGGGGGGTCCCCAGGGGGTACTATTTTGGGGGGTCCCAAGGGGGTGCCATTTTTGGGGGGTCCCTAAGGGGTGTCATTTTTCGGTGGTCCTCAGGGGGTGCCATATTTGTGGGGCCCTAGGGGGTCTCATTTTTGGGCGGTTCCCAGGGGGTGCCACTTTTGGGGGGTTCCCCGGGGGGTGCCATTTGGAGGGGGGTCCCCATTGGGGTGTCAGTTTTTGCAAGCCTCTGAGTAGTGGGTACCTATAGCAGGATTCTCTCCAACCTTCAGTTGGGTTTTGTGGTTCTCTACAATGATTACCACAAGGATTTACAAACACAAAAAGAACAGCAAAGCACAAATGTAACCAATTGAAGATTACAACAAAGTTTGACACCTTGCAAAAACCACACTATCATATCACAAAACCTATACCACACAGAATGCACACTGCACACCATCATACCAAATCGCAAACTGTCCACATTTTACTACCGAGTTTCATGCCCAACCATTTTACAGTTAACAGTTTTACATTTTACCAACCAAGTTTACAAAAATCCATTCCAAAACATTGCATCTTTGGTATTGGTCTTGTTATTGTTGGTACATTACATACTGCATTTCAAAACACATGCCTAGCATGTGGCCAAACTTAACTAAAGTATCATATTTTCTCCAATGGTATTAATTGTAGAGAACCACAAAACCCGACCGAAGGTCGGAGAGAATCCTGCTAGTACGCAACAACGGGCCTTGCAACACTTTTATGTACCCACTTTCACAAAAAGGACAATATTATGAAAAAATGCATTTTTTGCATGAAACGTTTTTTTCAATTACATTTTTGGAACTATTTTATTTTTTATTAACAATGACGTTATTATGGATTAATTTGTTAAGAAAATTGTATAGTGTGCAATCCGCAGAGTATTGCGCCATGCCATTCCACATGTTCAACACCGATGCCATTCCGGTATATCTTCGAATAAGACCCCCTGTATAACTCCTTCTTCAATAACCCCCTGAGTAACGCCCAACTTGAATAACTCCCCCTACTGGCAGGGTTAGGAACCCCCTCCCTCCGTTGAATAACTCCTCCGCCTTGAATAACTCTCCTCAAAAACTTTATCGAAAAGTCACTCCCCTGGGGTCTTATTCGAGGATATATGGCATATTTATTTAGCAAGGTGATATCAAATTAAGAATTCTGCACCCATGCAGGTATGTCATATTAACTTGGGTCAATGCAATAACGATATGGAGAAGTAATTCTAAGATTGACATGTACACAGATGCTATGGAGAAAATGATTGTTCAAAGTAAGATAAATCGATGAAAAAAGTGCCATGAGATGTTGCCATTTGATGTGTAAAAATTCAGGAAAAAAACCAACAAAAAAAACCTGGTTCATGCGTTCTGGAGTTGCCAAATTATACATGCCTTGCTGAAAAATGGGCAAAACAAGCACAGGGTTGACAGATTACACGTAGCGGTGGTTGCCTTAGGTGCACATTCTTTTTATGACACAACATACCTACGGCACCCATGTTGAGACAGAAACACAAATGTTGCACATTTCGATCTCTGGCACTATTTTATATCACTAAAAATGAATTTGACTCAATGATGATTGTCCGATAATGACTGAATCTCGACATTTTACAGGTAACACAAATTCTCTGAAATGGAGTAAGAAAATGAAAACGATCGCTATCAACGCAGCAATAACCATTCCTCTGAATATTGGTATCCAAATCATATTGACAATTGTGATTATGATGGTTATCTTGGACGATGAAACGATTTTCATCTTGCTACCATTGCGCATTTTTGGATACAAATCGTTCGTCGCTCTGTGCTTCGATACGACCTTTTTCTGGTGTCATGACTTGCCGCTGAGAGTTCTGTGCCCTAATAAGCGAAAAAAGCTTAAACTTGACTTATTTTTGATCAACAAAATTTGGGTGGGGGTATAATTTGAACGTGGGCTATTCATGAAGGGGTTATTTCCACAGTTCACTCAGACCGTCGTGTATTTCAAGAGAGTGAATTCGACGAAATTCGATAGGTATAAGGTATTTTTCAACAAAAAGCAAGAGCGGTATATGAAAAAAAAACAATTTCACAAACGCCAAAAAATTTTGTATTTGAAATATCAAAACTGTGTAAAATATGTAGTCTTTTTACAAAAACTTCACTATACAATGATAAATACTTCGATAAGAAACCATTAAAAAAAGTATCCCATTATTGATGATGGGAAGTGATAAGAGTGTGATCAAAAAGTAAAACAATATATTTCCTGAATCTGTAAATTGCCAGCGGCAACATTGACACCTCTGGTTTTGGTGTATCTACACACAAGCGTCCATTCTGCGCTTTCTGGTGCCACTCACAGACCCTGTAAAGAGCCCTGTAAAATGTCAAATGTCACGCAACGTGTCTTAAGTCATGTAAAATGCCCTACAAAATGGCAACTAGGTTGCCATTTTGCAGGGCATTTTACATGACTTTAGACACTTTGCATGACATTTGACATTTTACACGGCTCTTTACAGGGTCTGTGAGTGCCCCTGGTTGAAGTTTGGATAGCTTGCTCTCTGGTCTGCGACAGTTTGGACTCAGTCGCCAATGATCTGGACAATTTGACATCGCGCAGACGCCCACTCGAAGCGGTAGATGCGTAGATTTGTTGATACCGAAATTCCTAATTGTGAAAAGCCTGGAACAAGTCACCTCAGTGCGAAGCCCCGAAAGTGCAATAGTAGGGTGTCAACAATTTTTTTCTCGGTAAACTGAAAATGGAAGGAAAAATTTGCAATATGAGATAGATTTATCTGTATATTTTATCAGATTTTCCATATTTTACAATAAAATAATGCGAACTCTTGTGAAATTATCATTATAAAAATGCATAGAGATCTACAGCTTTTGAAGTGTTAAAAATCCATAGCGGCCTAGAAAGGCCGAGTTATTTAGCTTCAAAGTCAATCTGGGAGATCGGCCAGGTAACATGACCACCTCTTAAGACCCTCTTACTGGGGGATTATTCAAGGAAACAAAAAAATTTGGTCGTAGCCCCGACCCCAAACCCCCAACATATTCGAACGGCATCAAAATCAGCCAATTTACAACAGAATGGGATGACACGACACCCCCTAAAATGCCACCCCCGATTTCACCGGTAGCTTGACTAGCGCCACACCAGGAAAGTGACATGGCCATTTTGGCCCATGAAGCCATTGAAGTGATCAGATGTTATATTTTATTTATTTACACATATTCTGTAAATATTTATTTCAAATAGAATGCAAACTTTTTTCGCAAATATCTTCTCAGAAATACGATCAAATGGTCAAAGAGCGGATGAAAACAATAGTCAATTCAGCTGAAACGATTGAACGGATCTATGGATGGCCGATTTTGATGGTGATATCAAACTGTTTGGTAACATCCATTCTCATTGTTTATTTTCAGCTGCAGACGTTGATTTACTCGAACAAAGATAATGGAAAAAGCACTATGGGTATTATGTCCGTTGTAAGTCGATTTCAAGTTTTCGATTTCCATGTACAGGCCTTAATTGGTGATTCAAAGGCGCTGTGGTTTTGAATTATTAATTTGGTTTTTCAAACCATTTTCGCAACAATAAATGGGATTGTGATTCACGGTGAGTAGTGATGGAATGGCGCCATGGCGCTGGCGCCATTTGAGGGCGCCAAGGGGCGCCGCGCCATGGCGCCCTTTTTCCGTGGCGCCCTTGGCGCCTGGCGCCCTGCTTTAAAAGGGCGCCAAAAAGGCGCCAGCAGGGTTTCGAGGTGAGTGCTGTGTAAATGAAAAAAATAATGAAAAATGCATCTGTGGATGATCTTAATTCGTCAGAAAAATGAACGAAGTGGTGTGAATCGGTGGAAATCTTTTGTCCAACGTTTCATCAGATGTGTCTGACGGATCAGAAGACAAGAATGATGGACCGTCGAACTTGCAAAATTATAAAAAAAGGATTCAAATCGTTGCAATTCCGTTTTTGTCAATTTCAGGGAAATATTGATAGGAAAAGCCTATTTGAAGTGAATGGATTGTTATCAAATGACAATTTCCATTGTGTTTATTTATTTACGTACATATGGATCCAGAGCCCTACCCCTTGCGGGGTTACGCCCTTCCAATATTCACACAAATCCCTGTGTTTGTCATGGCACACCGGGATAGCTGTGTTTGAATTCGTCATGTGGATTTTATTGAAAAAAAATTTTTGTTGCCAGGGGCCAGTTCCGCAAGTGGAAAAGTTAAGAGTTAAAGCTTAAGAGTTGAGTAAAATGACAAATGACAAGTTATGAGTAGAGTTAAGAGTTGAGAGTTGAGTAAAACGACAAATGATTTTACTCAACTCTTAACTTTTAACTTTACTCTTAACTTATCATTTATCATTTCACCCAACTCTTAACTTTTAACTCTTTACTTTTCCACTTACGGCACCACATGTGTTTTTGTTCATTACATCCTGAAGAACGCGAATTAAGACGTGAATGCGTGTACCACGGTGCTGTAGCAACATTTTTAGCACACGCAGGGTGTTGTAGGCACTTATTTTTCCTGGCGCCCTTGGCGCCTGGCGCCCTATTTTCCAAATGGCGCCATGGCGCCCTTGGCGCTTGGCGCCCTCTATCCGTGGCGCCCCTGGCGCCTGGCGCCCACTTTCCGAATGGCGCCATGGCGCCCTTGGCGCCTGGCGCCCTTTTTCTGTGGCGCCCTTGGCGCTTGGCGCCCAGTTTCCGAATGGCGCCATGGCGCCCTTGGCGCCTGGCGCCATTTTTTCTGGTGCTTTTCCATCACTAACGGTGAGGTGCCTTGATCAGGGGTCGCAAAATCTGAGGAAAAAAAAGGAAATAAAAACAAGATGGAAAAGTGAGGAAAAAAATAAATAAAACATGGATTAAAAATACAATTTGAATAAAATTTTACTACAATTTTAGTAAAAAAAATTTTACCCTGGTCACGAATTGAATTAAAAAATATGATTAAAATTAAAATAAAATGGAAAATATAAGAATAAAATAAAATGAAACTTTAATAAAACAAAGTTAAAATCGAATTTTAAAACAATTTTCCTACAATTTTGGTATAAAGCATTTTCTACAACCAACCCTGGCCTTGATGATGATGCCTGTGCTGCATATACTGCCAAAATTATCTGTCATGCAGGGTATTCAACTGTTTTGGTTATCTGTGAACCTTCTACCAATCGGCCTTCTAATTGAGTTTTCAAACTCAATCGTTGAGAAGGTGAGCACCAACACCAGTTGACATTATCTGCATCAAAATGTGATTTTGAATCATAATTTTACTTTGTCACTAATTTCAGGTGAAAATATTCACAACAGATCTTCATCACTTGTTGGGGCACATTCAGGATGATAAAACAAAGGTCAGTGTTTTCAGTTTTCATGAGTTCACTGATAAAACAATTAATTTTATCATAAATTTACGGTCTATGCAGGAGTGCATTGCATGGGTAATCGAGGCAGCAGCCAATGGCAATCTGCCAATAAAAGCTGCGGGCTTTTTCAAATTGAACCGCGGTGCAGTTACTTCGGTGCGGCCATTTTCAAGATATAATTGTGCATAATTCAAGCTGATAAGCTATAGCTTCAAAATACAAGTTGTCACAGACACAGAGTTGTCTAGGCGGGGTGAATCCACTCTGACATATTGTCTACCCTAACATATTGTGGAAACTGACATACCGCGGTGGGAATCTGACGTAACGTGGAATCTGACATACCTAAAGCCAAAGGTGAACGTGACATGCCCAGTATGAAATAAGTACACGTCAAGCAACAATGAATATTCAATGTAAACAATCTTTAAGATATATTTAACAAAAGTGATCTGAGAAAATATTACAATCACAACAAAAAATCTAATTCATTCTCAGTTTAAATATTTTTCATAACAAATAGGTAGAATTAAGTGTTAATTAAATAATAATTAATTCTTAATTGTTAGACCTTTGGACGTGGGTATGTCAGATTCCGCATTATGTCAGATTCCCACGTCGGTGTGTCAGTTTCCACATTATGTTAATGTAGACAATATGTCAGTATGACCACACTCGTCTAGACGCCCTTTGGCAGCATTTTCATCATTTCATCATTCATTTGCACATTTTAAATGGTACACCTAGCAAAAAGCACCCTCGAAGTTCTTACGAGTACACATTGCCTCAGATCGTCTCAACTGTAACTACCTATGTAATGGTTCTGTTGCAACTGCCCAGCAACAATATGCAGCCAACGGTGCTGCAGCAAGATGGCAATAATACGCTATTTTTCACGTGATCTGAATTTACCGCATACACATAAATGCAGCTTTTGATATGCTAATAAATGCGTTACCTACCTAAATATTTTACATGTACCTACTTCTGAATTCACACTTTCCCGATTTCATTCAAATGCCTGTGAGCATTTTGAGCATTTCTAACATTCTGAGAGGAATTAATACTAGGGGTTATGAAATTTAAACCAATTGGTTGTATCAAAGCTGAAGACGAAGAGATTCTGCACCATTCATACTCTACTCATATACCTAAATGCTTCATTTTCGATTAATCAGCGAAGTTTTACTTGAATAAAGGTTTATGCTTTGTATTGTATTTATTATATGTATTTAAATACGTATTTAGGTAGGTAAAAACTATTTTACATGCCGTTTTCAGATGCCCACTACATTTTCAAGGGGGTGGTGTTTTTTAGGGATTATTTTCTCCCACCTGTAGGGATTATTTTTCATGTTTTTGTCTTTTGGCACACTTCCAATGTAATTTCTACCTGCTGTTTTCGTTGTAGTAGTTGATTGAACTTCTACAAAGTTTGTAGTAATTCAATCAACTACTACATATTGGAGACTGCTGTTCAAATGGAGGCTGCCGTTCAATTTTGCCGTGACTGCAAAAACGTGTTAAAACCTAGCCAAAACTTGCTATTTGAAGGCGCCCTTCTATTGCGGTATGCCGTTCTATTAGAAGAAACACGGTATACTTATCGGACTGCACACTATACAAAACTGTTATTTACTGTATTTTAATGAACGTGAAGTCGCGTGAAGCTGAATTATGAGGGCTGATATAAAATTGATGATTTTTTCGGGTGATATATGGTATTTTTTATTGTAAACTCAGCGGACTCGGCTGAATGATTATTACTTCAAGTGTAAATTTCCATGATGACTGGCTGAATGCAAAATATTGAATTTGATTTCTTGCGATACGTCACGTATCCTATTCCATATCAAGTACGAAAAAGAAAATGAAACGAAATGAAGTTATACGTAAACAAGTGTGTTTATCGCGAGTATTCTGTGGATATTTTCATTATCACGAAGCTTCTTTCATCCTCAGAACTTCTGTAAAGCTAACTGCTGCATCAGCGTTTCTTTGATAATTGATGATGTCGCAGAAAAAAAGAATTCATGTAGCTAAAGTACGTATAAAAGCATGCCTATTTCGTATATTATCGCCCTGATTCGATTTTGTGCCGTGGGTGCGCCCGGAGATTCCCACACTTGAGACCCCCGTTGTTTTGTAATTAAATTCTGACGTCGGTCTCGTGGCGAATTTGTTTCCTGGACATTTTTTTTGCACCGCATCTATTTTATCTGAAACTCATGCGATTTAGTGATCTGACATTGTAAAAAAATACAATGAATCAACGCCGTCAAAATGTGCATATTCCCATCGCTTCCATCCCAACAGAATATCTTCGCGGCACGATGGCGGTCCAATTATTGTGTTCCATTTTGCTGTTTAGCGGCGCGGCGGCATTTAATTTGGATACGAGCGCCGCGTCAATAAAACTTGGGCCGCCCCGCTCTTACTTCGGTTATTCGGTGGCGCAGCATGTGGACGCTGGCGGACGACATTTGTGAGTTTTTTTTTTTTGGGGGGGGGGTGTTTGTGCTTTGGGTTTTTTCAAAGATTAGTAGGTCGATAGTATTTTTTAAGGATGCTCGTGCGACTGTTGAGATTCGTATTGGGATTTTCTCGCAATCTGACTACTCTGACGCAATCTGACTGTTCTTTTCTGGGCTGCAAAACACCAAAGTGTGACTTCTGGCATTGTTCCAAACTGTAGAACTTCTGGCATTGTTACAAAGTGTAGACATCGCGACTGTAGACGCTCTTCTTAATTCGTTAGCCGTTATTTTCTTTAGCACCGTTCTATTCTTGTGTGAGAATGTTTGGGTCAGTCGATATCTCGTTATTTTTGGACGTATTTATCTGCGCATTTATTTATTTTATCACTGGTCACTCAAACATGTAGAATTTCAGCGTGCCTCAAAAACACCAATTGTCTCAAGGTTAATCTTCATGCACTATCATACACAAAAGCGCTTTGGTATGCATTTGCCCATGCAAAAGTGCTTTCATCAAAGCACAATAGGGGTTCAAATTGTATACTAGCGGGGTGTTTCGCACGTGCACATGCTTCCACCCCGGGGGCCAGATCCAATTTGAACGTAAGGTGCCAGATAGGCGAGTAAGTGCATGAAATTGAACAAGAATTGGCACCTTACGCGCGCCTTATGTTCTAATTGTCTCTGGGACCTACCCCCGCCTCTTTAATGTGAAGTGTGACAGATGGCTGGATGTGCATGGATCACCTTTGATGCGTGTGCCTGTCTGTCACTCCGCGCGACAACATGGTGGACAGAAATAGTGAATATTTGGGAATTTTCAAGTCAATATTTATAGTTATGGGTTTGAATTTTGATTGGGATTTTGGCGTGCTATATGAATTGAATATGAGTGTGTATCTAAACTGCGAACACGTCGTTATTATTCATGGAAAAGAACAGTTTTGTTGCCGCTTTGTGTTGTGTTATTTTGCAGTTTGGTTGTGCGTGTTGGTAACATGCTCATTTTTGTGTTCCTTTTTATATTGTCATACATACCATCAAAACTGATGGTATTCATGTGTTCAGTTCATGGAAAATGTGTCCCCTGGCTACACATTTTTGCTCGCTATGCTCTAGTAAATGTAAAAGTGTGGCTGGGATTTCGATGAGTCAATTTGCATTGCAAAAGCGAGATTGTGTGTAAATACGTATAATGTTGCCGCAAACACCGGTGTACTAACAGAAGTAAACTCAAACTGGGTGCTCACAAATCAGCTTCGAACATTTTTTGAGTTTCAATATTCGTCAACTGCAGTTGACAGACATCTTGTTTTGGTTTTCTCAACCCGATTTATGAGTTTACCAAAATCTCAGTTTACTGGCGGTAAACTAGTGTGGGCAGCTCCAACACACAGATTTTGTGTGTCGACTCGGTAACGTGTGCCGCTTAAAATGCACGAGTTGTTAGCTGCCGCGCCGCGGCGACCATTCGAGCATTCCGATCGCAGCAGCCGATTAGCATACAGTGGCTGCAGAATGTTTGCGCCGCACGCATTTCACCTGTGGCCCCAGTTGAGGTATGTACGTTGGGCAAACTATAGTGCACTTGTTTGTGTGTCGATTGTGCACCCCTTTTGTTGCGATTCAGTGCAGTGGCGTAGCCAGGATTTTTGAGCGGGGGGGGGCGGATTGTATACGGAGCCCGGCGAACGGGGGGGGGCGGCGCCCCCCCCCCCCTAAAATTTGGCCCAATGATAGCGGAATGGAGTTATGGCGCTGGCGCCATTCGTAGGCGCCGCGCCATGGCGTGATTGGCGTCGGCGTTGGCGCCAATGGCTACAATATAAGAAAAGTTTTATACCTATATGTCTGAAAATTTGTACCGCATTTTGTAATTTGAAGCGGTATTTATACTAATGCGACGTACATAACAACAAGAGAGATTGTGAGGGACGAAATGCGCGCTTGCGCGCAAAATTTTTGAAAACAACCTACAAAATCGGTATAGAAAGTGCCATTCTCGGCAATTTTTATGTGCGGCCCGGGAAGGGGGGGGGCGGCCGCCCCCCCGCCCCCCCTGGCTACGCCACTGATTCAGTGGAATTGGAGAGGTGTTCACAAAATTGCCCTGTGGTTGGGGGGGGGGGCGATTTTTCGTTCTTTAACGGGCCGTTTAGTTTTTAAGCCATATTTTGAAACTTCTCGTTGCATTCTCATCTCGGTCAACTTTGGCAACCCGTTTTACATGTTGGCAAATTGTGGACTGTAATTCAAACTTGGCAATGTTGGACACTGCAAACCAATATTTGCATAATGCAAATCGTTGTGTTGTGCCACGCTGCCGTGTAGCGTAATTCGACAGGTAAATAAATATAGCGATAGTGGTAAATATTCATTGTTGTTTGCCCCATAGGGGGCAATACCGTACCCTGTAAAATGTCCAGTCATGTGAAATGCCATGGAAAAATGGCATAACTTTTGCCAGGGCATTTTACATGACCTTAGACACTTTGCTTGACATTTTGCATGGCATTTTACATGACTTTAGACGCTTTGTATGACATTTTGCATGGCATTTTACATGACTTTAGACGCTTTGTATGACATTTTGCATGACATTTGACATTTTCAGGGCATCAGAAGCTGGCATCAGGTCTCACACAATCCCATACCTGCAAACTGCAGAATTCCGAAATTTCAATCAAACAAATGTAGTTTTACAAGACAATGATCGTTATTGTTGACAATGATGACTAGGTTGTTCGATTTTTAAAATGTGTTTTAACTGTAAAATACTTTTCGTACACTTTTGTTTCGGACAGATCAAAAGCTACGTCTCACATTAACGATTACTCACGCGTCCGTTCATAAATATTTAGGGTGGGCGCCGGCTGAATTTCCAATGAGAATGACTGTGTTTCCATTAAGATGTCATGACATTTTACACCATTTGCAACGCTATATTTACCAACACCCGCTGGGCAGTTGCCAAACTGTGCAATGTGTTCATTTTTAGGCATGGAAACTATAAAGTGACGATATCATGACTCACTCCCTTGGGCAATTGCATTTGTGCACTTTCTTCCGCACTGGCCAATTTAAGTGCATTCACTTATCAGTGCCACTTGATCACTTCATTTGGGCAGTGAGTAATTGATGCGCATGCCCACAGGGTCAGGCGGCGCGTGATTCAGAGCCCCCCACTTTATATTTATGATTCAAGTTTGACTGGTGTTTGTGTATGTACACATAATGACTGTGTGGTTAAGTCAGCCCCCCAATGTTTGTATACATTCGCAATGGGGTGTGCACGCGTGTGCCGAGATTGCATTCGGTCCATTCCTATAACGAGTTTGGGACGGCGCTTGCATAACGCATCGCCAGCTAAGTACAAGGGCCATTCATTCAAGCTGCTCATACGTATGGGCGCTCATACACATGTATAATCTACATGCATAGTGTGCAGCAGGCAGAAAGACAAGGCTTTTAAGTGTGTTCCAGAAATTCTTGGACAGGGGTGGTTTTGTTTGCCAAACGAATATTGGCATTGACAAGTTTTCTTATCACTGGTATTGATGGCTTTTATTGATGCCTCTTGATGTCGTTTGAATACTAGATTATTGGGAACAGGAATTCTGAACTCTATTCTTGGAACCAGGACTGGGAGTGCCCCAGTCTCGGAAATTTGTCTAGCCATGTACTGGTACCGTGGTGCTGTTTGAACACTCAACATCATCTAGAGTGCTGAAAAATGTCCTGACATAAATGAAAAGCCTTAAAAAATAAAGTTGCGGGCGTATCGAAATTGGGCGAACTTCGGGAACAAAATTGCCACCACAAATGGAACTAAAGAACTGCAACGTGGATATTCTGCATCCTACCGAGTGTCTCAAATATTCTGGAACATCTGTGTCATTTAAAGCTTGGGAGCTTTGAGACTGTGATTGCCAATGCTAGGGTTGGGGACCCGAACCGAACCGAGAACCGAGCACTATTTTGGAACCGAGAACCGGAACCGAGCTTGAGAACCGAACCGGATCCGAGAACCGACCCTTATACCCGCAACCGAAGTAAATACCCGTTATAACCGAAATTTTCGAGTAATCTAAAGTTAAAAAAAATTTTAAAGCGTTTTTTCAACACCTACATCTAAGCCATTTTTTAAACAGCAGCTAAAAATCTTGGTGCCTGTTCACTCTGTGTTTTATTGTACAGGAGCGTCTAATTTCACACACACATTATCACTGGTGGTAGTTTTCACTGGTTTTGTTGCAGTTTTAGTTATAGTTGGCAAAACGTTTTTACATTTGTACCCAAAAAATATGCGTACTTGCATACTTCATAAATACATTTTCATTTCCTTCAGAAAAAATACCAGTACTGAATTTATTTGTCTACTTTTTGAAAGTATGCCAGTACAGAAAACATATAATTTTACGTTTACACTTTTTAAAAATACCAGTATTATAAAAACTCTGGTTTCTGCATTCTACCATGAAATAATAAGTTGTGATATGCTACTGTAGTATGAAATATCCAACCAATGTATTATACTTACGCATGTATAATTAGGTACTGCAAATCCTTGAATAAGACCACCCTTGAATAAATCCCTGTTGGCGAGGCGAGGAAAAAATAAGTCCCCCCTTGAATAACTCCCCCCGTTGGATGACAGCAATACAATACATGAATACAAAAGCATATTAGCCTACAGCAGCAACAGCAGATACATGATGTGTATGCAGTGTATACACACTTTGTTGTTGTTGGACAGTTAAATACATGAATTACATGAGTTTACAGATTACATAATTGCAATGAATTAAGTCCAAGGTTGCTGAGAAAATAACCCCTCCTCAAATAACTCCCCCCTCCAAAACGGCTGAGGAAACAATAACTCCCCTGGGGTCTTATTCGAGGATTCAGGATATATTGTTTTTCTGTGTTTCAGCTGATTATTACCCAATACCCGGTTATTTTATTACCCGGAACCGATATTTTGATCATTTGAGAACCGAAAGAACCGAACCGGAACCGAGCTTAAGAACCTAACCGAGAACCGGAACCGAAAATTTTCAGGAACCGAGAACCTATACCCGAACCGAAATCTTTTGGAACCGAGAACCGGAACCGGGAAAATTTTGAAAATCCCAACCCTAGCGAATGCCACCCGATGCCGCTATCACTTTGGATTCTAATCCAATGACATTTAGCTGGCGGCATTTGTGTCCACTTGCATATTGCGCATTGTGTGCGTCCAGCGTTTATTAAGTGGGGATGGGGAATGTTCACTTGAAGGAATGAATGAATCACAGTTGCCCTGGGCCGAATGGATGATGGGGGAATGCAATTTCTTTGTGAAAATTTTCGGAGTGAACGTTGGCTAATCCCGCTAATAAGTGGAAAGTGACAATAAAAGTAATGGTGTAAAGTAGTGTTGTGAGCAGTATGTTAAAATTAACGTCTGTAAAATTTGATTAGACTCTGTTTCAGTGTGCTTCTGGGTCCCAGACCCTGTAAAATGTCAAATGGCTAAGTGGTTAAAGTCGTGTGAAATGCGCTGCAAAATGGCGAACGCACGTTTTGTTACTTTGCATATTTGACTTTTGCATAACATTTTACAGGGTCTGGGATTGGCACCTGATCCGATCCGTGGCAAAATTGTCCCGGGCCCTAAAAAATTAAAGGCCCTAAATTAATGCCCTAAAAAGCTCTACATCACATTCTCAATAAAGAAATTGCGAAGTCAAAATCAACATCCAATCCTTACATTCAGACTGCTGGTGGGCGCCGTGCGCGCCAACTCGAGCCAGCCGGGCACGGAGATGTCTGGCGGGCTGTATTCGTGCCCGGTGGACATCTCGGGCGGGTGCGCAGTGGAGCAGGTCGAGTACAGGCGCGTCGATCCCGAGGCCGGCGTGGAGACTGATGGATATGAATGTGGGTTGTTGGGGTGGTTTATAGTTATTTTTGTTGGTACTGGAACTGTTTTTATGGAAAATCGTGATTTCTGATTTGAAATCGCAGTGCGGCCGAACGAGACGCGCATCTTGGGCGTGGAGCTGCACGCGTCCGGCAAGCACGGCCAGCTGCTCGGCGCCGCGCTGTCGTCCGTCGGCGACAAAGTCGTCGTGAGTTTGCATTGTGGCGGGAGTAAGAGTGTCAACTGCCAGTTGTATTGCTTTCTGGTGTCAATTCCGCAAATGGGTGTATAGCACGATAAATGGTAAGTCGTGTGTAAAGTTGTAGCGGTGTGTTGAGTTAATGATAAATGTCAAATTTGAGTGACAAGTAAATGTGTAATTGAATGTACCTGTCACAATTGGGATACTTTTCACCAGGCACGTACTTGGATTTTCAAGTTGGGGGATTGGATTGACGCCCCCCTAAAATTTTGCCCCTGTAATAGAGGAATGGAGACGTGGAATCATGTGTCTGGCGGGATTTGTAGACACCACTCCATGGTGGGATTGTCTTCGGTCGTTTTTTAAACGGTATCGTTGAAAAAAGCTTTTTTCATCCCTACTTCCAACTCCACTTTAGTTACTTTTTCCTTGTAACTTGTCCACTTGCGAAATCGACCCACGCTTCCATTTCTGTGGGGGACACCGTGTAGGGCACCTCGCGAAGCGCCGACCAATTTCACCGATCACGCTGCGTGATTTCATTATGCGGCAACCGGAGGCGCGATCGGATCACGGCGGCTCCATTGCATGACAGTAGCGATGGAATGGAGCTGCGACGCCTTTTTACTGGCGCCGCTTTCAGAGGCGCCAGAAGTGCTGGCATTATTGCATCTAGTGGTCATCTATGGCGCCAATGCGGATGGAAAAAGCTTTATTTTGGAACACCTCGTTTAAAAGCAACATTTGAGAAAAAAAAAACGATAACAAACTCAGGCGTTTACTAGGTTTCAATGATCTCTGCGCCTCGCGCCATATTTTCAAATGGCGCCATGATGATTTTGGCGCTTGGCGCCCAGCGCCATTTCCATTGCTGGATGCTGCATGCATACTGGACGTGTGCGCCCTGGCGCTCACACCAATGTCCTGTTTACGGGCAGCCGGGCGTATTATCTCGGCGTGCCAATTTTATCGGCACCACACGGCTGCTAATCTGCATAATTTCATTTCGCCCGCCCCGCCGTTGCATGAACGTTTATTGGAAGCTTGACCGCTGGGCGGCGCAAATCTCAAATGGCGCGCGCTCCATGCGGCATGCGTGAAATGGGCCTGAAAATGCCTAATATTTACTGTGTTCGCTATTGGGTGTGAAATGGTCGTGAATAATTGATTTTGGGGTGCCGGATTTAACGGTGTGCTTCCAGACGATCCAATTGTTGGAAAATATTTATAACATTATTATGTGCAGCTACAGCCACGGGGATGGAGAAATTATGCTGGAATTTTGTTTCGCCATTTATTAACAAAAATTATCCGTTTTTATCAGTTTCGTGGGAATTGGGCAGGATGCAAACGGTAGAGCACGAATCAAGAAAAATTATGATGTATTTGAAGCCATTTTTTCAATTATTTTTGTTAAAAAAAACATTGCGATCCGCTCTCTGGAACTGTGCAGTTCCAAATTCCAATACCCTTTTTGAAAATTCGCAATACCCATTCGAACGTTTTTGAGTTACACACATGTGCATGTAGGTTAGAACGATTTTAGTTTGACAAGACGGAAAAATTGCGGAAATTTCGTGCGGTTCGGACGATTCAAGATAGGATCCTTTTTAGTCACCACGATTTTGAGTGATGACTTGGAGAAAAATGCGTTCGAACGCGCATTGTCAATTTCCGTACGCGGTGCGCCATCGCCCATTGTACACACTTATACTCCAGAGACATTACACCTTACAAATAAATCGACCACATCCCATCTGAATAAAAACAAACACAACAATTTGTATCATTATATTCATCAAATTGCTTCCACTCTGGGTGAATTTGGTGCAGTTTTCCACGTGACCTTATTCATCAAAATATGGTATCATTCATTGAAGGCTATCTGTATCCATTTCATGTATCCACTTAGGTGTGCGCGCCCCTGCTTCGCTTCGCCGAGCCCGCCTACACGGAGGGCGTGTGCTACGTGCTCGACGCTGGCCTCCAGCTCACCAGGGAGACGTCCACCTGCCTCCGCGAGAACAAGAACAAGCGACACAACAGCTACGGCGCCTGTCTCGATGGCTTTAGTGCCGTCTTGGATAAGGTAAAGTTAATGTGTGGGGGTTTTGTTTTGGAACTTTGCGTATTTGGGTGACAGGGAGTTTGTGTTTAGTTGGTTTCGATGGGCGAAGTATCTTGTAAAATGCCCTGTAAAATGTAAAATGTCATGTAAAATGCCTTGGAAAATGACAAACATACGTAAGTTACTTAGGTTAACAAAAAGCTCATATTTACATATTTCACATCAATACACAGCAGTTGTTACTCAGCAGCATTGGGCATTTCGCAGTAGCGTTGATAAAAATGATAACGAGCAAATATTCACCAAATCAAGTCGAATATAATCAGCCCAAAAACCAACCACAAGTAAAATAAACTGCACCACCACAAAATCAATTCATACACTAAAAAATGCCAGTCCCTAAAACCCTAAACACCTCCAGCGTATCGGGGCGACCCTTTTGGCCACTGGTGCGCCGGGTGTTTCAAACTGGATCGGGGGCGCTTCGGTGACGGATTTCATCGGGCACGACAGAAAGACGCTCGCCCGACGCGACGTGCCCGACAATGAGTTCTATGTGGAGCAGACGGTGCCCAGGAGCAGCTATTTGGGTGGGTGATTTGGGGTGTTTTGGGTGCCACTAAAAGACACTGGAAAATGTGGAGTGAAAAATAGTGTGTAAAGTGTGTCTTGTAAAATGTCATGAAAAATGTCAAACATACAGTGAAGGTTTAAAATACCTTAAAATTAAGGTTTACCTTAAAATAAGGTTTGTCATTTTACAGGGCATTTTACATTACTTTTGACACTTTATATGACATTTTATAGGGAGTGGCCTGGTGGCTAGAATTTGAATAAGTTGCTTGTTTAAATCGAGTGGCAGGCAGCACAGACATAAGCTTGCAAAGTGATAACTCGACGCGATAAATTTTATAGATTCGTCAAACGAGAAGATCCTTTTTTCAGTGACCCGCTCACAACTCTGATTCAAACGGGGATTTGCTTTTCGGGATCGGGAAAGGATCGAGTTTCGGGATCGGGCTCCCGTTTGAACTCTACTCGCAACTTTAAAATTTTTTCAAACTTGTGGCGATCTCAAACTCAAACCAAACCCATTTTCACCCACCTAGGCTACTCGATCCGGGTGGGTCGGTTCGGCCTGGGCCACGAGTCGCCCGGCGCCAACGGCCGCGTCACTGTCGCCGTGGGCGCGCCCAGGTACAACAGCACCGGCGCCGTCGTCTTCACCAGATACCACGCTGCGGCTGATTTGTGAGTTGTTGTTTGGTTGTGGTTGAATGGTTGGGTGGTTGGTGTTTGGATTGGACTGGGTTTTTGGGGTTGTGATCGGGGCCCAGTCTCGCACCGTGGAAAATGACGTGTGAAATGTCACGCGAATTTGTTAGATTTTGTATGGGATGTGACGTGATATTATCCGTCTCTATATAAAATGGCACACAAATTCATTGAAAAATTATAATGTAAATTGTAAAAATACCAAGTAATATTTTCTATCATTTTTCCCGGACGTTTCAAACGAAATTTGGCAGATTTGTTTACGTCTTGAAAGGCGGGGTGTACCATTTGGTACCGCCACAATCGAGACCAGAAACATTTAGATGGGCTCTCGATAGGAATCCCGTTCGAACTCTGTCTGCACGTGATTGGCGATTTTACCCTCAAACGCATTGCTCACACCCCAGCTCGGACCCGTACCACAACGGCGACATGTACATGCTGCACGACGCGTTCGTGCTCACCGGCCGGCAGCTCGCCAGCGGCTTCGGCTACGCCGTCGAGGCGGTCGACTTGGATGCTAATGGGTTCGTGTTTTGGCCTCTGTCGCGCCACTCGCGGCGAGGATGTGAAGATGTATAGTTTACAAAGTCTACAATCTACATAACCAGAGGTATTGTAGATTCGCACCTCCGCTGGATTCAGGTCTTCAGGCTTCACTGAAACATTTTCTTTGGGGGGGGGGGGGTTCGCGGGGGGGGGGGGTACTATTTGTATTCACAAAAAAACGTCGTTCAGAGGCGTCTAGTTTCGAGCATGGCTCGCTTTACAAATGCCCAATACTCCCTCGCAGCCAGGACGACCTGATCGTGAGCGCGCCGTTCGGCTACGGCAAGGGCCCCGAGCCCACCGACGGAGCCAGCGGGCAGAGAAACGACGCCGGCGGCAAAATGGGCTCTCAGCAGGACGACTCCGCCCCCAGAGGAGGTTTCGTGTACATATACTTCTCTCGGGGCAAACAGGAGCCGCTGGCACCGAGCCAAGAGGCGTTCATGCCGCCCGTAGAGCTGTACGGCCCCGCCCACAGCCAGTTCGGCGTGTCTCTCGCCGCTATTGGAGACGTGAATAAGGATGGATTTCAGGGCGAGTGGGCTTGGGTTGATTTGGCGGGAATGTTTTGGCCCGCTTTTGGTACGGTTAATGACGACTGCTTTAAGGTTTATGCATACCTACCCTGGGTCAGTTATTAATGGACGTTATTGGGGGAACTTTATTCAAAAGGGAAATCATGTATAAGTAAGTACACTTTACTGTACATGCAATTATCAGCATGATCGTTTTTCAGATTTCGCTGTTGGTGCGCCGTTCGCTCGCGGCGGCGGCGCGGTGTACATTTTCCACGGGGCGTCCAGGGACAAATTTGATAAAAAACCAGCACAGGTGAGTGAAGCAATGTGTCGCCACATGCCGCAGTTTTTGACAATTTTTTTTCGCCACTTTTTGCTGCCAACCGTAAATAGTCACGTAATTAAATGATACGTGTGAGGCGATTTACGGATAACGTCGTTTGTTCGGTTTGTTCAATATTACATAACCTAAAATAAGAAAATTGTTACCACTAGGACTGAGCTCTATGCAAAATAATTCAACCATTCCATAGGACGCTATACAATGAATGCTACCATATTTTGATGAATAAGGTTACGTGAAAATATGTCCACAAAATTCACCCAAAGAGGGAGCAATGTGCTCTGATGAGAATATTTTTATGCCTGTTCGTTTATTCAGATGGGAATTGGTAAATTTCATTGTAAGGTGTACCGACAGTAAATAAGCTACCCTAAATCCTCGAATAAGACCCCAGGGGAGTTATTTCTTCGTCAGACGTTTTGGAGGGGGGAGTTATTCAAGGGGGGAGTTATTCGAGGGGGGGAGTTATTATTTCCTCAGGAAACTTGGACTTAATTCATTGTATGGATGCAGCATGTAAACTCGTGTAATTCCGGTATTTCACTGTCCAACAACAACAAAACAATGTGTATACACTGCATACACATTATTATCTGCTGTCGCTACTATTCTTCTATAGTTTTGTATTGTATCCTTTTCATCAGAAGTAAGAGTTATTTAAGAGGGGGGAGTTATTCAAGGGGGGAGTTATTTTTTCCTCACCCCGCCAGCAGGGGGGACTTATTCAAGGGGGGGAGTTATTCGAGGGGGGGGTCTTATTCGAGGATTTGCGGTATACGTGATGAGAAAAATATTTTATATTTGACTGAATACGGTAGATTTCATAGTAAAGCGTGCAGTGAGCGCACTTCACTACCGGCCCCCCCAGACAATCCTCGGTTCGTCGGTGTCGCACTCGCCGCCGCTGAGCACGCTGGGCTGGTCGTTGTCCGGCGGCGCGGACGCGGACGGCAACGGCTACCCCGACATCCTGGTGGGCGCGTTCATGTCCGACGCGGCCGTGCTGCTCCGCTCCAGACCCATCGTGCACGTGAGCGCCGACGTGGACTTCACCAGGACGCTCAGGGCCGTCGACAAGGACGACCCCTGCGAGGTGGCCAGCTGGGCGCACACTTGGTACGTAGGTGACTCCCCGGACACCAGACATAAATTTTTTGAATAATTTTTTCTCTCGATTACTTTGATTTATAATTTAAAAAATTTAGATCAGATGTTTTCAAATAGTCTATTTTTTTAGAAAAATGCCATTTGAATGAAGCAGTATAACACCATATTTACTACCTCCTTTTTTCAAAAATCAGTTGAAAAAATCAAGTGCCATCCTCCTGTATGTATCTGCATGCGCGGTTGACACAAGTCACCCGTGCACATTTGCCTGCGTGCAATTGTAACCACCTCTGGACATCCGTTGTCACCCCTGGTTACCTTTGCTTCGCTGCACCGCGCAGCCGCGCTCGCATTTTTCACCGCATCCAAAAACCACCAAGCCACAAAATCAACCACACAGTTTCGACGTGTTCCCCACTGTTCGGGTGCGTCGCGCGGCCGACTCGATCGACGCGGCTGCGGCGGCGGGGCTGCGCTTCGACCGGCGGCACGTGTTCGTGTGCCACCTGGACGTGGTGGCCGCGCAGCCGGGCGTGCCGCTCAGGGCCACCTTCGACGCGGCCGGCGCCGCCAGCGTGCAGTGGGACTGCGGCAGGGACGCCGACAAGGACGTGCAGGTCATGCAGAGGACCGTTTACTTGAAGGTGCGCGTGTTTGGCCTGATTGTACAGGGGGGTTGTACTGGCTGAAAGTAGGGGTGTTTGAAATGAGTTTTTCAGCGTAAACATCGTTACTTTTGCCGGCGACAGATCAACACTTAAATCAATTGAAACGCGATTTTACTCCATTTTGGAATTGTTTGAATGGAACACACCATTTGATTCCAATTCAGTTTCCACCTCCACGATCTTACCAAAAAATAGTTTTTTTAAATTTCCGACTAACTCTCAGCGCGACGTGCGCGACTGGCTGCACCCGCTCAAGTTCAACTTCTGGGTGGAGTTGGCCTCGGACCGGCGGCCGCCCGCCGCCAGCCAAACAGATCCCATGCCTAATTTGGACACTTATCCCGTCTTGGATAAGAAGGGTGCAGAAAAGGAGTTTTTGGTTCGTCGTTTGGTTACTTTTTTATTGTCTGTGGCTGTTGGTAAAATCGTCTGGTTGGGGAACTGCTGGATTAGTTGAAAGGTTTTTTTTTGGCTATTTTTGTGGTATTTGAATCAACGACGGGTTAAACTAGTGCTTGCATATATTATTTAGGCAAGTGTACGCACAGAAATTACATGTTCATGCCGTCAGAGATCCTTACCACACATACCACCCTCAAATTAGAAATAAAATATCACTCAAACAGCCCCCCCATACGACTGCTGTATAACCATTCAATTCAACCCCCCCCCCCCCTAAAAAAGGCTCTCCTCCTTCTCAGATCCGCTTCGACAAAAAGTGCGGCAACGACAACCTGTGCGAGACGGATCTGCAAGTGCAGTGCACGCTGCCGAATTTGGCGCGCGACACGAGCGCCACGGCCGACTCTGGCACGCCGAGCTTCATCAAGCAGGTGGGCACCGACGACCGGCTCGACGTGCTCTTCGAGATCGACAACAGGAAGGAGAGGGCGTACGAGGCCATGTTGTACGTTAATTATGATGCTGAGGAGTTAGATAGACCCAGGGTTAATGTGAGAACGGTTGGTGGGGCGGTGGGATTTTTTTCAACGGTTGTGTATATGTTTCAATTCGCTGCCAGAGACAAGTCTCAATGGCATGTAGACATATTAGCGGTAATTTGAAATTTTGTTACTTATTTTCGTGGGTGCGATAACTTGCTTTTTGCACTGCGACTCTTTGACTATCAAACTATCAACCTAATTACATTTTTAACATGTCCTACGATTAATCGAATTGTCGGCCATCAAAACCTTACAACAGCTGACCTCCGGAAAACCTCAAACCTACAAAACCCCGTGTATATACTGAAAAATCCACTTTTTCCATTTTGCGACATTTACAGCTACTCCGCATAAAAAACCCATCCCGTTTCAGGGCGGCGTGTCCGTGATCGACGAGGGGTCGGGCACGGATCTGATAATCTACTCGTTCGGCAATCCGTTCCGCGAGCGCGGCCGTTTAGTGTTCGAATTGTCGTTCAACATCACCCGCGGCAAGCAGAACGCCATCGGCCGGCCGCTGCGATTTTCCGTCCATTCAAATTCCACCAGCAAAGATGTGGACATGAGCAATAACAATTGCTCGGCGCAAGTGCGGGTTATAAAGGAGGCTGAAATTGAGCTAGTCGGGTGAGTGTGGGTTGGCGTTGGAGAATTTTTTTTGAAATAAGTAAATTTTGAAGTAAAATTCCATAAGTTTCACACCCACGATGGCCTTAATTGTCGTTGGCACGCTTCCAACATGAGACATAAATATTTAACTGCGCGCGCAGAGCGCCATGTGACTGGATTATATCATTCAACACTGCTTTAGTCCTAATGTGCATCCCCCACCCGTGGTGACTTCTGAGAAAAAATACATGCAATTAAAGTAAAAATGTGCATGTGATGTTCAGCGGGTCTCTTTCGACGGCATTTTCGGACTGATTGTATTTTCGGCCCGTCTCGATTCGTCACCGTCCCGTTTCGCAGCGTGTCGTTCCCGTCGGTGCCTATTTACTACGGCGGCCCGCTGGTGGGCGAGTCTGCAATGAAGGGGGAGTGGGACATCGGTCCCATGGTCGAGCACAGGTGCGTCGTTGCTCGATAATTTGGCTTTATACACTGGCATTTTCGTTGCGAGACTAGATCGAACAGATGGATAAAACCGATCGACAAAATCTCCGCCACAATAAAAACTGCCCAAAAAACCACCGCACCGAACTGTATCTATGCGCACGCAGATACACTGTAACAAACGAGGGGCCGTGGTCGGTGAACAACGTGTCCATTCTGATCGACTGGCCCTACGAAGTGCAGGCGCCCCAGGAGCACGGCAAATGGGCCCTGTATCTGATGGAGAAACCCGTTATCCGCACGTCGGTACCCGGAAGTCGGATACCCGAAATCCGATATTGCAGTGTGGAATTGCCGGCTGAGAGGATAAACCCGCTGGGGTTGGAGGTGCGTTTCTGCGCTTGGATTCCATAGGAAACGTAAAGCGCTCTGCAAGCGAGTAAGCGCGTGAAATTTTGCGCCTTACGCGCCCTAAGCGAACTTTGCGTCAGGTGTTTGTGTTTGTCTCCGTATTTTTGTGTAGTATTTTGTGGTTATGTCGAATCAAGGACGTATCGAGGATTGTTGTACGGGGAACGAGCTCGGCGAACGAACACTTTGAAATTTTACCTGTACTGTGTCAAAATGGTCTGTACCTGGAATGACGTCATTCATTCCACAATACCTTTGTTCTTTGTGATTGTAAAAGTTGCTGCAATTCCTGGAATTTTCTACACCTTTCCCCGGAAGGGGGGGGGGGGGGTTGTGCAGCACCCCCATTGGATACGTCCATGTCTCGAATCGCATTTTTGCGGGATGGAAATGTATCCGTGTCTCGTTTGTGTATTTTATCTGTGCTTTTTCATTGCAACGATTTTTAGCCTGCTTCTGGGTCCGGACTCCGGAGGCCAGTCCAAGGCTTGGTCGGGTGCCAAGTTCCCATGTTTTGTATAAACGTTGTTCTATTTACAAAACCTCCCAAATGTGGTTTGAGTCAATATTCGGCTGCCGGTTTAAAAACTGTTTCGATGCTTGCTTTTTTCAAAATCTATATTTTAAAAACTGTTAAAAATTTTCGCCCATCCAGATTACGAGCCATTCCACCCAATAATTTGAAGAACTTTCTTAAAATGTTTCTTGGGTATACTCGGCGTACATGATACTCTGCCCTCGCACTGATTTATGTCTCGTGTTGGAAGCGTGCCAATGATTATTAAATCATGCGATTTCCGTACAAATATTAAAAAAAATTCATCGATGTAAATATGTTAATGAATAACATAATAACAACAATCAATTTTGTCATTTTTTTATGAAACTCGGACACGTCAGCCATCGTTGGCACACTTCCAGCGGGAACCACGCGTGCAGGGTGTAAAGTAACCGGAGTATACTGGGTACTTGCTTTATATTTATGGCATTGGATTGGTCTCTGATGTTCCTCTCGTAAATGGGCCCCCACACACTGGATGTCAACTGAATTCGTGTCAACTAAATGTCAACTGAATTTAAGTGATACTGTGATTTCAACTTATCTATCTGATAGAGCATAGTTAGTTTTACATCATGACACTTCATTTTCATTGTTCCTGTTTAGTGTGATGCTTTTTACAAACTTCTTGTTTTATTCAATTGACACTGAGTTGACGCGAATTTGCGATGTCAACTAGTGTGTGTGGGCCCAATGTCACAAAGTATGAATGCTTCTCGCTCTAATTTTTGAGTGAAAGTTTTGCGAAACCGGGTAACGATTATTTTCGTGTACGTGCCGTAAAATGTGTTTCTTTTTAAACGTGAAGCTAATTTTTCCCGTACACTAAAACTCAGGCGAACACACTATTCGCTTTGGACAAGCCCGAGGCTCGCCTTGGTAGACAGGATATTATGAAGGTGCTGTTTGTTCCTTTTTTATTTTGTGGTTGTTTAGTGGGTTAGTGCTAATCGGGATTAGTGATGGAAAAGCGCCAAGCTGCACGCTCAAATGGCGCCAGCGCCATAGCACCATTCCATCACCAGTCAGGATTGTTTGAATCCTTCCGACTAAAAACATTGTATCTTTTAAAATTATTTGCGCATTTTTACTAACCTTTTTCTTTGTATTTTTGTCGACCATCGTTTTGCCTGACCGGAAGTATCGTGATTTACAATTTGATTTTGACAGTTTAATTTTTATCGTCACAAAATATTTTTACGGCATTATGTTGGACTCATATTGTCATGTATTTAAACACGGGCAGTACGTTCACTGGTGCAACTGACATGGGGCACTCCCAGACCCTGTAAAATGAAAAAGATCATGCAAAGTTTGTTTGCCATTTCGTTTATCATTTTACAAGGCATTTTACAACTTTTGGCACTTTACATTCCATTTTACATTTTACAGGGTCTTGGAAAGGCACCAAGGCAACATAATAATCATGTTTTATGTATTCATATCCTCCCACGTAAAAATGCCACCAACAATGCAAAATGCGCGCAGTTGGGCTACGAGGAAGCGTTGACCCCCGCGTCCGACGACCAAGCCACCGTAACCGACCAGACGCGCCGGTCGCCGCACCGAATTCGCCCGGTTACGGTAACGGAAATTAGCGGCGAGACCGTCCAGGCGGTTGTCATTGTGAGTTGCTCATGTTATTTCAGTTCTCAACGGAAGCACAGTTTTTATTGGTGAAAATAGAACACTGAAGAACTATTTATTTGCGACAATTTACTGCGTAATGTCGCTAGCACTACGATAGAAAGTTTCTAGAGGAAATGGTGCGCCCTGGAATTGCAGCCACTGACTACATTACATAGCCATGCTCGATGTGTAGTCAGTCGGCCACATTGGCCCCACACCGCTAGTTGACATCGACACCAAATGTCAACTGGTTCCGTTACCAATTGTAAGCTTGCGTTCGAACGTCGTTTGTCGGTTCGTCAGCAAGCTTTGTATCGGGATCGGCACCAGTTGACATTTGGCGTCGTTGTCAACTAGCGTGTGCTGGTCCATTGACCGAACACTATATATTTACTGGGTGCGGCGCACGCAGTCGTGCCGCGCGACGGCGGGCTACAGCGCGCCCACGGCCAAGTGCTTTCCGATCCGGTGCCACCTGCCCGTGCTGGACAAGCACACCGCCGCCAACATCGACATCCGCGCCAGGCTCTGGAACAGCACCTTCGTAGAGGTTCGCCCTGGCTTTATGCGCTTTTCTACTGCTACATTAGGATTTTGGTAGTGTAATGATATAATGCGACTGGCGGCACCGTTCCGCGTTGGCGCGTATTCATAACCATACACATTCACGGAAGTCATGCTCTAAAGGATGGTCGTACTAGTTTGTGTATATGAGCTTAACACACGTCCAAATTTCCGTTGCGTTTTATACAAACGTCAGTGAAAGACGCAGGATTTCCGTTCGCGTCACCGATAATGGCTATTTAACTGATTACATCCTGCGTCCTGTAACTATCTGTAGGAACCCCCGTGGGGGTCCAAATTTACAAAACTCCCGATGCTATCCCATGACTCCGCTATCATAATATGACCACAATAGACGAAACAAAACATTATGTGACGCTTAACATACACTTATGGGCTACCATCCCCTGAGACCCCATACCTCCAAGCGTTTGATCTATGTGGTACCAATTTTGAGCCATTTTCCCCCCACGTTCACTCAATATCGCTCATTTTTTAGTAACTTTGGTTTCATTTTTCCGTTCAAAATCACAAATTTTCGTTTCCAATTGCGTAATTTCAATGTCAACTGCAATTTGCATCGCAGGATTACCGCGATGTGGACCACGTGCGGATCGAGTCCACGGCGCGGGTTATTTTGGACCCGGCCCAGGGAATCAAAGAAAACCGAACCGATAATAATGCCGACGTGGCCGCTACAAGGGCGCAGCCCGACCTGCCGAAAATTAGACAGCCCGTGTACATTCCCATTTGGATTATTATACTGGCTATTTTGATCGCGCTGTTTATTTTGTGCATCATTGCTGGCATTTGTTGGAAGGTAAGCGGGTTCTGTTTTGATATTTGTTTGATAATTTTTATTGTTGGACAGTAAAAAATACAATTTGGAAGAGATAAGTGAAAATTTAAAATGAAATACGATTTATAAGTGATATCTAAAAAGTTTATAGAAAAGTAAATTTTTCAGTTTTTTACTTATCATTTTACTTCTATTTTAAATTTCCACTCGCCTCTTCTAAATTGTTTCTTTTTTACTTATGAACTTGCGGAATTGAACCCTGGATTAGAAAAAAGTCCACTCCGGATAAGCACGAAAACCCCAAAATCGATACAATTTTTGTGATACATCACGGCGATGGGCTGGGCAGCGTTCGGTCAAAAATGCTCCAAAATTAACCACTTTTCAGTGCGGCTGGTTCGAACGGAAGCGGCGCGGCGAGGGCGGCAAGAATTCTGGATCTCCGCGCAGATACAGGGCCGACTACCACAGGGCAGAGATCACGCAAACTGCCACTTAGCTCCGCGGATTTGGATACTCGCGTAGAGATGTCATTAGGAGAACGGAGGTTCTTGCCAGTCCCGGTTCAGCTGCTCAGTTGTGGTTTTTCTCGATGTATTTACTGATCTTGACGCGGTGTAGACTTTCCTTTCTCCTGCGGCAGTCCCGCGTAGGGTGTCAAAAAAATTTTTTTACGGAAAACGGAAACGGAAAAATTTTGTCAGCGGCCGGAAAACGGAACGGAAAACGGAAAAAAATTTGCACTTGGCGGAAAACGGAAACGGAAACGGAAAAAAAATTTCAGCAGCCGGAAAACGGAAAAAGAGGCCGGAAAAACGGAAACTGAAAAATCAAATTTGCACGGAAATGGAAAAACTTGCTGAAATTTTGCTGGAAAACGGATAAAATTTGCTGAATGTTTGTTGGAAGTGGAAAAAATTTGCAGTAATTTTGCTGGAAACAGGAAATTTTTCACATCATTGACAATCTGCATGAATTTTTACCAGTTTGGCTGATCAGAAAACAGAAAGTTGATCCAGAAAAAGGTAAAATGAGGCGGAAAATGGAAAAAAGGTGGAAAAACTGGAAATTGAGGCGGAAAACGGAAAAAAGGCGGAAAAACTGAAAATTTAGCCGGAAAACAGAAAATGAGCCGGAAAAACGGAAACGGAAAAAAAAGTTGCCGGAAAACGGAACGGAAAACGGAAAAAATTTGTCTGCGGAAAACGGAAACGGAAAACGGAAATTTGACACCCTAGTCCCGCGCCATGTGAAGTGTAATGTCAAGTGTCAAATGTAACGTAAAGTGTTTATAAAAATACTAAAAAATTGTTTTATACTATAAAAAAGAAAGGTGATATTAATTGGTTTTTGCTATAGTGCATGACATTTGACGAATTTGCGACACTTTGCAGGCATTTGACACTTTACCGGGTGCGGGATTGCCCCCTGGCGTAGATGAATTTCGCTAGCGATGAGATTCCTTCCAAGGGCAGATTTGTACTTTTTCACACTTTTGCAAATAATTGGACTTTTTGTAAGTATAATTGCTTACATTTAATTGTAGACAACTTGACAAATTGTAAGAAATGTATGGTTTTTCGCATTCAGTAGAGATTTAACCTCATTGGTGCTCATTTTGCCTTCGAATCGGTCGATCGCCTTTTCGCTGGCTTTTGTGTTTATTTCGTACATCTGTTCGGAAAGTTCCGTGACACTGGGGCCTACTCCTGCCTTGGAACAAAAGTGCTACGCGTACTAGTTGACACCTGGCGTCAACTGGTTTCGATGTCAACTCAAATTGTCAATAATGAATCGCAGAATGACGTTAAATGCATAGCGCAATATTTTTTTCGATATTATTGATTTCGCACCTGAATATTGTTCTGCGATGCGTCAAATTTTACCTATGCAGTGACGGAATGGCGCCATGACGCTGGCGCCATTCGTAGGCGCAACGCAATGGCGCCATTGGCGTTGGCACTGTGGCGTAGGACCGATGTTTATGTATGTTAATAAAAATAAATTTACATATACAGCGACATGCACACGATAGAGTGCATTTTCAGGGATTTTTGTCATCGGGAACGTCTGTTGATATATTGTTGATATACTCCGGTTACTGTTGAATGTTACAATCTGTTGATATTATAATATGAAGCGCACGGTGGAAAATGCCACTTGCTCGCGAATTTTTTTTGCACATCCTTGAAAATTTTATATGAAAGGTTGCATTTACGGGGAATTTTCAGGTCTGACCCCGGGAACACGTTGCCCCGTTCCCTTGATACGTCCCTGATGTGTATGTACTTCACTGTCACTGTACTTCACTATGTTGACACTCGTTGCCAAATACTGGTGTGTAGCGCTAGAGCCATTCTATGTTTATAAAAAGGTAAAACATTTTTTAAACACAGCAAATTGGTTGGAGATGTAAACATTTTTTAGATTGTATTGACAGACAGATTGGCATATAGACTTTCTGTCTCATGCTTTCTATGGCGACCAAGAGCCCAAATTTTCGAACAAACAGAGATGGTGCCAGTTGCCACAGAACTTTGCATTGATTTTTTATTATCTTATCATCAACGATAATTTCCTTTGTAAAAAATCATTTTTTTGGCATGAGCTAAGGTTTTCCCAGCTTTGTCTAATCACCCATTTTTCGCAGTAAATTTTATTGGACAAGTTGTGAATGAAGTGTTTAACTTCATGACCATTCTTCCATTTCTTTTTCCATTCTCACAGAGTTCTAAGCTAAAACACTGTGATTATATTGCGTGTTTTTGAATTTGTACCCTGCTTCGCTAATCATTTTTTTAGCAAAGAGTTTTTGAATTCGCACATAATATTGTTCTTCATATGTGGGCAGTTTACCAGACATAATGAAAAGTTTTACCAGTCACAGGCGGCCCACACACATGTGTCAACTTGTCTGCGTCAAGTTAGATTTATGCTTCACGTGTCGCATAGCGATCTGCAAATGAAGGGTGTGCTTCTAAAAGTACCGATCTACAAATTTTTTAAATTTGAGTTAGGACCATTTTTGGGGTCCCCATATAAATGCGCTTCAAAAAAATATATAATATGTGGGGGGTGCGAAATTCAATTTTGAGATATGGGGGGTCGAAAAAAGCAAAAAAATCGCAAAATACAGTTTTTGAAATTTTAAAAGTACCGATCTACAAGCTTTTTCAGCTTTTGTATTTTTAAAAGTACCGATCTACACACATTTTTAAAAATTGTACTTCTAAATGTACCTATCTGCACTTTATTTTTTGTGCTTCTAAAAGTACCGATGTCAGCTCAGCATCATCAGCAGCAAAAACTCAATTTGTGCTTTTTACTGTGGGTAAAAGTACCGATCTACATCTATCTGATTTTGTGCTTTAAAATGTACCGATCTACATGCTATTACCAATTTGTTCCTTTAAAATGTACTGTACTACAAAAAATACGATTCACTAAATGTTATATACCTAGTGTTATATGTATAAACAATGATTATACCCATGCATGTGGATACCCAACAATATGGACGAAATACCCATATCCAAAATTCCCATACCCAATACCCATGTATGGGTATTGCATACTCCAAACTTTCAATTGCGATTATCTCAAAATCGATTTTTTGTAGATTGGTACTTTTAGAAGCACGCCCTTCAAATGCACATGCGGCAATTTGGAAAATAAATATTAGGTCAAGTGCATTAGAGATTGATCTGCGACACGTGAAGCCGAAATCTCAGTTGACTGTGTGAAGTGTCAACTGAGTGCGGGTCGCCATAAAACCAAGACTGTTTTCTACTCCCCCTCCCCAAGACAAAATTTTAGAATGTTAGAAAATAAAAACCTGCATTTTTGGGCTTGTTCCTTTTCAACATTTTCTGGCCCGGGGGCAGTCCCAAGCCCTGTAAAGTGTAAAGTAGAGTGTCAAATGTAAAGTCAAATGCAAAGTAAATTGTCAATCAAAACAAAAAAGAAAAGATTTTATTACTGAACTTTGCATGACAATTGACAGTTTACTTTGCATTTGACTTTACATTTGACACTTTACTTTACACTTTACAGGGCTTGGGACTGCCACCTGATCGATCTATGTACTACAAAGAGAACAGGATATTTTTTAGCCAACAGCAAATTTGTTTTTTAATATTTACGTAGCGATCGCATCCATATCAAAGTGACACCACCAGTTGGCTGGAATTTTACTTTGAAAGGCAAAAATAGTCTGCTTCAAACTATGGTTCGCATTTGTTCATAGGTTACAATTTGGTAGGACCCACAGTTTCGGTATTTCCGGAATACACCAAATATGTTGCTAAAACGTTGTATTTTTTCAATTATTTTTGTCATTTTATTTACGATTGCCGTGTGTTTCAATTTGTTAATAAATCACAGCGTTGTGTTTATTTCGTGGTTGATTCGAAGCTGCCATTCCAACTAGTTTTTTTTTGCTTTTTATTGGTTCAAGCTGTTGTTAACGTTTGATAAATATTGTTGTTTTGGTGTGTTTTACATTTATAAAAATGTATTTGTATCCATTATTTTTGTGAGCTTTATGTCGCATCGTGGACTTATTCCAATGGTCAGTTCAGTGTTGTGGTTTATGGCATATTTACATATTGATGTATTACTTACATATTTATAATATTTACGTGTGTAGCCCGTACAGGTTTTGCCATTTTAAAAAAAAATTCAGTATTTATGATAAATAAACTCCGCTGCCGAAACGAATCGTATCAAAAGGATGTGCCGCCGCCGAGGTTATACTAATTATCCGCCAGATTTACGCAATCAGAATACATTTGCACACCGTAAATATATAAACACAAGCATAGTCCAAGGGGCAGTCCCAGAAAGGGACAGCCCAGCAGTAATCTGTCGTGTCGTGTCAAAAGTCTGGTAAAATGCCCTGCAAAATGGCAAAAGTGAGTTTGACATTTTGCAGGATCTGGGACTGAAATCGAAATTCAGAGGGTCACTGTATCGACTGATGGAGCTGTGCGCCGAGGTGCGCTGCAGCGGCGCCGGCACGTCGTCCGGCCGCTTGCTGTGCGTCTTGTCCGACGACGCCAGCGACTTGCAGCGGCGTTTGATGCAGGGCCTGTTGTTTCATGCTGCCATTCAGGTTTGTAGTCCCGTGTTTGTTTTTAGTTTGCAGATCGCTAGGCTATTATTCTAGGGCAGTACAGTTGTTTTGAACTGCGTTCGCACACTTGTGTGACGCCCGACTGCGTATTTACTTTCCCCAGTGTGAATTTTCAATCGCCACGAGCTTTTCATTAATTCCACGTTTTCGGATGCATCCAAATCAACTGATAATTCATAAATCCAAGATCAAATTGTCGCCCGGCGGTCTCGCAGCGGTCTTCCAGTAACGGGGCCAGCGTTCACTTTTTCCGCCGGCGTCAACTCGGCTCGTTCCCCTCGACGAGCGCGTCGTGCGTGTGCAGCATGGCGGCGCTCAGAGGCATCCAGGTGCCAGTCCCAGACCCTGTAAAATGCCCTGTCAAGTGGAAAATGTCATGGAAAGTGTCAAAAGTCGTGTAAAATGCCCGGTAAAATGGCAAACGTACGTTAGACACTTTGCATGACATTTGACAGGTTCTGGGACTGCCCCCAGCTGCACTACGACGACCCTGCGAACGACTCGGGCGCCGGGCAGCTGCGCACCGATGCCACCGCCGCGCGCAAACTCGTCTCTTTGTGCGGCGATTTGCACTCGGTGCCCGATAGAACGCGGCATAATTTCGCTGTGGTTGTTGATGGGCTGGGAACGCTCGCCGGTTCGTTTCTTTTCTTGTGTTCACGGATGTAAAACAGACAAAATTTGTCAAATGTAATATAAAATGTACAATTGTTGGACAAATTCGAACGATGTTTTCATGACATTGGCAAATTTGTCTCACTACATTTGCATAGTGTGGTGCCGGCCGGCTGCTGTGAAATTGCTGCGAAATTTACCATATGACAATAAATCTGCCAAACCCCGTAGACTCTCACGTGAACGACAACCGCAGCCGCAAGCAAGTGGTCGCCTCCCTGCTGGCAGTTCTATCAGACTCCGCCCATTGGCTCTGTGCCAACACCAATGATGAATGTGAAGCCAGTCAACTGGCGCCCGTGATCTGCAGCGTCGACGCGAAATACGGCCGAATTGTGAGCTTGTTCACCGACGCGATTATCAAGTGCGATATGGATGATACGGGCGATATGGTGTTGAAAAGTGCTCGAGATGGTGAATGCGTGAAGATTGCAGCTGTCGATGAGTCGAGATTTCGGTTCTGCAAGTGACTACACGCTTTGAGGTTCAATGAAGTATTATACAGTTTTATTTTTCCCTCGTACTATATTTTCATGCTTGGACCTGTCCCACACCCGAAGAATGTCATGTAAAGCGTAACGTGTCACGTATTTACAATTTGTCAAATTTAAAAGGAAGTTTTGCTGGCTACTTTACATTTTACCTGGCAGTTGTCAACTTTAAATGTGACATTTTCTACAGGATGCTGGACTGGCTCCAGCTGTTCTGATGGGTTGGCTTCACACTGGTCGCGTGATGAGTAGGGTTCAAACGGGATTGACTTTTCGGGATCGGGATCGGGATTCACGTTTTGAGATTTCGGGATCGGGATCGGGATTGGGGTTTCGGGATCGGGATCGGGACTGGTAAATCCCGGAATTTCACGGGATCCGGGATCGGGATCGGGATCGGGATCCCGTTTGAACCCTAGTGATGAGATACCGTTAAACGTACATAAAACGTAAAACGTACACGGATTATTTACATATTGGCGCCCAAGTTGTGCATTATATACATTAACGCGATCTCTCGATTCCCACCTCGATTCATAATGCTGGTCAACAGTCGTTATCAATGCTGATTGTGAACTGAGTTGCTTCAAAATGCAATCAAATCAATAAATTTTTGTGTGTTGCAAACACTCCTGTGCATCAATTAAATGGCTATGTATTTACGTGGGTAATGCTTCCTGCATTGGACTACACAAGAACAATGCATCTTGACATTTCCGCACTTCCATGAAACGTTGTGTAGTTAAATACAACCGATTCTTCCGTCTGTAAAATGTTTTACAGCTAAACTTTGCTTGGATTGATAATGGAATTTGGTGAAAACGCATCGCGATCGATATTCGCAGAGAAAACTCCCGTAAATAACACCCCCCCATCAATCAGGCAGCCTTAGTAACATAATTCGCTTCACATGGCAAAATTTACGGAAAGCACCACCCCACAGGAACTAGAACAGCCGCTCTAATAATCCTTAACCCCGACCCCGAACATTGACAATCTGTAGGGCAGGGCAGGGCAGCATGTCGGGCGGCAAGGACAAGGTGCTCACCGATTCCAATGCCGGCGGCGACGGCAGGTGCGCATTTTTTGCTCGCTGCTCTGTTCTTTCTGTCTTGTACTTGGCGGAATGGAGTTTGGTGAAATGTTTCAGTGTATGGACCTGTGTGTACGCATATTCGTGTGCCCCCCCCCTCCCCGCCGCCACAAATCTGGTGCCAATTCCGCGAGTATTCTAAATAGGTAGCTTCAAGAAGGATTTTTTGAACTCTTAATTTAAAATATAACTTTACCGGCCGCATTATCTTTATTGCCACTTGTCCATTAGCTGGATAGTTGCATGCACCCCACTTGGCGGCGTGCCAATTTCGCAGCGTGTCGGAGTGCGGCACGTGCAACACTAGCTGCAGCGAATCGCAGCTGGCCGAGCACCGCGAGCGGCACACGCCCAACCTGTACAAGTGCTTCAAGGGCTGCACCGAGTGGTACTACCCCTCGCAGAAGCCGCTCAACGAGCACTTTGTGCACTTCCACAACTCGGACCCCTGCCCCATCACTGGTGAGCGGAAATACCGTATTACCTCGAATTATCCCCCCCCCTTGAATTAACCCCCCCCCCCCTCGAAATACCCCCCCTAAAATTCGGCTGAGGAAATAATAAACCCCCCCCTCGAAATACCCCCCCCCTAAAATTGAGTGTAAAGGGAACGTACATGACGAATACCGCAGTTTGTGATCTGTACAATGCAGAACACGCGTTAAAACTGATGATTGAGTGATGTTAGGTAGGGTTTATGTGTATAAACAGTTATATATGCCTATAACCACATTTATATCTATGTAATTGTTTGATTTTTCTATGTCTGAGTATGGGGAATTTCCGAAAATTTCTGGCGAAATAATAGACCCCCCCCCCCTCGAATAAACCCCCCCTCGAATTATCCCCCCCTAAAATTTTGCTGGCGAAATAATAAACCCCCTGGGGGTATTTCGAGGTAATACGGTAGGCCAAAAGACACCTGAACTATTGATTTTGAGGGTGGAAATAGGCAAAAAGTCATGTAACTGCGATTTTTTAACAAAAGTTGCGGCAAAAAATTGCTCAAAAATTCCTAACCTTCCCCAACCCCCTATTGGAGAGCACATGACATCACCCCCACCCACTGCATTTATCCTTGACTCATTCCTCCCAAAAAACCGGCTCAGTGGACGACGAGAACACTCGGGGCGGGTTCAAACGGGCGCGGCAGCGCGACTCGCCCGACGACGCCAGCGCAGGGCAGTCGGGCGACGCGGGCGGGCGCAAAGGGTCCGGCCAGGCCGCCGGCGGCAAGTCGGCTCCTACAAAAAGACGCAGGCAGGCCAGCGAGCAGAGCGAGGACGACGGCGACGAGGAGGCCGATAGTGAGGGCGACGATGAGCAGGAGGAGGAGGGTGATGATGATGTTGGTGGTTTTGATTTTTTTAGACCTGACTAGGGATGACCGGGGTTTTTTTACACTTTCTTTTGTTAAACGCAAGCATCGATTTTTTTTAAAAACCTCCACCAAAAATTTTCCTACCCATGCACTAGGGTTCAAACGGGACCACTTTTTCGGACCGGGACCGGGACTGGCATATTTTTTATCGGGACCGGGACCGGGACTGGGGTGTCGGGACCGGTACCGGTACCGCCTCAGTCCCGGAATTTTGCCGAACCATCTACCGGGACCGGGTTCCCGTTTGAACACTACTATGCACTAGGTCAATTTTTTCCTGCTCCAGCGCACAATTTCACATATTCATCACCATATCGCAGGCGGAGGGCGACACGGGTGGCGAGGAGGAGGTGGTGGATGACGACGTCGAGGACAATGACAACGATGTGGACGAGGGCGACGAGGAGGTCGGGGTGGACGACGACGACGACTATGATGAGGATGATGATGATGACTATGAGGGGGGAAGTGTGAGTGGGATTGTCAGGGTCATTCTGTCTGGTTGTTGGGAGGCATTCTTTTACCTAAGGTACATACTTGCACTCCAGGAAGAATGTTTTTATGCTATTCATTTTTAATTCTGTTGTGCAGCAGATATAACCTGTTCAATTCGTATATTTGCCCCACACACACTAGTTTACTACCGAAATTTAAAAATTGCGTAACTGCGTAAAATAAATAAAGGAGATTGAAGATGAATCATTTTTGTAGACCTAAATGCATTGAATCTGAATTATTAGTTTTCAAAAGTTTTGAAATGTCGGTAGTCAACTAAATAGTGCTTCTAGGTATTTCGAACTTCTACCGAAAGACCCCCGGGGAGAAATTTTTTCGCCAGAGTTCTTGAGGGGGAGTTATTCGCGAGGGGAAGTTCTCAGAAAAAGCCTGTATTTACAGTATTTACAAAGTATGTATTTACAGACTGCGTACACATTATGTATTTACTGCCGCTGCCGTAGGCTCAACTTCTTTTGTATTTTTCGTTTCACGCAGCACACTTCATTTTCATTCGTGAATCAGCACCCAGACGAATTTTTTTCGTGTCTGACTAGATCGATCGTTTTTTTATTTTTGCGGCATGTTTTCCACCCGACACAGAGGGGGAGTTATTCAAGGGGGGTATTTCCTTCACACAACCAACAGGGGGAGTTATTCAAGGGGGGTCTTTCCTTCACCCAACCAACAGGGGGAGTTATTCAAGGGGGTATTTCCTTCACCCAGCCAACAGGGGGAGTTATTCAAGGGGGGTATTTCCTTCACACAGCCAACAGGGGGAGTTATTCAAGGGGGGTATTTCCTTCACCCAGCCAACAGGGGGAGTGATTCAAGTGGGTCTGATTCGAGGTTTATTCTATTAGGGTAAAAACATTATCAACAACATTAAACACGAAGGTTATTTGCAGGGTAAGACGCGGGCGAAAGGCGCCGCCAATGTGAAATGCGACAAGTGTCCGTTCCGCACGAGCACCCCGCGCGGCCTGAAGATCCACCAGCACACGTGCAAAGGCGACACGTGAACGCTGCTGCAAGTGTCCCCTCGGCACTACCTCCTTCCTCCTCCTTCCGTATGAGATGACTTTGTAGTTTGCGATTGTGTTGTAACCGATTTAGCGGCGATCTCATATCGTTGTAGCGTTTGTGGTATGCCATTCAGTTGCCACACAAATGTAAAATGTCAAATGTATATAAAAAATACACCGTAAAATAGCAAAATACGGGAAATAACGAAGTTGAGCAGTTTACAGGTTGTTTTTCATAACTTTTGACACTTTGCATGACATTTGACATTTGACAGGTCATTTTACAGGCTCTGGAACTTCCACTTTGGCCCGAAATGTCCGTGTGCCTCGATAGCATCTCATTAGATAAGACTGAATGATAAACCCGATTTCCGAATGTTTAAATACATATTTGATTACGTATGCATGCGGTAAATCCTTGAGTAAATCCCATGGAAATTTTTGTCGGATTTTTTAAAACTGGGATTTATTGAAGGATAGTTATTTCTTCTTGTTACTGGATCAATAGGGGGGTCATTTAAGAAGAACTTATTCACGAAATTCAATGTAATTATGTCTATTTTTAGTTTTGCTTCATTTTATGATTTATTGAGACATTCTTTTTACAACCATTGTGTAATACACTTTGAACATAATTTTAATTTCTTGCTTCATTTTTACCAGCTTTGTGTAAATGCATTTATTTTCTTTGCTTCCATCCGCTTAACTAGTAGAAGATCACTTCGGGCGGGCCTTGTTCCTGCGAACGTTTCGATTCGTCACGAATACGCAAAACTAACGTGAAAACCACAGTTGAGGAGTTTGCTTCCGAAACTCGATAACTCTTTTTCAGTTTTGTGAAAATTGCATTTTAAACTTTGAAATACCCATGAAAAGAAGTAAAAGTTGTTGAGGCAACTTAAACCATATAAAGTAGTATAATTTTTGCAAATACAACGGTAAAATTGACTTGAATCAATAGGACCAAATGAAACATAGATAGTGTCCAAAAGGGACCAAACATAAATAAAGCACCATACAAAATCAAAATTATCAAATAATCATTATACAATCTGGCATGCGCAGCACTGTGCAACTGTGTCCTTCTGCTGTGTTCATGTAGCGATTGGGCACCAATATCCAATTGCTGCATCATCATCCGAAAATGCTTCTTCTTTTCCCTGTTTAACTTCATCATCTGCATTCACCTGATGGGCTGTGGCCAAGCTTTGTTCACCTGCACCCTGGAAAGGGATACCCATCTGTTTGCATTTCTGCTCCATGGCTTCCCTGGCATCATTTTCTGTTTTACCCCGCCTTGCTAAACCCTGTCTGACCCTATCTGCCCGATCTGGTTGAAATTCCATGGACTGCGGGTTCACAAAGCATTTGCTGGGGTCGTGCTGCATTGGGTACCTGTGCAGGTGGTTGGTGCACCATGGACCCTTCAATGTTTGCAGGTCTGCCATGACTTTCACCTCATCTGGCCCTTCTGTCCATTGCTTTTTGAAATCTGCCGGGCCCCTGTGGTTTGACCAGTGCTGCTCTCCCCATTTCTGGTCATCCTGCTGCAGCATCCTGTTTTTCTGTATTTCTAACCTGGCAGCCTCCATTTTGGACACTGTGGTGTTCAAATCACACTGTCCTTCCTGCCACCTTTCGCGCCACACATACCAGCATGCAGATGGAACAAGTTTGGGGATTTCTACAAATAATTTGTCCCCAATCATGTGTTCTCTGTCCTTATCTGGCATGGTGCTGCTAACATGGTGGAATGTGGCACTCAATCGTGTGGCCAGTTCCACAATGGAGTCCCCGGCTTTTGCCATCAAATTATACCAGTCTGCAACTGAATAAATCCTGTGGTCAGTTCTTTAAATGCCTGTCAGCTGGTCCATGACATACAAAATATTGTTTCGCTTGTCAATGCGGATGGCTTGGTACCACTGCTGAGCTTCACCTGCTGATGTGCTTCTGGCATGCCAATTGCCTGTTGTGCAACTCCATGCAGCCAGTAGCAAAATGGCCCTGTGGTGGCATTTGTTGTGCCATCAAATTTTTGTTGTTTGCTGGCAGCCCCTGCGACATGGCCCACATCCATTTTGTCTTTTGCATCCATCAGGCTGAGTGCCCGTGAGAGGGACTGCGTGCCATCTGCGCTTGAAGTTGCAAACTGTTCTACATACTGTATTATTTGGTGCAGCAGTGGTGCATCCTGTATCCGTGCTAATCGCTCATCTGCTTGACTTTTCCGTGGATCTGCACAGATAATTTGCTTGACATCTGGTGCTGTGCCATTGCTGCTTGACTGGCCCAGCTGCAATTGCTGGATGCTCCTTTGCAGATGCGCCATCTCTGCCTGTTGTGCCTGCGCGGTGGCCTGTTGCTGCAAAATAGTTTTTTCAAGCAACTTTGCTAATTTTTCATAATCGCTCTGTGCTGCTGATTTTGCTGGCAGTGTGTTCTGTGTGGCTGAATCCCCATCGGATGCATCAGAATCATCTGTGTCGGCCGTTTCAGGGTTGCGCATTTGAAAAGTTTTGTACACTTTGAAATATTCCTCAGCAATTTGCCGGACTTTCCTGAAGGTGTACTTTTTGCTGGCTTTAGTTGGATTGTTGAATGACGGCCATGTTGGTTGGCCAAATTTCTGCAACTGGAGGATCACATTTATGGCTGCAAGGTGATTCCCCTTCTGTTCGCAGTCTGCGATGTAATCTGCCAATTCTACAGCAGTGACATTGGTAACTTTCACCATCATGTGTGTTACTGCGCTTTGTAGACTATCTGAGCTTGATGACTGTCGTCTGAGGACGGCACCGGATCTGGTTGTCCTTAGGTCGGAGTCACCCACTATACTCATTTGCCAGTCTTCCCTGTGGTTGAGGGGTGCTCACCTAAATCTGAATATCTAAAAATGTGTGTGTGCAGTCTGCAGCTGAATTCTACACACAAGGGTGTGGTAAATGAACAAATACTAAACGCGAGGGTGCGGCGGTGGCCGGATTCCAAATATCAGGGTGCGGCAGTGGCTGGATTCTAAACACAAAGGTGCGGCAGTGGCCGGATTCTAAAAAAGAGGATGTGGCGGTGGCCAGATTCTATACACAGAGGTGCGGCGGTGGCCAGATTCTGAAAACATAGGTGCGGCGGTGGCCGGATTCTAAAACTGAAGGGGCAGCATGCAGCTGGATTCTAAACACATTGGTGTGGCCCATTGCCGGATCTGTTACTGAAACTCTACGTTTCAGCTCAGTACGATCACCATGTGGTGCACCAGACTCTGGCAGCCCTGGGCACCAATGAGAATCTCCGTTTCCAAGAGTGGCCCGGGACTGAACCGTCAAGGGTCTCTTCCCGATTAGCACTCACAAATGAAGGAATGGTAGAGAATTCCCTAAAATGTTCTGCTGTCTTCAAATATCAACCTTCTAAACTGTCATAAGTTCATCTAGTAAAGGCAAAATATGATAATCTGAAGAAGTGGTGAACTGGAGAATAGATCTGTAAGTGAGTCAAAGTTGACTCCTGACATAAAATTACTGCTGCCTTATAAATGATCACTGAAACCTGACCTTTGCGGGTTTCACTACTATGTGCATGTCACCTGCACAACTACGTAATTTTTTTTATTTTGAAGAAAAAAGTATATATATATACACCGTATTACCTCGAAATACCCCCATGGGGGTTTATTTTTTCGCCAGCAAAATTTGAGGGGGGGTTAATTTGAGGGGGGGGGGGTTATTCGAGGGGGGTTTTATTATTTCGTCAGAAATTTTCGTGAAATTCATAGTAAAGAATACACTTTTCCATACTCAAAAACGTGAGAAAGTAGGTCATTTTTGGGCTATAGGTGTACATCTGTACACAAATGAGCATAAAAGTGTCACTGCAATCCAAATTACCGTATTTCTCCGTGTAAAGGACCCCCCCATGCACAACACCCGGGGTGTTACACAGCTGCACAGCACCCGCGGGTGCTATGCTGGGTTTCAAAAAGATCACCCGATTTGAATTTTGCTTAAATATTGTGCGTGGCGCGCACCACTCATTGTAATTCCGCGGCACGCATTTTTTCATTGAATTGCTGCGCGCTGGGTACCAAAAAGCGTAAATATGTAGGGACTTGTATTATAAATAGACAATGGAAGCGCACATTTTTACACTCGATATGTTTCCATGTATAACACCCCCTGACATAACACCCGGGTGTTATACAAGTTCAAAAAAAACGTTGCTGGAAAGGGTCCCGATTTTGTATAGCACCCGGGTGCTTTACACGGAGAAATACGGTAGTGGTAATAAATACATCATGTACATTGCATACACGATGTCCATCATTCAGGAGGGGGGGGGGGTATTTCGAGGGGGGGTTTATTATTTCCCCAGCCCATTTTGAGGGGGGGTTAATTCGAGGGGGGGTTAATTCAAGGGGGGATAATTCGAGGTAATACGGTATATCAAATATGCACTTTCAATATGCACAATCAAACACAATTTTTTTCACTTTGGCGTTTATCGAGTTACGGAACCAAACGCCTCAGTTGTTAATGCATATCTACCGTATTTCCTCGAAATACCCCCCGGGGGGTGATTGTTTCATAGTGGTCCCGAGAGGGGGGGGGTCAAACGAGGGGGGGGGGTATTTCGAGGGGGGGTTATTATTTCACAAGAAATTTTTTGAAAACCAAGTACGAAATTGTCGTCTGAAACGTACGCAGACGTCGAAAAATGCAACAAAAACCGCCATTTATAAGGTTCTGTAGACTAATATTAGTACGTAGATGGTAAAAACACTGTTCTAACGTGATTCCGACATTGTTTTAACGTGTGTTCTGCACTACGCAGAACACAAACTGCAGTATTTGTCATGTACGTTCTCTTTACACTCAATTTGGGGGGGGGGGTATTTCGAGGGGGGGGGGTGATTGTTTCATAGTGGTCTCGAGAGGGGGGGGGGTCAAACGAGGGGGGGGGTATTTCGAGGAAATACGGTACTTTTAAATATCTACTTTTGTGTAAATATGCATACGCATACGCATACTTCGAAAAAAGTATATGTACTCGCCTGTACGCTTACTTTTTGAGAGTACAGTAAAGTAATTTTTGCGAGTACAGAAAGTGTGTTTTCCCTATACAAGACCTGTGTTTTTCATAAAGAATATTATAAATAAAAAGACACATTTTTGTTGTCCAGGGGCCAGTTCCGCAAGTGGACAAGTTAAGAGTTAAAACTTAAGAGTTGAGTAAAATGATAAATGATAAGTTAAGAGTAAAGTTAAAAGTTAAGAGTTGAGTAAAATCGTTTGTCGTTTTACTCAACTCTTAACTCTCATAATGCTCCCTTCTACATTTTCCCGAAAGAAAAGGTAATTTTACTCGCTTTTACGCTTTCCGTATAAAAATACTCGCGAGTAAAAGTAAAAAAGTTTCTCTTACGCTTACTGTACTCGGGGCTGAGTAAATAAAGTACTTTGAGTAAATAAAGTACATTCATACGCATACTTTAAAAAAAGTTCGGTACTTTGAACAACTCTGGTGAAAACGTTTTGCGCGCACCGAAAGAACTGCGCCAGCCCATCGGGGCCGACAAATTTCGGCCTGAGGAGTTTGTCGGGCAGCCAGCAGTGGCGCACCGTGGCCCAGACTTCGTTGTCGCTGCACGATTCCGGCTTTTCCAGTCGATTTCCGGCGCGCAGAAAGTCGAGCACGTGGGCGGCGTTCAGCGTAGAGAAGGGCGACTGCCCGTGCGACAGGAGCTGCGCAAATTTTGCAATGGCTCACATTGTTGATGCAAAATGTATTTGATAGGTTATTTTTCTTACTGCTGAATTGCAAATGCAAATAATTCCGCCAGTAGTTTGAATAGTAGGTTAGAGCGGGAGAATGCGAAATTGCTGTTTAGAATGACATGTTACTGCTACGGCGTTGAACCCACACACTAGTCGACGTTTGCAATTCGTGTCAACTAAATTTTGGTTGATTATGTGCTTTCAACTTTCCTATGTGATGGGGCACAGAAAATTTGACATTGTGACATAATCTTTTTTTCATTGATCACTTATCATTTTTTTCAGCTAAGTGTGATGCTTTCAAGAAATTAGTTGACATTCAGTTGACAAAAATTTGCGGCGTCAACTAGTGCGGTGGGTCCCGTGGCAGCGCTGCGAGCGCACCTCCCAGGCGGTGACGCCGAAAGCCCACACGTCGTTCTCGCGGTCGAGCTCCTTGAGGGCGATCGCCTCCGGCGCCATCCACTTCCACGGCAGCTCCTTGCTCTCCGACCGGGCGTAGGCGCGTCTGCTCACGTCGCGCGACAGACCGAAGTCCGTCACTTTCACCTGTGCAAGCGTGTGTGTCGCTGGGAGCACTCCCAGGCCGTGTGAAATGTAAAATGTCATGGAAAATGCGCTGGAAAATGGCAAACGCGTTTGCTATTTTACATGACTTGTCACTGCGTGACGTTTTACAAGGTCTGGAAGTGGGGACATGTACGGACTTTTCATATGAAAAATGAACATTGAGTGGTAAAATTGAAAGTGACAAGTATTTTCGGGCTGAGCTTTTGCAAGTTGAATCACTTGTGACTCGACGGAGTGCGAAATTGTCACCGGTCAATAAACTTCACGTGATTGCCGTGACGGCGTAAACTCGATGCCCGCGTTAATTGACGTAAATGGGCCAGAATTTTGATCAAAGAGCCTTATCACAGCAGTATGGCACCCCCGTGCGCACAGACCAGCAAAGCGCCCTGGGGCGGCAGCTGCGCCACGAGGCAGTTCCTGGCTGCCAGGTCTGCGTGCACGATGTCGTGCTCGTGCAGGTAGCCCATGCCCTCGGCCACGTCGGCCAGCGCGCTCATCTTGTCGCCCCAGCCCAGCCCGCCCTTGCGCACGTGCTTCGTCAGCTCGCCTGTGACTCAATATAGTGTGTGTGTGTGATGATGATTGCTTCACGGGTGAAAATTCGACAAGTGCTTGGTGACAAACAGAATGACTGACAACATTTATTGTCACTTGGATGGCTGATTCCGTGTTTATTGGATGGTTTGTAACTATAGTTGCTTGCCAGACCATATATTTTGCACTGTGTATTACCATAACCTGATGAATAAAGTCGTGTAATAAATTTTGCTCCCACGACTGAAATCGTGTACTGCCAGGATTTTCCAAAAATTGCTATATCACCTTTATTTAGATGGTGCTGCAAAGTGCATAAAAAGTACAAGTTTGACGCCCCACTGCGGCAGATTATTTTGTAAATTCAATCTGGTTTGGGTCAACTCATCTCCTAGAATAACACGGAAGGCACTAATATCTGATTAAGCGTGTATCTGACCGTGGGGCAAGAACTCAGCGTAGATCCACAGCTTGTCGCCGGCGACCGAGCCGCCGTAGGTGCGCACGCAGTTGGCGTGCACGATCCTGGAGGCGAGCTTCACCTCGCGCAGCATGGGCGCGCACTCGACGCGCAGCTGGATCTGCGAGCGACCGGCGGTCAGGAGCGATTTACACTTTTCATCCCGTACAGTTTACATGTCATTCTGTGTCACTTTACTAGCTAAGTGTGACACTTTACTGGCTACTCTACTGTGTCAGTTTTCATCCAAAATATATCACTTTACTTGCTATAAGTATGCCACTTTTCAAGCCAAAGTTGTGTGTTTTGCGCCAATTTACTCTTTACATGAAATGTGGCGTACTGTATTTCTTCTAATAGAGGGGCAGGTCTCCAATAAAAGGGCGTCTCCGATAGAAGGTACATGTAAACCTGCTGAAAGCACTGATGTCAGACATGATGGAAGTTAGGTAGTAAATTTTTTTGGGAATTCGTAATTCTGTCAATTTTGGAAAAATGGGGAAAAAATAGAAGAGTGGACGCCAAATAGAAGGGTGGGTAAAAAAGTTGATGAAAAAAATAGAAGGGCTTCTATCAAGAGAAATACGGTATTTATTTGACATGTCTGTGGCTTGTAAACCGTAATACTTTGGCACGTAAACTGTTTTACTCAGGGATGAAAAGTGTCACATCAATTTAGCATGTAAAACATGTCTGGGGCTTGAAAACCGTACGTTTCAGCTGGTAAAACAGAGCGTTTTAGATGAAAACCGTGAGCATGTAAACCGTTAGGGATGAAAAGTGGAACACTCTCGTGGTCAGCGGCGTCCCTTCTCTGACTGGTCACGTGCGGAGCCGCTCACAATATGCGTTCTACCGTATTTCTACTAATAGAAGAGCGCCGTTCTATTTTTTTTCGTCAACTTTTTTACCTGCTGTTCTATTGGAGGTGCCGTTCTGTCGCAGGCTGCCGTTCTATTTATTTCACCAATATTTTTCACACATTTTTCTCAATTGAAGATAGTGTTTTAAATGAAACACGAACAAGGTTTGAATATCAGATTCAGAGCATCAATTCAAACAAAACCATATGTGAGAACAACTCTGAATCATAGTTCTGAACACCTTGGATCTTCTCACCACCAATTTTTATAATAGTTTTGTGTTTTGGCGCCCCCCCCCCAACGTAAGTTTTACCTACCGTGCATATTTAATTGATGCTTGATAGTTGATTAGTTCACTGCTAATTGTAACTACTGGCTGGTACCAATTCCGCAAGTCGAGAAGTAACCTTCACTTCTCATTTCACTTCTGATTTTACCTCCCTGTTCACTTTTTACTTCGCTTTTTTACTTTTACTTTTTATCTCACTTCTCTTGTCGTTTATCACTTCACGTCTCATTTCACTTAAAAACAGTTTTACACTTCTCCATTGGCTGAATTGGCCCCTGGTTACAGCGCAGTTCACACATTCCCCTGGATAAAACTAGGAGGAATCCCAACATTTTACCTGTTTGCCAGCAAGCACCTGTCCATCGACCAATCCAGCCTGGCTGCTGACATCGGGCGCCGGATCGGCCGCTCGCGAGTAGATCATCTTGAACACCTGGGGGCAGTCCCAGACCCTGTAAAATGCCCCGTAAAATGTCAAATGTCACGCAAACTGTCTACAGTCGTGTAAAATTCCCGGTAAAATGACAAATGTACGTTTGCCATTTTACAGGGCATTTTCCATGACTTTTGACACTTTGCGTGACATTTGACATTTTACGGATCATTTTACAGGGTCTGGGACGGGCACCTTGGCGAAGTTGCCCGTGCCCAGCAAGCCCTCGCCGGGCGCGCTCGGGTCGGGCGAGAACGCTTCACTTTTGAGCGTCACCGCTGCGCTCAGACGCTCGTACATGCCCTTCTCGGCCAGCTGCGGTTAGGTTGAGTTATTTGATGTGTTGTTGAAGGGGAACTAACGGGAAAAGTGGAGTTCAAGTGGTGAGAAAGAGTGATGTTTGCATATATTTGACTCACTTGCTTACTTTGAGATTGGAACGTGGCGTCGAATATTTAGCTTTCATCTTATAGAATGTTTAACATCGATTATCGAAATTCGTACCTTTGACACCCTACTTAACAGAACACTTCAAGCAGCCCTGTACCTACACATGTGCTGCTGCTGCTTTGTCTCTGCTCCCCTCAACGAGGTAGGCTCTCTAGACATGTAAACCTGCTCGACATGTAGACCCGTTGCAGGGGTCTCCAATGCGGGACTGCCCCCCCTCCAATCGGCCAGCCATCTATCTATCCCGGAAGCCCGCTCAGTTATCTATCTACCTATCTATACCAGGACAATTTTTGGCTACTTTCCCCGGAGCCCAAATCGATCAGCTATCTATTTATTTACGTGGAGCTGATTTTAAGCGATTTTTCCCCCAAAAAATACACTCCCAAATGTTCATTTTTGTTAGATTTTCAGCTTACAATCGCTGTTTTCGGATATATAAATACATGGTACGTATTTACTTATTTTTTGCTATTTTTACCTACATGACAAGCGGGTTTACATGTCCACAGTTACAGGGCCGCCTGAACGAACCCTGTGTATGAGGGGCTCTCCGTCGAGCCTCTTGCCACCCAGGTCTGGCTGCATGTTGACCATGGGCGGCTGGGCGGGCTGGAAGCCGGCGCCGGGCAGCGACTTTGGGTCGGGGCCGCCGCGCAGCCACACCTTGAAGGGGGCCTTCTCGTGCGCCTGCTGCGCCCGCCACTCCTCGTCCGTCAGGCCGCAGCCGCACACGCGCGCCGCCAGCGCCCACAGGCTGGGTGCGGGCCAGTTGTTAAAAGTATTGCACTTTTTCAATTTTTACTGACCCCTGAGTACAGAAAACGAAAGTTATTTTTCACATTTACACTGCGTAAATGGTGAGTAAACATAAATACGCTTATTTTTTCAGGGAAAACGTAAAAGCGAGTGTTTTTTCGATTTTCTGTACTCGCGTACTTTCAAAAAGTATGTTTAAAGGTGAGTACTGGTACTTTTTTTCCGGAGAAACGTAAATGTACATACCTAGGTAAATTTATTTCTCCAGACAGCCTGAACCCTACCAAAACCGACCTATCAAAGGGCGCATTGGGGTAAGACTGGATAATGTATCGTCCAAAGGGGTCCCTCAAAATGAGCAGCCATATTGGTTGCAGGGTGTACGCGCCATCGGTGCTGGGCAGGAACATGTGCAGCGAGCAGGTGGGCCAGCCGAAGCACAGCTTCAACGGCTTGTCCTTGTCCGACGACCGGTTCTCGTGGATGAAGAACGTGCCCACCGTGTAGCCGACCTGAGTGTACATTTTGCTTTGTCAGTGGCCACTTTGATACTTCAGACAGACAAAAATTCCTATTTCAAGTGACAGGTGAAGGTTTTTACATTTGCAATGAATTTATGCAAACTGTTTGACGGAATGGCACTTGACAAAATGTCCCGGTGTCCTTCTGGGCCCTGGTGTCATTACCAGACACTGTAAAATGCCAAGTAAAGGTCAAATGTCATGGTCAAACATAAATATCAAATTTTATTTTATTCTGTTTGCTGGTCGTTTGACATCTTACATGACTTTAAACACCTTGCATGATTTGACATTTTCCCTGGTTTTTTACAAGGTCTGGGAGTGGACCCTGATCGATTTTGAGAACTCACGGATCGCATTTTAACCCTGGCATCATCGGGGTGCATTGGCGCCATGTACCAGGGGTGTAGCTTGATCAAGTCAATGAACGCAGCCCTGGCCATGAGATAACCCCTTGGCACGTATCCAACATTCGCCTCTGACTCCGTTTCGGATGCAGCATTGGGGGCTGCAATGGAAGGGAGCACTGATTGATAATTCTCCAAATGGGTGTGCTTCTAAAAGCACCGATCTACAAAACATCGATTTTGAGATAATCGCAATTCAAAGTTTGGAGTATGCAATTCCCACATGGGGTATTGGGGATGGGTATTTTGAGTATGGGTACTTGGGGTATATTGTTAGTTATTGTTATGCATGGTATAGTCTGTGGGTGACACTTGTGTAACTAGCTATATAAAATCTAGTGAATTGCCTCCATATTGTACAGGGTGCGGCAATTTAGACCTGCGCTCTAGATTTCGAATAACTTGTCACTGGGTGATCGGATTAATGTCAAATTTCAAGTCAACATTAACAACTAAATAGGATAGGATCCCTGGCTGCGATAGCTCCACTCGTTCACAAGTTATTCATGCGAACGCGTAATTGTCACTTTTCCACCACCTTGTGATATCGTTCAAACGGGATTGACTTCTCGGGACCGGGATCGGGATCGGATTGTTTTTTTGCAGGGTTTTTTTCTGATTTTCTTTTCGCAGCTGCATACGTAAATGCGTGCACGCCCGCCACCAATTCGCTATGCTCATAAGGAAATCGGTGGGCGCTTGCGTGATTGGTCGTAAAGCTAGGTGGTGGAAACGTGACGATTACACGTTTCCATGAATAACTTGAGAAAGATTGGAGCTATCGCAGCCATATCTTCAGGGATCCTTTCCTATTTAGTTGTTAATGTTGACCTCAAATATGACATTAATCCGACCACCCAGTGGCAAGTTATTGGAAATCTAGAGCGCAGGTCTAAATTGCCGCACCCTGTAGATCAGTACTTTTCATGGTACAATTTGTGAAGCGCATGAAGATCGGTACCTTTAAAAGCACACAATCAGATAGATGTAGATCGGTAGTTTTACCAATAATAAAAAAGCACAAAGTTAGTTTTTGTGCTGAAAAGTGCCGATCTGACATCGGTACTTTTAGAAGCACAAAAAAGATTGTGCAGATCAGTATTTACCTTTAAAAGTAAAATTTTGAAAAAGTGTGTAGATCGATACTTTAAAAGATACAAAAGCTGAAAAAGCTTGTAGATCGGTACTTTATAAATTACAAGTACTGTATTTTGCTTTTTTTGTATTTTTTGCCCCCAAAATTTCAAAATTGAATTTCGCACCCCCCACATATTATGTATATTTTTTGAAGCGCGTTTTTATGGGGAGCCCAAAAATGGTCCTAACTCAAATTTGAAAAATTTGTAGATCGGTACTTTTAGAAGCACACCCTTCAAATGTTCAACATCTATTTATCAAGTTGAAAAATTCTAAAATGACCAAACAAGAAATTGGGAAAGTCGAAAATTTGATAACCAAAAAAATTCGAAAACCGTTTTGCGGGTAAATAACACGTTTAATCTACACCGTTTATGAGGCGCCAATACTTCAAAGTTTTAGGCTCTTTGCTTCATCCATTTAATGATGGAACTTTGCGATGGAAAGCCAATTTGCGAATGGCGCCGTGAAGATGTCTAACGATGGCAAACCCCTCGGAAAAAGTGTTTAAATTTTGTTGAAAAAATTTTAAATACCGTATTTCCTCGAAATACCCCCCGGGGGTGATTGTTTCATAGTGGTCCCGAAAGGGGGGGGGGGTTAAACGAGGGGGGGGGGTTATTATTTCACAAGAAATTTTTTGAAAACCAAGTACGAAATTGTCGTCTGAAACGTACGCAGACGTCGAAAAATGCAACAAAAACCGCCATTTTTAAGGTTCTGTAGACTAATATTTATGTAGATGGTATGTACACTGTTCTTACGTGACACCGACATTGTTTTAACGTGTGTTCTGCAGTACACAGAACACAAACTACAGTTATTGTCATGTACGTTCCCTTTACACTCAATTTGGGGGGGGGTATTTCGAGGGGGGTGATTGTTTCATAGTGGTCCCGAGAGGGGGGGGGGGGGTCAAACGAGGGGGGGGGGGGTATTTCGAGGGGGGTATTTCGAGGAAATACGGTAAGGCCCCTTTCACACTGCACTTGTGTGACGACAATAGATCTTACTCGTCACAGACCGTTTTGTGATGACAAATCTATTTTTAGCAGATTTTCATGAGTGTGACGACTGGTCGGCCTCGTTATTGGCGACAAGTAGGGACCATTTTTTAACCATGCTCATTGTGACGACTAGATCAAATATTTTACTTGTCGTCACACTCGCGTAATGTGACGACCACTTTTTTTTTAAATTGTCGGCGCACCTGTCGGGCTCCGACAGTGGAAAATTTGACGTGCATATACGCCTAGGTGGTATGTATACTTTACCACATTCACTCATGAATATGGAACTTTTCACTCGACTTATGGAACTTTTTCAAGTGTTGTCGGAGTCGTCACAAAAATGCAGTGTGATCGCTGTCTAAGTGTTTTTCCAAACATAGAATTTCGCTAGAAAAAATAGATTTTTGGTTTTACAGGGGTGAAATAAAAAATAAAGTCCAAAAAATTCAAAAAAATTTGTTTGCCATCGTTACTTGTTTCTCGATGCGATTTTCTAGCGCCCTCTACCTCCACCTCTGCGTGCACCCGTGAGCACCCCCCCCCCCCCCGTGACTTACATGCGCTGACGAGTGCGAGTCTCCACACGGAGGCGGGCACCTTGAGCTCGTCGAAGTGGTCGGGCATGCGCTCCAGGTGGCCGGTCGCCTGCGCCAGCTCGTCGCCCCGGAAGCGGCACCGCTGCGCCAGCGTCTCGTAGGCCAGCTCCTCCGTGAACATGTACACCTCGTCGAAGCTGCGCAGCCGGCCGCACCTGCCGCACAGACGCTGGTCGTTTGGGTTCTCGTGTGTCGCCGCACTCGCCAGTTGACATACTAACGCCAGTCAACTCTAATTTGAGCACTCGTAAATCATCTCTGAATATTTACGAGTTGAATTTTGTGTTTGATTTTTTATCTCTAGTTGACAGAGATTACAATGCAAAATCAAAGTTGAACTCAAATACGTTCAAAGCTGATTACGTAACCAGAGACAAGTGCGTTTAAGCGCTTACTGTGTGGCGGCGCCCCACCTACTTTTCTAAGTGAATCAGGGGCACCCAAAGACCCTGTAAAATGTCTTGCAAAGTGACAAAAGCCATGTAAAATGCCCTGTAATATGGCACAGTTTTGTCTGGGTCTGGCATAGCGGTGGAAAAGCGCTAGGAAAAGGGCGCCAAGCGCAACAAAAAGAGCGCCAAACGCCAGTTGACGCCATGGCGCCGCTCCCTTTGGCGCCCTAAAATGGCGCCATCCCACCACCAGTCTGTGAGTGGCACCTGCCAGCGCACGCACCTAGAATCGTCGTCCTTGTGCGCCCAGTCGCCCAGGGAGACCATGTGGATGCTCCTGGGCTCGGCGTCGATCTGCCCGTCGGGGCACACGAACGGCAGCGGGTGGTGGTTGAGCGCGGCGCGCATCAGCCCCGCCGACCGCCGCTGCATCCACGCCGGCTCCGTGCTCGAGCCTGCGATCGCGGCGCCAGTTTATTGACTGTACCATGTCTTTTGGATACTACCGTATGTCCCCGAATAAGTCTCCTGGGGTGTTATTTTTTCGTCAGAGTTTCTGAGGGGGGAGTTATTCAAGGGGGGTTATTTCTTCCTCACTCGGCCAAAAGGGCAGAGTTATTCAACGGAGGGAGTTATTCAAGGCGGTTTTATTCGACAATATACGGTATTTGATGTTGCGTGTGTGCATTGTTCTCGTTTGAATTGTGAACTAAAAATGTTTTTCTTCAAAATATTTACAAATGTCTTTTCGCCTGAAAATTTAACTGAGAATTTATCACATTACATTTTTTGTAAATGATCACAAATTATCCATTAGTTCTTACTCAATGCATTACTCATGTACTGCAAGCAAAAATGTATCCTGATATTTTTAATTTGGCGCATGAATTTTCCCGTTAATCGCTTACGGTACCCTCGCCCGACGGAATTGAGAAATATGTCGGACAGGTTTTTAATTTGATAGATACGGTAGATTCAGATGAATACTGTATCTCGAGCTCCAAATGCTCTCTCGCCTCAGTACGGCAGCGTAGACTGGACGCACTCTTTTTCTCCGCCAATATCTCTGCCTCGTTGGTGGGGTCGGTGGGCGGGAGGCCGGCGATCGGCGGCCGCCGCATCAGATCCGACTTGGGCACCAGGAACCGGCCGCGCCGCTCCAAGCCCTCCACCGTCACGCCGGGCGTCCGCGGCGCAGATCCGTATTTCAGCTGCCTGTTTTCACGTGGGTATGTTGTTTACCTAGTTTATTTGGCGGTGCCCTCGCACTCATTTATGTCTCCCGTTGGAAGCGTGCAAATGATGATGAAGCATGCGATTTTTGTATAACAGATGAAAAAATTAATTGTTGTGAATAAGTGAACATATAGCGCTATAACAGAAATGACATTTTTCAACTTTTTATCAAAATCGCATGGGTAGAAAAGTAGTTGGCACGCTTCCAGCGGGAACCACCACGCAGGGTGTAAAGTAACTGGACTATACAATATTTATAGTGTGACCATTACCTAGTTAGGTAGGTAATCGACGTCGCAAATGTGGACACTGGGCACTCATCTATTTGCGGTTCACTGTTCCTTTGACAGGCTGGCCGAATTTAAATCCACTAGTTGAAAAATTGGTGGATTGGAGAAGTTCGCGCTGTCGTACATTTGACATTATTTCGCGTGATTATTTTGCAATTTGTTCAGCACAATTTGTATCGGTTTTGAGTGCTTTATCAATAAACAAAGATGACATCCATGATGGTTTTATTGGAAACTGAATGAGGTAATATTTTTCCCCGGATTTTTCCAAAATTCAGGTATTTTACGTACTCACGCCGCATGAAACGACCGCCCTCCACACACAACCCAAATATGCACAAGAACACAGACTGCAGCGACGCGAAGGTGCTGGTGACGGCGCCGGCCCTGCTCGCGTCCTGCGCCCTGCTCAGGGGCACCTTGTCCCTGCTCTCCATCGTGCCCACCGGCGCCATCTCAGACGACGCCTTCGAGCCGCATCGGGTTTTTGTTGAAGATTTTAACATAATTTTTAAGAAAGGTGTCATTTTTACCTAATTAAAACTTTTTGGCTGAGTGATCAGAGCCGAAAAAAGTTTCTTTTCAGGGGGCAGCCGAATAGACGACAATGTTAAATCGGAACTACTGTTGTAATGTTGCCACGACGTCATTTGAAAGCGTTAAAGTGAACTTTTTGACATTTGACCTTCACTCGGTTAATCCTGACCGCAAAGAAATCGAACGTCAGAAAAAGTTCAGCTTTTATCACTTCGGCAGCCCAAAAATATGTCTGGCAAATTCGATCCCGCGCCACATATTTAGATGTTTCACCTGGCATCTCCCGCCGTCGCCAGATTTTATCATTTGCGAATTGCGCGCGCTAGCGTTCGACCTGGGGACACTCCAAAACCTTGTCAAATGCATGTAAAATATCATGCAAAGTATCGAAAGTCACGGAAAATATCCTGCAAAGTGGCAAACTTGTTTACAATTTTCCAAGGCATTTTATACGACTTTAGGCACTTTGCATTTATTTGACATTTGACAGGGTCTGGGAGTGGCACCTGAGCGTGTGCGTTTTGGTGTTCATGGTCGTTCGCTGCCGCGGTGTAGGAATTTTGTCGGTTTAATTGAGAGTGCTGGTGGACTGGTTGCTCAGCTGGTGCTGCACACTGATTTTTGTTGACAAAAGAGGGAACTTGGTGTTTTTGGTGAGAATTTTTCGATAAATATTAACTGCTGTCTTCTGGGATGGAAATCAAGGCGACTACAATAGTGCATACGATATTTACGCTGCACTAACTTTCAGGCGCAACTATTTGAGCTGGCCAAAAAAAAATTAGCTCTGAGAAGTCTGAAAATTAGGTACGCTTTCGCCAGTCCATATCCGACCAGCCTCCACAATCACATCCATCCGCCAATAACCCATAAAAGACATCAAACCGGCTCATTCCCATTCAAAAACTCCCTCAGCCCTGGTGCCGATCCCAGACCCTGTGGAATGCCCTATAGAATGTCAATGTCATGCAAAGTGTCAAAAATCGTGTAAAATGCCCAGCAAAATTTGCCAAAATTTGCAAGAAAGTTTGCCACAGGGCATTTTCCATGACTTTAGACACTTTGCATGACATTTGCCATTTTCCAGCTCATTTTCCAGAGTCCGTGACTGCCGCCCGCTGCAATCGCCTGTCAGCATGCAGCAATGGGGGCGGGCGGACATGGCGGAGCGGCGCAGCCAGCGGCGGATGCACGTGACGCGCACGTACCACCTGCTGACGGCGCTGGCGGCCACCGTGCAGCTGGACGCCTGCCACGTGCTCCTGTACGGCGCCGTGGTGGCCGCGCACACGGCCCACTTGGAGGTGCTCGGCATCGGTGCGTCCGTTCACCTGCTCGCTGTCCAGGGGCTGTACCAGATAAGCGTGGAAGATGTGAAATGTTGTGCAAAGTGTCTAAAATCATTGAAAATGGCAAACGTACGTTCACCATCTTATAGTGCATTTTGCATGACTTTAGACACTGCATGACATTTGACCATCTTATAGTGCATTTTGCATGACTTTAGACACTGCATGACATTTGACATTTTGCAGGGTCTGGGATTGACGCCCGATGGTATATAAAATACTATATATTTAAATAGCTATACTCGAGGACGCAGGTTAAAATTTTTTCTGAAGCACTACATAATGACGTCATCGTTAATAAATCAAAATTGTTATAAAAATAAAACGTCTGAGGAAAAAACACTCGTCTGTTGTACGCGCCACCGTATTTCTCCTTTTGAAATGTTTTTCTTTTTGTAACTTTTTGGTAACAGAGCGTGCATAAGTATCCTGTTTGCGCGTTATAGACTAAGACATAAGTAATTTTGAACGCATACTTTGCGGTCCACCGAGTAAATATACGCTTGGTGGAGATATGGAAAATAATGACATGTCTTTGCACTCTAAAACTTATGACACGTGACAAAGCATTCGTGCCTTTTCGTACTTCATATATCTACTATGTTTATATCGATGTGTGCAGCGAGAGCGGTGCACTACGTGCAAGCGGCGGCGGTGCTGCTCTGGTCGCTGGCGGGCAACGTGTTGGCGCAATTCGCGCTGCGGCGCTTCTCCGCGCTGCTGATGGGCGCCTACGCGGCCATGTGCGTCGGCTACGCGGCCATGAGCCTCGTGTTCGCCCGCCATCGAGCCGCTGCACAGACGCGCGCCGCACAACGCCGCCGTACGTTTTTGGCTGGTGGCGAGTTATTTTTGGCTCGACAAACATTCACGCAATTTACAAAAAAAATTATGTGCTCATTTAAGTGCAAATGCTACACTGATCTTCATCGAAAAATTAACCTAGCACGTATTTAGAAGTGCAAGCCAACTTTGCATTTGACTTGCCACTTTACTGGTTAACGTTTACTTTGCTTGCGACTTATCCATTAGCTGAACAATATGCGCACGCAGTACACGGGCTGGGACGGCGGCGTGTCGTGCGTGTTCGCCCCGCTGTGCCCCCTGTTCCTGCTGCAGGCGCTGCTCGCCGCCGCCGGCGCCTGCTACATGGACCTGGCCATCAAGTTCTACAAGTGATCGTGTTCGGTTCAGTGACAAATTGCTTCCGCTCAGTGTCCATTGTCGATTCGTTTCCCTCCGTTTTGTGTCGTTTAACCGCGGACGTGTAAATATAAAATGTTGACGAAAGTGCAGAGTGGATTCAGTACAATTTGCATTTGGCCAAAGCTTGGGCAATACATCGACATCGACAACCGCTAGTCGACAGCCGGATACCACCGCCGGTCAGGGGGCAGTCCCGCACCCTGTAGTTTCACGTCAATTGTCAAATGGCATGCAAAGTGTCAATCAAATTAATATGGAAAGATTTTTTTACTCAACTTTTGACAATTTCCTTGAAATTTGACAAATTTATATGGCACATCCAATTCTTATCGCAACGAATACGAAGACGGGACCGAACAGCGAAGCGAAACTTCCCTTGAACTTACTAACTTCCGTTCCCTGCAACTTTCTGACATTTGTCACTTTTCTCCATGACATGAGATGACCAGTGGGACGCCTTCAAGCGGTCTGTTGCGTCGATACGAGTCCAGAAAATGTCTTTGAAATTGTTCCGGACAAGAACAAAGAGGTCGAAAGAGAACCGAAAACACTATGCAGATTATTTGGGAGTTCATTGAAAATTGTACGCGGGCATTGAAATTCTCATCCACATGCATTTCGTCAACAGTTAAAAATACGATAGGTGGTAATAGGGAGAGATGAATATTTTATCTAATTTTCGGTCTACCAAAGGTCATGCAGTTATTGCTGATACATTCACGAGATGTCTTTGCTTGGCATTAAAGCTTTCTTTTCCCAACAAAATTTCGTCTGTTCATATGTTGTTCTGTTGAGGGTCAAGGTCACAAGTTAGCTACCTAATTAACATTCAACTAGTTAGCATGACTATAAATGCTTCTAATTTCTGCAAGCATAGACATTTACATAAGAACTCACATGAAGAAACAATACTAATCAAAGTATAAAAAAACAGAGTTGTTTTTAATGATTGGACCAAGTCTAAGTAAGCTAAATAGTAAGAATTCAACCAAGGATAGAAATACAAAATAACAGACAGAATGTCATGGTTGAAGTTTTCACTTTTGGAAGAAAAAAACTAAAACCATGCAGAAAATATGGAATATGGCAAACAGCTTGCTAAAAATAAAACAGTATGCTAAGAAACTACAAAAACTACTTAGAAATGTTAAGCAGGAAGAGTAAGGTGCTGAATCAAATTTGAATGCTAGTAATACTGACTTTCCACAGTTTGATGCCAACAATGTATTTCTGCAAACCTTAAGCTAGACATTCCATTGTACTGTACCACATATCGATCGGATTACAGCAATTAGTGACAAAACTGCATCTACATCTTCAAAGTTATCACTAATTATATAAGCAGCTAATGCATGAGCATAATGATGTTAGTAACCTAAGACTTTTATAAACTACACACAAAGAACTAAAAACCATCTTGCCATACTTGTGGAATTTTGTAAAGTAATCTTGGTTAGAAGGTGGTTTTTGGTTTTAAAAAGTAGAGAAAATATGCAAATATATATGCACAGCACACACACACACAATTACAAATGTCCAAACTCCAAATACATTTGATACATCTGATAAATCACACGTGCTTCATATCTCGATGTCGACATCATGTCAATTTCACAATCTTCGTGAGCTTACAGCCAACAAAATGGATTTGTTCATTTACCATCGGCAATTTTTAAAAAAATGAACAAATAGATGCCGATAAATTTACAAGACAAATACAACTCTTCAATATTTCCCGATAAAAATCTATTTCAAAAATTGAAACAGCACACTAATTAGCTAGCGTATTGATCAGTGACACACACACAATACCACCAGCTATTCAGGTGTCAATCCCAGACACTGTAAAACGGCAGACGTACATTTCCAGGGCATTTTACATGACATTTGACACTTTACATGACATTTAACATTTTACAGAGTCTAAGACTGCCCCCAGGGTGCAGTTTCAGTTAACCAAGATGCAACTGCAGAAATCAGACAGGTCAGCATTAAAAATAGGATCATAACTGTGCCATTTGAAAGAGCCATGCAAAGAAACGCGACCACCATAATAAAAAACTCCAAAACCAAAGGTGGGCCATTTCAGATATGGAAGCAGTGCATTTCGTTCACCAGGAAGCATTTCCTCACTCTGTCAAGTTGACAAGACAATGTGTCGAAATAAGCTATAAACTACCTATATGTAAAGTGTCAACGACAAATAAGTGACCTACATTTTGGACCTGCAGCTTTCAATTTTTATCTTGACAGAGTGAGAAATTCGAACGTGTTTGGCTCTTATTTACGCTTGCAACTTGTAAAAACGTTTGCAACTGCTCACGAAAAATCCATACGAAATGAGTATAAAGCCATTCACAGCAAGGAACATATAATAAATACAACGGCACAACATTTTGTGAATTACTCCGGAAAAAAATCAGAATTTAACATCTATAAAAGACTTGGATCTGTGCCAGTTTACAAATGTTCCTTGTAAGAAGAATAAAGTCCAAATATTTTCGGAAGCTCACACCAAAACATTGCAAATACCTCGAAAATCAAATCTTACATCCATAGTCACCCAAGAAAAAGAGCATTACATTATGAGCATAAGAAGTGTCAATATTTATTTTTATGAAAATGTTGAAAGTGATTCATCAAGTTACATATAAATATTTATTGTACAAATGTATATAAGTATACCAAACAAATATTTGTATTTACAAAAACTGTGAAGCATATGTATTTTTGAAAGAGATGGAATTACCTTTCCATCAACAAAGCAGCATGCATTAGGCCATTTTTAGCTGTCGGAAAAAAATCTACATTATTTGGCGCAAAAATGGCTAAATGCACCAAACAAAAGAAATGTAGGAATTGTACCCTGCAAATTGTGGTTCAGAACACGAATAGGGGGATGACATTGTGCAGCTAGAGTTTCCACTGTGTGCCCACGTTGGAGCCCTTGGATTCAATGAAATTAATCATCATTAAAATTAAAGGCATTAAAATTTGGCAATGCTCCAACAAAAGCGCACGTGTCTAGGCAAAAACATGTATTTAACAGCCACCATAAGATGCCTTGGGAGGAACAAAACGAGCGAAGGGTTTAGGAAAAAATCAAAGCGTTAACGCAGAAAAATCCATGATGTTGCCCTGGCGCGAGATTTAATTAGCCCATCAAGTCTCTTCGGAGAGCATTTTGATCAATTATACCCGAAATTTCATGCCGCGTCCGAAATAATGCGTCGGGCTAATTACATATCGTCCCTGCGGAATCGACACAAAGCAACCCGGAGACATTCTGTACAGCGAGTGCGATAAATTGTCATCGATAAATTCACATCTTAGGCCCGCAAACTTATTACGAGTTTGAATTATAAGTATGTATATAAATCATATCATCAATCAAAGACATACCCAGCAATACAAGACTCATTCTAGACATTTCTTGAAGTAATCAACAAAAAAAAACGCTGGAGCATGTCGAAACTGCATAGACCCAAAATCATGGTGATTTGACGGTTGAAAAACGAGCGTTCTTCCAAAAAAATATGTCTCCAATCAAAATATTCACACCTAAAAAAGAACACAACAGGCTTTAACATGTGGACGAGAAATTGGTGGGAACACAGGAATTCCTTGGACACAGAAAAAAGACAGGAAAAAAACTGATGAAAATAATGTAGCTAAGTGGCGGCACTCGACTTGCACTTTTTATCTTAGTGAGATATACATAAATATGTATTCAGGTACCCATATATTTTATTAATGTGAAGAATACTTTTCAAGCGTTTTTATGTTGAGTTTATGCTGACATTCATCCATTTTGTCTGCCATACACAGCTACTATAAAAGTGCAAACCAAAGCACTTAGCGCCACTTTCAGCTACAGCAAGGTGCGTTTCATTCTGTACACCCGAAAAAATTATCGTTTTATTGTCAAAAAACGCACCAAAAAATCTGTCGAAAATGAAACGCATCCAAAAAACGAAAAGATGGAAAATCGGCGGCGTACACCGGAACCGATGAACAATTTTCCACCGCAAATGTCAAACTAATACCGGGTGTGTGTGTGAATCAATTCGATTAGAATGGAACACTTCAAAATGTGAACTTTATACGCTCGGCATCGATCTCGTGCGATCAGTAGTGGCCGTGGCCGTTGTAGGTCGCCGTGATCAGCTGCCCATTCAGTTGTTGCTGTGAAAATGTATGAAAAAGTTGATTGGTTGGTTGATCTGGAGTACGCTGAATGTTGTGATATCGAGTTTCAGTTACGACTGAAATGTCAACTGAAATTGGGCAGAGCTTTGTCAACTGAAATTACCTTCATCATGTGCTGGGCGGCGGCCGGGTGAGCGAAGGGCTGTTGGGAACTGGCTTGGTGTTGCTGAGCCGCCTGCGAATTGACACAGGTTGGCAAAAAGACAATGGTTGCGAAAAATGCCGGCGGCCAGTCCCACATTATGTAGAATTTTTTACAAATTTTTCAAATCTCAAAATGTGTGGTAACATTTTATTTTGAATATTACTGGACTTTTCACTTTTCATAACATTTTTCATTTTACAGGACATTAACAAAAATTTATGTCCCATTTTATGACACTTCACGCGGTGTGTGAGACCGGTCCGGCATTCGAGACGGCCCTGTGCCATTACGCATGTAAACCCATCATACATGTAGACCCGGCATGTATTTCATTATATCCGATGCGATTTGCGGGGGAGATGTTCAGTGGAAAGTACCGAAAACATTTGCCTCTGGGATAGATAGCTAGGCTGTTTGGGTTGGGGTTACCCGCCTCCCTTTCTTATCCCTGCGGGTATAATGTCTATAATGGGTCTACATGCGTGATGGATTTACATGCATAATAGGCCTGACCCTTTGAGACCAGGTTTTACGATCGTTCAATCTTCATAATCGGATTCTTTTGATAGCATTAATGACATAAAGTAAACTATGCCAAAGAGGGCAGGTGAAAATGCACCTGGTGCTGGTGCTGCGCGGCGGCGGCGGCGGCCAGGGCGGCGGCCGCGTAGCTGCCCGGCTGCGGGCTGGCGGGCGTGGCGGCGGCGCTGAAGCTCTGGCTCATGGCCGCCTGCAGCTCGACGGGCATGGAGCCGGCCTGCGTGAGCGCCCCGTTGCACATGGCCGTGTACAGCGCCGCCTCCAGCTGCTGCTGCGACATGCCGCCCCCGCCCGCGCCTCCTGCGAGATGGTGTAGAGTAATTAAAATCGCCTAGGTCAACATGGTCATGGACATGAGGCGAAGTGCCCAGAACACAGAAAAGACATGTAGCAGTGATAATACACGAAAAAAATTTTATCCATTTCATACGAAAATTTCATTGAGACATCTTCACACTAGGGGGCACTCCCAGAGCCTGAAAAATGCCCTGTAAAATGTCATGCAAAGTGCAAAAAGTCATGTAGAATGCCCTGTAAAATGGCAAATGCACGTTTGCTCTTTTCCAGGGTATTTTCCACGACTTAAGACACCTTTCAGGGCATTTTACAGTCTCTGGGAGGCGCCAAAGCCACGCAGAAGAGTGCAAAAAGTGGCCGCCACAGTGAGCAAAAGCGAACCTGGCGCGCCGAAGGCAGAATGGCCCATGAGCGCGGCTGCGGCTGCGCTGGGCGACGTGGGTCCCGCCGCCGACGGCCAGCCGCCTTTGTAGCCGTTCAGCACCGCTGCGAGAACATTGGCCAGTTTTATGGGGGAATTATGTGGGGAGGTTAACTGCGATTGAATTTGAGTATATTTATGTATTTGCCTAGGGCGTCCAGTTGGACATTTAAGACATCACTACCTACACTCGGAGTTTCCAATCTAAGAAACGCAAAAAATATGGACGTAATTTTACGTTAACTGGGCAGGATCCAATCCCACACCCACTGTGAAGTGAGAAAAGACGTTTCAAGGGTAAAAAATGTACCATTTGAAAATTACGTTAGCAAAAGTATATACCTAAATAAACTGTCGAAAAATGCAACTAAAATTGACAATGGAAGTAAATATATTTGTAAATTTATAATCCTTGACACAAGTCTTGCCACTTGACAAAGTGTGGAACTGTATCCCATAGCCTGCTTTCACCCTCAACAACCTGGGCGCCAGACATCCGGGTTGTCTAAGACATCTAAATGTGTACGATTACGCTAAGCCTCGGAAATGCTAAAATGTGGTGGTGCCGATAGCGGAAGTGAATTTAGCAGGGGACATCGCTGCACCCTAAAAAAACTAAGGGATCTAAGGAAGTTCTAAAAAACGTGCTTTCATGTGCGAAATTAATTTAGCGTGACACAAAATTTTTGACAGCCAACCTGAGGCCAGTCACAGACCCTGTAAACTGCCCTGTAAAATGTCAAATGTAATGCAATGTGTCTAAAGTCTAATGTAAGTTTGCCATTTTACAGGGCATTTTACATGACTTTTGACACTTTGCATTATATTTTACACGACTTTTGACACTTTGCATTACATTTGACACCTTGCAGGGCATTTACATGACTTTGACACTTTGAATGACATTTGACAGACCATTTTACATGACTTTTCACCCTTTTTCATGACATTTTACATTTTATTTATTTACAGGATCTGGGATTGGCACCGGACGTACTGTATCTCAAATTTTATACATTTTGCGGCTCTCAAATTTTGCGGACCCATACAAATTAGTTCTGATTGACCGGTTCTGATGAGTTCTGAAGTGATTTTTCAAATGAATGCGGCATCCCGGAAATCTTGTCGGCTTAATCAGTTTCCATAAAATCCCACAGGGTGTGTGTGACTTTCAACTGATCTGTATTGTGTAAAAAAGTAGAAAGGTATTTATTTTGTAATAAAAAAGACTCCAAAACACGATCCACTGAACTGTTCTTAGGTATTTTACTTAGGTAGTGTGAAACGGTGGTCACCTCCAATAAAAACCTGGTGAAAAATAGTGATTGCAAAAAGTAATCTGTCTGTGAAATATTTAGGTGCATGAAGCTACCAGGTGGAGCTTCATCGAGGAGCCGGTCCCGCACCATGTAAAATGTCAAACAAATTCATCAAATTTTACATAAAACAATGGCTAATTTTGGTTTATTCTTTTACTGCAAATTTTACATTTTATTTACCTGACATTTCACAAACTTTGTTCTACGTCTCAGTCACAGGGTGCAGGTCTATTAAAAAAGGGGATCGATAATTTTCTTTTCTACTGAAATCTTCACGTCGCAGTAACCTTTAAAAATACATTTTTGCATTTTTAATCAACTGAATTGAAATTCAGAAATATGGTTGGTTGTTGGTTAGAATGAACACAGAGTATTTAGATTGGGGTGGATCACATCACACGGGATAGTTCAGTCAAAATTAGTCAAAAAAGTATTTCTATGACATATTGTAAGTTCGCCAGTTAAAACTAAAATGGGACAGGCTAAATTGTGCATCGGTGTTTGGCTACCCACATTGCTAGAGCTAAAGCAGGCAGTAATTTCGAGTCGATACAAATATTTGATACTGGTTCAATTGAGATCAGAAGAGTTGGGAAACAGGCATTTTGTAGGATAAAATAAAGGTCCGATTGAAGTTGCCTAAATATTATATACACAAATACTTTGTCTAGATTTGTCTTAATAAAATATTTGCTGGATAGCCAATTTCTGTTTTTGTAAAATATTGCGCCAATAACACAATTAAGAAATAAGCAAGGTATTTTAAGGTATTTTCAACTTGTAATAATAGACCAAATTTTTCACTTGCAAAGATCCAAAACAAATAAAAACTGTCCTAAAAATAATATATTAGCTTTTTGTAGCAGGGTATTTGAAAATAAATAATCTGTCATAAGTAACAAACACATTGTCCATTAAAGACTGAGCTTTATCTATTAATGATAGAACAACTTCATCTTATTTTTTCAAAACAAATCTTTCCCAACTCTGCAAATCAGTAGGCATAAGCTCCATATTTCTACCAAAAATTCTCATTTTAAACTGTTAGTGACATGTCATTTTTGGCACACAACTCATCTGCTAATCAATTTTATGAAGCCTAGAAATCCCGCCGTCGCTTGTGACTGCGCAGTGGCCCATATTCGGCGCGTGAAAAACCACGCCGCTTTAGTAATCAACGAAAAAACAAAGGCAGTATGTCATGTGCACAGTGTCAGTATGTCCAATGTATCCACGAAAGTGCCACAGAGCAGCCACAAGCGACGCGGCGGCACAATCCCGCCTGGCCACTTCAGTACGGCAATGCACCTGCGGTGTGCTGCTGGTGTGCTCCCCTGGCCGCCGCCGCCGCCCACAAGTCGTTGGCGCTGGGCGCTCTGAACGTGGGGCTGGTGGGGCTGGCCAGCTCGCTGCCGCCCATCGAGTTCTGCTGCTGCTGCTGGTGCTGCTGGTGCAGCGCGGCCGCCAGCATCGCCGTGCTGGTGGTGCCGGCGGGCGCGCCGCCCGCGCTCGAGTACAGCGCCGCGGCGGCGGCCGCCGCGGCAGCAGCTGAGGGCGTCGACGCTGCACGCGGGTGGTGGCAGTGTGGGGCGCGGGCCGCTGGACCAATTCCGCACCGTGTCAAGTGGATTTTGTGGAGATTGTGGCTTTTGATTTGTATTTACACCCTTGACAAGGTGTGGAATTGGATCCTGGCAGTGGGCCAGGTTTGTAAGTTGGTGGCAAACGGTTAAAGTATTCCGCTGGGTTTCAGGCTGGGTTTGACGTGTTTTTAAGCGATATTCAAATGCAAAACAGATTGCCCAAGGAAATTTCCGATTTTTTTGGTGTGAAGTAAAATCTTTCTCTAAAAATAAAATACCTTTTTCGATAATTTTATCAATAATTCTGTGTACAGATATATTTAGTATGTACATTTAGTACAACACCCACAATACATTGTGAAACTAGGTATACATTTTTAGTGTTTACAGCAATCATGTCTAGGATTAGTGCCAATTGTGTTACAGGTAAATTTAACCGTTAAAGCAATTTGTGAAAGAAGTTGCAAGCATTTCGCAACAAAAACACTACAAGATTTTAAAACGTATCGCGCTAAAATATATCAACCGTGCTAAAATATATCAGGGTGTTCTAACGTTCGTCACAAATTTCAGAATATGTTAATGAAATACCTAAATACCTATGCAAAATACTTTCGCATTCTTCAAGTTTGTTTCCTACACTAAATTTTCACGGATTTTTTCACGATGTTTACCATCTAACACCAACACTGAATTCATATTATATTAACCGAAATTCGAACGATGGAAGGTAACTACCTAATAAATTCAAATTGTGCTACGTTTGAATTAAACTTCGGGCTGGGAACGGCGACTTGTGAAACGTACCGACTTAGAATTCGAAAGGTGGACTATATACCTCTATCTATAGTTATTTAAAAACATTTTTTTAAGTATGTTTCTGTATTCCTACATTCTGCAAGTGCTGGCGGGTGGTTTGATCTAATTTTGTGCGTAAAAACACTGTCTAGCCTCTAATTCTAGTTAGGTATGAAAAAGTCTGCACTAAAACTTGTATAAATACTTCTTAAGCACATTTAATTTCTTTAAAATAGTTCGGTTGACGCGCAAAGACTGTTAAATACTCATCGGTATTTGACGTATATTAACGTATTTTTTCGGCTCTACATTATTCATTAAACTGCAGTGCTCGCTATAGGTGCCACGCATAGGAGACACTACTCAGAGGCAGTAGCTTTGGCGCCATACACACTGGATGTCAACTGGTTTCGGTGTCAACTCGATTTTAGTTCAATTCAAGGGGCAGGATAATTTTAAAGTGCACGTGCGGCAATGTCGAAAAGGTATTTTATCAATATTACCATGTGCATTTAAACATGCTTCCGCGACCAGTCAACTAATATTTGAATGGAAACCACTTGTCCCAGTTGACATCCTATAACAACCGATGACTGGTTTCCATTTAGATTTTGATGATGGGTTGCGAAATCAAATTAAAATGCACATGGCAAATTTTGATTCCTTTTCGACATTGACAACATGTGCACTTGAAAATCGTCCTGCGAGCTGCGATCTATAGTGTACTAAAATCGAGTTGACAGCGAAACCAGTTGACACCCAGTGCGTGTGGATGCCTTTGGCACAGTAGTAAAACTATCACGGCTAGGGTTCAAACGGGATCCCGATTCAAAGACCAAACCCCCATCCTGATTTTGAGGCAAATATCAAAATTTACCAGTCTCGATTCTCCACAATTCTATAGTCCCATCCCGATCCCAACGTCAAGATATCAAAATGTGCCATACAGAGACGGATCCCACCCACCCACATTGAAAACTCGATCCCGTTTGAACCCAAAATCACAGTGCATCTAAACAACAATAAAGCTACAAAAGTGACGCTATCACAATTTTTTGGATAGAAAAAAGAAGGGAAAAATTGAACCTAAGAAACCTAAATTGTTCTCGAACACACCTGGATGGTAGTAAAGGGGGCTGGCCGCTCCGAAAGCGCCCGCGCCGCCGTAGCGCGGGATTAACGACGAGTAGGCTGCTGAGAGGTTTTGTAAAGAGCCTATTTTTTAGGTTGATAGGTTTTTTTTAAAATTTATGGATGAGGAACATTTTGTTGTGTTTAAAAATGATTAAGTGTTTAAAAATGATTTGAGGATGGGTTATGAATTCACGATTTTTGTAATCACCGATCCTTCCTCAAAAGTAAAATCCTTAACCCCGCACAACAGAAATTGGAAAAATTAGAAACGGCATGCCCATCTCAAACGTAATGTTTGATCCAATTACGAAAACAGAAGCTAATGCAGCCAGGGTCCATCCCCAATTCCTTAAAATGCCCTGGAAATGCCAAATGCAAAGTGTCAAAAGTCACGTGAAATGCTGTGCAAAATGTCAATTTCCCATTTCGCATGACATTTTCTATGACTTTAGACACTTTGCATGACATTTTCCATTTCCCAGGATCGCCACCCAGTCCAATAACGAACCCAGCAACTGATCAGGCGCGAGCCCATAGAGACTCCTTGCAGCGGCGGCCCTGGTCTTGTTCATCTGCACGGGCAGCATGACCTCCTTGGGCTGGGCCTTCTTGCACTCGACCATTTTGCCGTTGATCTCGTGGAAGTGAATCTCGGTGACCTTCTCGACCACGTCTTCCGACTCGAATGTGACGAAGCCGAAGCCGCGGTGCCGCTGGGTCGTCTTGTCGAACATGAGCATGGCGTCTTCGATCTGGGGGGGGGGTGTTTTTTGGTGGTTTAGTACATTTTTCATAGGTTGGTGTTGAAGGGGGTGGGTTGTGTAGGTTGTGTTTTCTGTTTGTGATGTCAAAGAACCGGGTTATTTAATGCAACTGCACTGAGAACCAGAGAAATTTGCAGTGTTTTGTCAGTTTTTCCCTGCACTCAAGTTTTTCAAGACCATTTTTTCGCTCGAACTGCTTCTGTTATGTTATTTCCACATTTTTTATTCCGTGCCCAAAGAGGACCACGCTCAAAACATTTTGCGGTATTTTCTCAGTGTACTGGGCCATTCCCCGATTCAGAAGATCCGGCATTTATATGCATGCATATAGATCAGCGTTCAGTGACAAATGATAACCAGTTAGTGCACGTGGGGCCATAAAGCCATTTAAACCGCCATAAAATGACGTGGGCAATAAAGGCGTGCCCAAAGCAATTACTTCCCCCCAGCGAATCCACTCATAAATCATCCCTCCCAATACAAACTGAGCTCGAAATCCGGAGCCACGGGCACCGCGGAGGCAAGCAAATGCGCAATCACAAAAAGACAGCCCATTTAACCATTGTCACAGGGCGCACAATGGGGCAGCGGGCAGGGCAGAGTGGCGGCCGCGCGGCAAATGGCCCAGGCAATAAATGTGCGGCTGAGCAACTTCCCCCTCGGCGGCGGCGCGGCAATGCACAATTGCTCGCGGCACGGCGGCGCGCCGCGGCTACAGTTTCACGCACGGCCGTCCATGAGCTCCGGTCCGGGCCGCCGTGAACACTTTGTCAAGTGTAATGACCGGTGTCAAGTTTCAGCAAAAGCGGGAAATTCAGTGCCAAGTGTAAATAGTGCACCGCGACGTGATTACTCATATTATTACCGCGACGGTTGCCTCTTAGCAAGGGATTCGTAAATCTCATATTCTCAACGGTTTGCGGAACCATTTCACTTGACAACGTCACCGCTAGGAATCGCGCCCTGGGCAAGGTGCAGCCATTTCCGGTCGCTTATGCACACCGTGGGTCGCCGTTCAGCTACCTCCCCTCGGTGCTCCCCCCGGGGCCATTAGGCATGCCTGGGTACAGACTCAATTAGAAATGTAAGGCGCACGTAAGGCGCTCATTGCACGCACAATTTCACTCGAAGTGACTGACTGACTCGAGTGACCGGCGCCTGAGCTGCGCCTTACGTTCAAATTGGATTCGGGCCCTGGCAGCTGGCGCACTTCCCTAACAATGTAAGTAAACTGGAGCACCCCGGCCTTCATGCCCATGCTTGCGTATGCGTGTTTCAATGCCTCCAGCTTTCTATGCTTATTATTAAGCGGAGAAATAACCTGTTATTGCGTCGGCATTGCAATCAGGGTGTGTATTTAAAATACTCTACTCTACGCGTTTGCGAGTTGAAATTGAATTGGATTGGATGGTTGAGCCGTTGGTGCCATGGTTAAGTACAAATACTATTCTTTTGCTCATATTTAGATGGTTGTACACCGGTTGTATGCTGTAGATATCATTTTTGGGTCAAGTCATGAAAAACGACCATGCTTACAATGTATTTAGTAGTACCAATACTGCATGCAGAAATTTCTGTCTATGATAACATAAAGTAGGTATGAATAAGTGAGGCTATCCCAGTATTTATTTACCATGTAAATATGGTCTCAATTCGACTAAGTTCTGACATTGATTCAGAAAATAGCACCCATCAAAAAAATTCAGGCCACCCCAAATCTAGTTATTCTTGGTCATTTTTGTATCCTTTTAAATATCAGTGACAAAGTGAAAAACAGATTGATGAAACACTATGAAACTTCAACAGCTTCAAAGTTCAAGTCAACTCAGTTTGGTAAAAAAGCCGACCCCCTTCAAAAATATATCTAACAACCTTGAACACCACTGGCATTTCCCATATACTCGTAAATATCACGCTGAGATAGATTGCAAATTCAATCCCTCCACGATTGCACGGAATTTACCGCAATAATGTTTATTTATAAAAATGAAAATGGGACAAAGTAATTGATGGAGCCGCTGGCGACGCGACAAAAAGCGCGTAAAAATTCCCGCTATGGGGCTACTTTAGCATCGAGATCGGTCTAAATGTTTATACAATATTTATTTTGAAAATATCACCCAAGTGTCCGGCAGATACTCGTGAGGTGTTGGCGGCGTCGAAGAACGTAGGTAACTTAAAAAAAAAGAATGAAACAGAAGCTCAACCGCTCTGTTTTCTGCGGAAAAATAAACCCCCAGGTTTGAGATGCATAACAAATATGTGTGCTGCCAGAATTCCCCAGGGGGCAGTCCCGAGCCCTGTAAAGTAATTGACTTTCATTTGATTTGCTGGCATTATGTCAGTCCCGAGCCCTGAAAAGTGTAAAGTCAAGAGTCAAATGTCATGTAAAACGTCAATCAAAACAAAAAGGTATTATTAGTGAGATTTTGACACTTTACATGACAATTGACAAACTTGTATGACATTTGACACTTAACTTTACACTTTTCAGGACTCGGGCCTGAGACAAAACCAAGCAAATCAAATTCAATTCAATCATTTTTAAGCACCACCAAACTCTCAGTCCCCTCCCCATCCACCCACAAGAAAAAATCCCTCCACTCAACAACACGGCTAAACTTCATCGAGGAAACAGCTCAATCTGTTCGCTGGGAAATTGGGCTGGACGCTTCAACCAGGCGCCAAGCGCCCATCGGAAAGCATTTGCGTCACGCGCCACGGCGCTATAATCGGCCCGCCCGGAGGTGAGGGAAATTGCCCGGCTATAACGCGCGCAGAGGCGGGAAATCGGGTGGGGTACTTTTTACTTTTTAGTTTTAGTCTTTTTGATGAGTTTTGATGTCACCTGCTTGAATAACTCCCCCCCCCCCCGGGGATTGTTTTTTTTGTTGGATCGTATGGACAATGTTTGAAGAATTTAAGTTTCATTGGGCTTTTTGGCAAAGATCGACTGTGGAATTAACGAAACCATCGTTCAAGTCTTGAAAAGAAAGTCTGAATATTTGCATTTTTGCTGCGGATCCACGAAATATCCACGTCTAATTAACCTTGATCATTTAGCGGGAATTTGTCAAGGTGCCACCCGAGTGGGGGGACTTATTCAAGCATACCAGCTATTCAAAACGGCCCCCCTGAAGCGCACTTTTGCATCCATGGCTCACTGAAGGAACTGGGCAGGCAATCGCGCCGCGGCGCCGGAAGTGCCCATTGAAATGCGCAAATGATTTGAATAAATTGGCGCCCGTTAATCGCACCCCGTGGACGCGAACTAAGGCGCATAGGGACCAATCTCAGACCCCGTAAAATGTCAACTGTCACGCAAAGTGTCAAAAGTCATGAAAAATACCGTGGAATCTGGCAAACGTGTTTGACATTTAACAGGGTATCTTACGTGACTTTTGACACTTTGCATGACATTTGACACTTTACAAGGTGATTTCATGACCCTTGAGGCTTTGCATGACATGTGACATTTGACAGCTCATTTTACAGGGTCTGGCAGTGCCCCCAGCTAAACTAAATGCTTATAATAGTTTACGTGCATGGCACTCTGGCACTTGCTTATGCAAGGGCGCGCATTTGTGCGGGTAATTTGCCCTGTGTAGGGTCTTATTTGATTAAATAAATATGTAAATTTGATCCAATCCAAGTGGAGTGGACTCGCTGAGTTCTGGAGAATTGCCGAGAAATTAAAATCCAAGTGTGCAATTTAGATTGGGAGAAATGAACACCTGCGGTGGCACTTCAAGATAATTGATTTGTCTTTGCGTTAAATAGATCGTATTTCCTCGAAATACCCCCCCCCCCTCGTGTGACCCCCCCCCGTCTCGAGACCACTATGAAACAATCACCCCCCCCTCGAAATACCCCCCCAAATTGAAATCACGTTAGAACAGTGTTTACACCACCTACATACTAATATTAGTCTACAGGAGTCTATACATGTCAGTTATTGATGCATTTTTCTACCCCAGCGCACATCACAAACAACGATTTTGTACTAGGGTTTCAAAAAATTTCTGGCGAAATAATCACCCGCCCCCTCGTTTAACCCCCCTCTCGGGAGCACTATGAAACAATCACCCCCGGGGGGTATTTCGAGGAAATACGGCATTTATCATGGTAAACATATTTGTGTTTAGCATAGCTAATGCCCGGCGTAATGCAACAGTATCGTGGGTGAAATGTGGGTAGAGTAAATGTGGGAAAGGGACCTCAAATTTCCTCAATTAAGGTGGAGTTATGGCATAACGACAAATAAAGAGTGAAACGTAAAAAAATGTTTTTTTTGCCATGTTTCGAGCTCGTTAGTCAGAATTGGTATTAAAAACCCAATTTTTCGCAAAGATTTATCACTGCACGGTGTTTTTTTCAAAATTTGAATAAAAACGTAGAATGGAAAACGTTCTGACAACACATCAATTTTACGCAGACGCATTTGTCATGACCAAACAAATGGGTCACCGTAAATTTAATCTTACGATGGAAATTTTAAAATAACATGATAAATTATTGTGAAAAATTGAATTTTGAACATGAATTTTCAATAAAAAGCTCGAGAACATCAAAATAAACCAGTTTTCGGTGATTTTTTATTTTCCATTTCACCTTTTTTTTGTCGTTATGCTGTAACTCCACCTTAACACCAAAATTGGTGTAACACAACCAAAAAAATGCAAAAAAACTCTCACCTTGCCATACTGCTCGAAGTAAGTCTTCATATCCTCCACAGTGGAGGAAGCGCTCAAGCCGCCGACAAAAATCTTTTTCGTTCTGGTGACCATCTGAAAAATATGAGTGTAAATTAGAAAAATTCCACAAAAATCATAAAATACCAAGAACAATTCTCTAATTTATGTTCAGGTAATTCCAAACAGCGAACCGCAGTGCTAATTTCCCGAAATGTGTGTATGCAAAGATTGAAGCCAGTTAGTCACACGGCTGGCGCCAATCCCGCGCCCTGTCCTTCAATTTCAATTAAAAAAGGTATTGAAATGCTGTGTCTGGAACTTGACTTGTCAATTGTACGAGTATTTGACATATTCCAGCTAACGCCGGCGTTTTTCAACAGTTTAAAAAAACTATGTTTTTGAAAAACAAAAGCATTGAAACCGTTTGTAAACGGCAGCCAAGATTTTTCGTAGTTATTCACTGTGTATTTTGTAGTATTTGCATACGCGCATGCAATTACACACATAAACTCACAATTGGTGTTGTTTTCATTCATTTTGTGGTATTTTTAGTGTAAAGTTTCCATTTCGGTCTGCTACGATGTAATAAACACACTGGTATGTTAGTGTAGGATATAATATCCAGCATATACTTCCAAACATATTTCTTAATGTATAAGATTCTCTTATAACATGTTTTAAGCAATATTCCGTGCCCAACTTCATTTGAAGTCATGAACATTCAGCGAAAGTCGATATACATAACGAGTCAAAAGAAAAATGCATTTTTTGACAGAAATCACAATTTATAATGCTATCCCATGTCTCCACAACCATTTTATGGCTATAAATAGCCACTTGTCTGATATACCTGTGTAGGTTGATTTATAATATACCTTTTGAAAAAACAAACATTTTATTCAAACAACTTTCTTATTTTAAAAACATTTTTTTTTTTAAACCGGGTCGTTAAGAAAAGCGTTTTTTCACCCCGGACAGTAGCCATATAAATATTACAGGAAAATAAACTTTGTTTAAAACTTTTCAATTGACAGGATGCAGGATTGGCACCTACTCAGCTAACACAGCCTACTATACATGATACCACAGCCTAAAATAGACTAACTACCGATAAGATGGCGCATAATTGGAATAGTATTGATGCAATATGATATCCTTCGAAGCTAAAATGATCTATTAAAACTACCGTATTTGCTTGAATAATTACCCTGGGATATATGATTTCGTCAGACATTTTTGAGGGCCGAACTATTCAGGGGGGGGGGGGTTCAAAGGGGAATTATTTTTTCGTCAAAATGTTCAAGCATCTTTCTATCAAGTCAATTCACGAAATGCTTTATTAACAATAAACGTGCCATTTTTGTTCGAATTGAGCTCAACAAATTTATCACATTTCTAAGGGGGAAAACAGGGGGATTATTTTTCCCCATTCGTTTAACAGAGGGGGAATTATTCAAGGGAGGATAATTCAAGCAAATACTGTAGTTTTTATTCAGTCACTTCCCCAGGTCATGCACATCTAACGACGACACATTTTAAGCCCATTATGTAGGCGTTCCTACTCTGAAAAGCTTCTTACCCTCGGGCAGTTGAGAATGCAACTGCTTCGAAAATGTTGTAGATTTGTTTATTAAAAAGTATGTGAATCTTTTTGTTATATAAAATTTTTGCAAGGGGGTTAAATTAAAATGGAGGGATTTTCAAATGTGGGGGTTGGGTTTGTATTGCACAAAATTTTCTTGTTAGTGCTGTGAAAAAGTGGCAAATGTCCATGGAAACCACAAGTTAACTCACTGGCATTTCAGGTTGCATTTGGAACATGTCAGCCATTATGATGTCTCTAACCGTCAAATTCTAATAACAAATAAAAATACTAATGATTTTAGGATACAGCAACTGCACATTTACAGGCTAAGGGATATAAAATTGTGTAAACCCTGTCCAAAATCATAGGAATGTGATGGCAAATTTCGCCTCAGCCAGTTCAATGGAAACTACAGGGTTTTAGTGCCTGTACATGGGCCAAAATCTAAATATAATTAGCTACTAGCCTGCAATAATTATATTTTTGTTAGACATTATATTGAAGGGCAACACACTAGGCGGTGTTTACATGAAACGATCATGTGACGAGCAAAATTTTAATTTTTCAAACATTTTTTGGGATGAGAATGAAATATATGATAGGTTCGATGAATCATGATTTGATCAGTATCATAACCTAGGAAAAACATGGAATTCAATACATTTCATAATCATGCATTCTGTATCATAAATAAGTTTTTTTCTTGTCGTCACAGGTTGTCGCGGAAATTTGTTCTATGCAACCTCTTAACGAGGTTGCATAGAACCGTGACAACCCACAATAAACTGTGACGATTAGTAAAAATATGATCAAGGTAGTAAATGCATTATTATGAAATGTATGAAATTTAAGTTTTTTCAATACGTTATGAGGCTGATCAAATCATAATTGATCAAGTCGTCACACCTATCAAATATTTCATTTTCATACCAAAAATGGTTGAAAAATTTAAATTTTGGTCGTCACATGGTCGTTTCCTGTAAACACCGTCTTAGATAATATCAAACATTTTGAGAAATGAAATAAAAACATCCTAAACAAGTTAAATCACGCAAAAAAACTCTCACAATTTCAGCGACATCGACCAGAAGATCACACGAAAAATAACCACAATTTTATGCAACTATGCGAATACATTTCATACCTTTTACCTACATAACACGATCACCTAAAAGGTCTAGAATACAGAAAACGCAAAACTTGTTAATATTAGCCAGCTAAGGTATACATGTCGCAGTGCTTGAAGCCCGAAGGCTAATAACGAGAATAGAAAATTAGCCAGCCCAGCCAGTAAATACTTCACTTGAAGACCGGCCATCCAGCGTAACGATGGCAAACCCTCTGGAAAAAGTGTATACACTTTTAAGTGTTTTTTTTCTCAATTAACGATTTGAATTTCGAATTTTTCCAAATTAATTATTGAATTTTCGTATTTTTTGAATGCTTTTCGAATTTTCGAATTTCTTTGGGATACTTTTAGAATTTTCGAATGTTTCCCCTAAATTATAGCATTTTCGAATTTTTCTGTTAAATTTTCAATACATCTTTATGTTTTGCAGCATTCCAAACTGTTACATTAGACACATTTTGCCAATTTTTGTTAGGCCGCTATGAAGAGGTCCATGTGAAGCTGATCTTTTTTATGGTGTTTCAATATTTAATATGGATTTTCAGCCAAAAATACTGAGAACAAAATCGAAAAAGTTTAAGAATTATCTAATTTTTGTAGAATTTTTTTAATTTTCAAGTGTTTTGTCAAATTGTGAAATAAAAATTCGAAAACATTTGAGAATGTTCGCATTTCCATTTGCCATCGCTAATCCAGCATAAGATGAGATGACACGCGCGCTTAGCTAGCCGAAGGGTGCCGTTTTACAAAACTGACACCCCGCATATAGGCGTCAGGTGGCAGCCGCACCCGCCCCTTCTAGATGAGTCTCAAAGTATGCATGGAAACACCTCATTCCGACACTCTTTACAGGTATTTTTCGATTGCAATATGTGTGTACTATTTACTTGGATGCCGAGAAGCGCCAAACACGCGCTCCTATAAATATTACACGAGGGAGGCGCGGCATGCGGGTGAAGCCGTCACCGAACGAGACCATCTTTCCCGCTTAACCTTGACCGGGCGCCAAACGGGCTACCGAAGTTAATTAGCCCGACACGGGTTTGTCGGGCTGGGGCAGTCCCAGACCCTGTAAAATGTCCTGTAAAATGTCATGTCAAATGTCATGCAAAGTGTCAAATGTCATGTAAAATGCCCTGTAAAATGACAAGGGTACGTCATGCACGACATTTGACATTTTACAGGGTCCGGGACTAGCACATGGCTGCCGCAGGGAACCGCACTGAATCGGGCGGCGAATAATTTCGATAGCGATCACTCGGGCCCGGCCGGCCGCGTCGGGCTAATCAAAACCGGCTCACCCCGCCGCGCGACACGGGCGCGGCGACGGCGGCGGTGAGCTAAGTACCTATGCATGGGCTTCTAGACTTTGCGGGGCCGCCGGCGGGCCCGGTAAAGCGCCGCTAAGCAGCTTCACTTCGAGCCCGCTTACAACGGACGCGCGCCCGCACTTAGCACTGGCTACGTCGCGCCCACTCGCAGGGCAATCACCCTCGAGACACCGAGTGGGCACAAGACATCCAGCCAACGTTGATTCGGCTCACACCAGGGGCCCAGACTGATTTGAGATTGAGCGACAAAATGATTGTGAAGGAGCGAGAGGAATGTTGGTTGAAGGTTTCTCGATTGACATGAAATAGGGAACTTTTCGGCTCAACTTTGGGCACTTTTCCGCGAAACTGCGGTCTAAGCGTCGGTGTCGGGCAGGGCGACAGGTCGCGGCCGGGCAGCTGGGCAGCGGGCGCGCCGAGGTCGGGCGGCTAGCAGGGGCGCGCTCATCAACGATGCCATGAATGCGAGATATGCATCGGAGGCACGTCACGTGGCGCGCCGCCGCGCTATCAGATAAGCGCCGGCCGCTTGACGCGGCGGCGACGTTTCGACGGCGCCACGGCCGCCAATTGCGCATGCATGGCCGCCCACGGCCGCGCCGCGCAGATGCCCGGCGGCACCGAATTCGACGGGACTCCTTGCAACTTGAAATAATCCCCCCATACACACAAAAATATTGTCTTGAGTTTTTACACTACTTAGGCAAGCGCCAAAACAAGTGTGAATTGAAACATTTTGACCAATAAAACGAGTGAATCCAGGTCGAAATTGAACACATAAATTGATAAAAAACGCAAGACACCATATAAAGCATTCATCCAAGAAATTTGGTCACCTGTTGATGAAACCACAAAATGACATAAAACCTGGTGATGATGAACTGAGTCAAAAAATGCTATGTCTTATGGAAAAAAAGTAGGAAATGTTATGTTTTTAACCTCACATTTACTAAAATGAAAACAAGAGACATGGTAAAAAGTTAAGGATAGAAGATTACCTCAACACATGTGCTGCATTTTAGAAATATATTCTATATAACACAGGAGAAATGCTTCTTAATATGTCTCCGGAGTCCAACCAAGCAAGCAATAAGGCAATTTGCCAATATCGCTTAGATGCATCCATCAGGGAGTAAATGAACCGATCGCATGTCACACCAACAATATACCATTTTTCGAACAAGCCAAATTGCAGCATGCATTTACCAGTACAGCGAGCACAGACATACAGCGAGCATATAAAATGCAACATTTCCCATGATCCACCCCATTAGAGAAGTGATCGTCTAAGCAGGGCGAGCTAGGGGATCAGTTTCCATACAGATCATGTGCCAGAATTCAAATGATAATGCTGATTGAACCAGAACAACCAGTTTTCAGACTGGGTTTAGCACAAAGTGTTGATACTTTGCACAAATCACCTCATTTTTATAGCCACAAGCATTTTTGATATAATTTGTTGGTGAAAAAATTGATTGTAGTACACCATTAGGTTGGCTATTCTGGTGATATGTGGCTGTGTAAATGAAATTGTGCTTGAAGACAATAAAGGCACATTAGTAAGTGACATTACTCATCCAATAATTCATACTTCACATTGACTGAAAACTAATGAAGTCAGAATTGGAGCAAAGACAAAATTTCTCCAAGTGGCGCTCACAGATTTTTACCCTCAGATAGATAGCAAATCACTCCAGAGGGATAGAAAGCTGAAAATGTTTTTGGGTGGCCTGGGATGGGACTCAATAGATATACAAGCATTTTCAAGTTGAGGAAGGCAAAGGGGAGAAAAATGACGAAAGCTACACTATGAATAGTTAAAAATAGGTATAGCTTAAAATGGTGAAAAAATAAGCAATTAGATACACTAAGTAAAGGGCAAAATTTCAAAGTAAGATTTCCAAAAAATTGCTCCAGAAGGGTAGATGTGGTAGCTTGGGAATTTGTGGACCTCTGAGGACAGTGGTCACCATTCAAAAACAAATTAATAAATGTGCCAAATCGTTTTTCCATGTTTGAAGCAACTGATGGATGTTAAATGAAACGTTTGACAATTGAACAAATTTGAATTGTCATGGGAATTCACACCTAGAAGGGAAACAGAAGTGATACATGAGATGCATTGTGCATAAATAATATGATGCATCCATTAATAAATACACATTCATGCACGATTATGATAAGCCATAAGTCATGCGCATTTGCATTCATACAAGAAATGCTGCGGCCGGGTAAAGCCGCATGAATAATTACTGCAGTGGATAAATTTTTTTGAAACAATGCTCGCTTGCAGGAAGAACATGTAGGAGCATTTCGTGGTAATCATAAAATCCATAAGATACAGCGAAAAAAAACGCGGATCGAACTTATTGCTGACAAAATCAAACAAGCCAAAAACCATCATGATGATAAAAAATCTATTGCATCAAAGACGCACAAATACCATAAAAGCTACAATTAACACAAGAAAGTCACTGAATTTTTCTTGTGAACTAATTTAGGGACTGGTTTGGGAAATAGCGTCACACATGATGTCGATTGTACACACAAAATAAATATACATACAATACTAGCGTATAGAAATTCACAAAGCCGCGGCACACCTTACTTATCCACCGAGTTATTGTCTGATTTTGGATATTCCATCGCGTATTTTGTGCATCGCGAAATCGCGCGGGCAAACACACCGACCGCGGGATTTTATAGATATTATCTACTTGTGGAGTGAAAAACCACTTTTTTACCTGTCCACGTATGCATTTACGAAGAAAGTATTCACACTGGTGGTCTATGTGGGGCAGGCCTGATACGCACATCTGCCCGATACGCACATTTGCCCGTTTTTTTAACTTGACACTTTTTCAAGTGATTTTCAGATATGAGTGAAGTGAAAAAAGTTTACTAATGTCATTGCGCAGCGTTTTTCACTTCACTCATATCTGAAAATCACTTGAAAAAGCGTCAAGTTAAAAAAACGGGCAAATGTGCGTATCGGGCAGATGTGCGTATCAGTGCACGCCCGTCAAAGGTACAAAGGCACGTCTATGTATCCTATTTAGTGGTTGACTATACTTTTTTGTGGCTGGCGGGCAACTTTATTTATTTATAACCACATTTACAATCACACTAAGTCAAATAGATATTTATATTTACATATTTAGACTAATTCAAAAAGATATTTATATTTTCACTATTTAAATTCATTCATAAGATTAATTCAAATGGTGTTTACTTGAAACGATAAAAGCGGAGTTCCCAAATACTTTGCATACACAACTGAGAATAAAATCCAGGAAAACATAACCTGTGCGGGGTACAAAAACTCGCACTAGACAAACCTTCGGCTGTGATCTCTTCGGAAAGGCCACTTTGGGGTCGATCTGCGCGCAAAAAATCACGCATTTTATCACCGTAGAAAAATCAACATCACATCAACATCAATAAATTTCACGCAACTTTGATTCGACCGCCATAGAAAAAAAAACTAGAAAAAATAAAAAAAGTCCAAATTGGGTCACCCCGTACCCGAGCCCAGAAATTAACCTTCTTTCCGTCCAGCTCGTGCACGGTGTTGTTCAAAACTTTGTCCACCGATGTTGGGTCGCTGAACGTGATGAACCCGAAGCCCCTGAGTGGCGGAGGAAATTCGTCAAATTAAAAAATGGAAAGTAGACAATTTTGAGAGGTAGAGCCCATATTGCCCATTTAAGGCTCATTTAGTGGAAAAACGCTTGTCAAGTTTTTGTCACCACGTGTATATGAATATGTGCACATAAATAACAGTAAAGGATGTCAATATATTTAGGTATATTTAAGTATTTCTCTTAAGGTAAAGTAGCCCGCCAGTCACATGCAACAACATTGATCAATCATTTTGGCGGCAAAACAAGAAAAAACACAAAAAGCAAAATTTGAGCAAAAAACATCAAATTCAAACACACACTCCGAATTCAGAAAAAAAACACTCCAAAATCGGTACGAAGGGCGAGAAAATGATGAAACTATCAAAAATTGAGTCGATCGAGCCGTGGAAATGGACTGCACAACTCGAGGCGAAAAGGGCGAGCACAGTTTTGGCGACCAATAACCAATTTCGCACGCGCCGCCGCCACGCGGCCCAAAGTGGAAGTGGGCCCCCCCAACCCCCATAAAATGGCCGGGGCAAACAAAAATGACGCATTAGCGATGTACAGACAACCACCGGGTGCCGGTTGTACACCACCACTTTTGTAGCGCACTTTACAGTGCGGTTGTATACGCGCGGGTATATATTTTTGTACGAATGTACGTATTTACGTAAGTTCCAAGTGCGCGAGGTTCACTCGGGGACAGCGATGGAATTTGAAATAAAATAATTGTGTTTTTTTTTAAATATGGTTTTCATGAATTTTAAAAAAAATTCATGGAAGCTTGTCGGTGGGTAAAAATGTGTGGTCATGTGAGAAGAAATTTCATTCGAATTAGCGCATTTTCAAATTGTGCATTTTGAGGGACATTAAAAGCCAAGTAATTCAAAAGAAAACAGTTTTCGATTGTCTGATACTTGGAATTGCATTTCAATTAAAAGGTCTAAAAATTATTTTATGACGCTCAACTATCAAATATCATAACATATTCACATTCACATTCAGAAAAATAAAAATAAAAATAATTTATGTTTTGCACAAAAATTTGCCATCTTTGTCAAGGGCGAGGCGCCACCTCACCGCGAAATGCAAACACCGCATGGATTTGACAAATTTCAACATCTATTTACATGTACGCAATTTTGGTATCAAACTACAGTAACATACAAATTTGCTGCATTTCAGTTTCCTTAAAAAATGAGCGGAAAAAATCTAATCAAGTGTCAAGTGCGGCGCGAATGTGTCGATTGTAAAATAAATTTGTAAATCGGGTGTGTAAAAAAGTTGTTACACATTCAACGGAATTTACACACTGACCGAACTTCAATGTGACACACTAGAAGTACATTTTCCTCCCTACATCGGTATAGATTCACAGGGCTACGGTACCAGGGACCTTGTAAATGTACGGGATAACACCAAACCACAAGGGGGGTGGGTTCTGTCTGGAAACACAATGAAAAACCGCGGATAGACACACAATGCAAAAATACTGCAATACGCACTTGACGGGGCGACGTGCAAATTTTTACACGACAATGCACTTCAATTTCTAGGCGCCACGCAAGTTTTGTGGACGTTTTGTGCCGCTGTGCCTGTACGAATTCGTATTTACCTGTAGATTAGTGCCCATGGCAAACTATTGATGGGATTAGGGGGGGGGGGGGTTGTTCGAAAAAGGAACGTGAAAACTCGACCGCGACAAACTATACACTATGACATCATGGTGGAATACTTTTTTTCGTATAATAGGCGCAGCAATGACGATACGCACTCGCATAAAATGCGATTTTACCACTTTCGGAATATAGCCATGAAGCTCGGCTCGACCCGAGGCGGACAAAAATCGGCCAAAATGTGATACAATCCAAATGTAAATATCGACATTGAATTCAAAGTGCCAGCCAGGTAAATCCAGTCTATTCAACGCCGTCGTTGGACGCTTTTAAAGAAAAAAAAACTATTCGAAAAACTCAACAATAGACGAATAAATAAACGACACCTTTTCCATCTACAAGGTCACAGTGATGTGCAGTAAAGTGCCTTGTTTTTGCAGAATATTTTTGAGACTGGCGCTTGTCATAGGCAAAAACTTGTCGCTTCATTTAGGCCGACAAAAATATGTATGTAAATAAATACATAGGGAGATTTGCTCAAATATAAATATTTGAATTCACACCCCAATGTCAACCAAAGTGCGCTGTAGGCTCATTGTTCTTACATGCTGAATAAAATTTGCCCGACATTTATTTTTGGGCCAGCCCGATTAACGGAATGTTTAAGGTAAGTGTTGCAATAGAAAAATTAAGTGAGTGAAGTGATAAAAAAGTATCAGTTTTCAGTAACAAATTTTCTTGTCACTTATAAAGCTGAGATTACAGCTCAGCGTGAATTTGATGTAAAATGACGACGTAAAATTACGTCGTAAAATTGATTACATGTATGTGGATGATGCTACTGGTCTACAATTTTTTTTGGATAATAGGTATATGCATCAATACCTTAATCGTGTCCAATACTGAGTGTTGTCAGCCACAGCTAGAGTGAATTGAAAAATTCAATTTTTTTCATTTTATGTCATAATTTTACATCAGAGAACTAATTTTTCATTTTTCATTTAATTCAACCATTTCATCCAACCAATGATTCCAACCATTGATTCATCCAACCATTGAGTCCCCTGATGTAAAATGTAAAATAATGACGTAAAATGATGATGTAAAAAGAAAAAAAATTAAATTTTTCAATTCTTTCTAGCTGTGGCTGATAACACTCAGTATTGGACACGATTAAAGGTACTGATTCATCCATAAAAAATTGTAGACCTGTAGCATCATCCACACTCAGGTAAAAAAATTGTACGATGTAATTTTACGTCATCATTTTATGTCAAAATCACGCTGAGCTGTAATCTCGGCTTAACATATAAACCTTTACCTTCCACCACTTAACAAAACTTTTCATACTACTTTTTCTTGTCACTTCAAAAAGTTTGCTGATTGACAAATTAGCTGCGCATGGATTTGAAAGACCTTGCATCAGCTACCCTATATCTCCTAATAAAAAAATCGGGCTGCCCGAAAAACGATGTCGGGTGAGTAAAATTTCACCCCAACCCCCCCCCCCCCACTTCAGCTGCCATCGGTCTATTTGTCAACTGAAAACTGTTACAACACGTCGATTACTGCCATCAATTTTAGAAACAAACGGCTCGCGTCAGTTTGCAGTTCGACTTATGCCGTATTTCGTCTTCCTGCAACCAGCGTGTTCAGAAATCCAGAAACTCGACTTGACAAATTACACAAAATGGTTCGGCTGTTGGTATTGATGGTACCAGGAAAGTTCGGAAAAAGAAAAATAGTAAATTTACCGTATTACCTCGAATTATTCTCCTATTGAATTAACCCCCCCCCCCTCGAATTAACCCCCCCTCAAAATGGGCTGGGGAAATAATAAACCCCCCTCGAAATACCCCCCCTTCGGAATGATGTACGTCATGTACATAATAAATACGTCATGTATGCAATGTACATGATGTATATTACTGTTAAGTTGCATTGCAGCTACACATAGACTAGTTTGTGTAGCTATCTACGTTTTTATGTCCAAATATATCCTGTTTGGACACATTTTTTTACCTGTTTTGGGTATGCAAATGCCTACTATTTAATATGATCCTTATGAAAATTTCTGACGAAATAATAAAACCCCCCTCGAATTAACCCCCCTCAAATTTTGCTGGCGAAATAATAAACCGCCATGGGGGTATTTCGAGGTAATACGGTAGTTATTATTCAGACACGAAAAATCAACGAAGGAATTCCGAATCTCGAATTAGTGAGCCTCACAACTTTCTATTAAAAATAAATGTGATTTGTGAGCCAAAACTCCGAAATCTGTCATCAGAGTAGGAAAACGTGTAGAAAAATCAGCGAGGGCGCCCTGTTATTGATTTTCTTGACAGACTGATGACAACTTCAGATAGGATCAGAAAATTCATCCTCAAACCAGAATTCAATTTTGAACTGCACCCAATTTTCAAGGCTGTTTAAAGAAATTTCGAACTATACTAGGCGGACATGCTATGTATTGTTCTGTATGGAACACTCCATCATGACGTCATCATTTTTAAAATAAAAATTTGCGAAAGAAAAAAGGATTCAGGTACGCAACGTAAATATGCTGGTGGCTTTTTTCTTGTTAAAATATTTCCTTTTTTGGTGAAAATCTGCACATAAGTATCCTGCTCGCACATTATAGACTAAGACATAAGTAATTTTGGGCGCATACTTTGCGGTCAGCCGAGAATACACACTTCAATAGCATTTTGCACATGGCTTCCCACATATATCCCCAGACAAAACATTTCTTACTCTTAGATGACTAAAACCGCTTTGACATTTGCCACTTTTTTCCGATGACAAAAAAATCAGGATGAGCCTATTACACATTAACATTTCATGCGGTTTTCCAATACGATGCAATCAGCTGCAGAAAACCCCTTTTAGAAAAATACTAAAAATTGTATTTACAGTCACATTACAGCAGACATTTTCAAGAGCAAAAAGAACATACACACAATATGTCATGGAATAAATGCAACTGTCTTGAAGCCCAAAGTGCATAATGAGGATATCTTTGAATCATATTGGCAAGGTGTATGCAGATTGATTTTCATGGATTCTATTCTATTCTATCATTCAACAATGATTTTGTTTGAAAACTTGTTCAGATAGCTGTTCTCTAGCATCCACTGATACTCAGTATTGTTTTGCAAAATGATATATACATTGGACAGCAGAATGGTTGTTTTTCACATACTGCTATGCAGGTTTTTGCTGTCAAACTGGGAGTCACCATCACACAGTATTTACAAATTGGCAAGGTACATTGATATCTTCACCAAAATAATTCCTAAATGATCTCAAAAACATGCCAAATAGTGTTTTCAAAATAAAATTTCATACAATCTATGTTCTATCATTCCAACACAGACATATTTGTTTGTCATGCTGGGCAAATTTGTCCCGATCTAATTTCACCATGCTTATGCATGTTTAGGCAATGTTTATGCAACATTAATATAAATACTTGCCAAGGTATACATAATTGAAATCCTAATTTGCAAAATGACTGATAGTGTCTGGAGAAAATCAGTTTCTTGCTTATTTTTTGTTTCTTTCACTTGTCTTATCACTTGAATTGTATCAAGGCACAATTCAATCAGAGTCCAATTAAATCAGAGCTGTATCTTTGTACATTGTCATGTCCAACATGAGGCCAGATTCATACACCAACCTAACCCAACAAAGGATTCAATTATAAAATCCATGACTGTTGCACAATTTATTTGTCACAATGTATGCATGTCACATTTGGCTGTAGTAAAGTTGGTCCCACTTTATAAACAAAACTTCACGCCAGACAGTTCGAAATGCAGCAAGGGGGGACACGGAGCTAAATAATTTGTTGATAAGATGAGACAAACATTTGCCCACCGTCCAAAATATCACTGTGTGTTAGTGCATATTCCATACAAGTGTGTATCACACACACTTTATTCAAATGTTGCATGAAACGTTTTGCCCAAAAATACGGGCAAATCTCAGCGGAAACAAATGTAACATTCAGAAATACCGTATTTCCTCGAAATACCCCCAGGGGGTTTATTTTTTCATAGTGGAAATTTTGAGAGAAAAACGTGAAAAATGCAACAATAACCACCATTTATAAGTTTTTACAGCCTTATATAAGGATGTAGATGTTATAAACGATGTTCTAACGTAACATAGTAAGTGTTTTGAACGTCTGTTATGCATTTCCCGGACCACAAATACATAGTGCCCATTTTGAGGGGGGGGGGTATTTCAAGGGGGGTATTTCGAGGAAATACGGTACTCATTGTCTTTACAATTGGGAACAACGAATATTTGGCGAAGGGGCTTTATGTCAGGGCACTTGTGCCAATCCCTGTAAAGTGTAAGTCAAGCGTCAATTGACATAAAAATAAGATAAAAATAAAACTTTGTCAATGGTCATGCAAAGTGTCGAAATTTCAGTAATAAAATATGTTATTTTTATTGAAATCATGGCATTTGACACTTGACTTTAGATGGTTTAGACTGCACCTGGGGTACGTTTCATGTGTCACGTTTTTAATTTTCTATGATTTTTGTCCATCATCACAAAAATAGAAGTATGGAATATGCGCTTCTTTCAGCGTAAACACCTATGCTGGTTCACTTAAACAAGCACGGGTTAAGCTACACGCGCCGCCACGCTTATCACTGAAAAATTGCATAATGCAATACTTTTGTTTGCAGTTGGACTAATCAAGTAAATACTTCAAGGCAGGCTTGAAATGGAAGATCAACGCTATCATAATTTTAAGAAGGTATATATTTGAGAGTTTGTCCACAATTTGACGTTGCACACGAGTTCCATGTATAAATACGTACACGCAATAGATCGTATTTCCATAGTTGTTAAAAGACGTATTTACGTTTACTCGATAAATACGTATACTCGCATGCTGCGTAAATACGTTAACGTTTCCTGCCGAAAAAAGACCGATACTCGCGCACTTTCAAAAAGTACAGAAAACAGAAAACAACAGTATTTTAAGGGGACAGAAAATGTCATTTTGCCAGAAAGAAAGTGAAAAACATAGGACATTTTCCTAAGAAATATTTACTTATCAGGAGAGATAAACACATCTTTGATGTAATTCAGAGGAAAAATTACAAAAACACACACAAATGTCTATGTTATTTTTGTGAGAAAAATACTCACTTTTGTTTTCTGTGAGGAAAAATACCCATTTTTACGTCTTCCCCTGAAAAATACTCATTTTTACACTTTCTCAGGAAAAAAGTATTTTACTCACTTTTAAGCAGTGTAAATGTAAAAATAAAATACTTTACGTTTTCTGTACTCATGTGTGAGTAAAATAGAAATACTTTACGTTTATATTTACTTTTTGAAAAGTTCAGTACTTTTAACACCTCCGCATATTTCTAGGAATTAGGAAATACCCTTGAAACGGCCTATTCGCATTTATGCGGGTGCAAATAAATAAATAAATACATGGGTAAATCAATTAGGTATGTTGCTTCAGTGACAGATTTTTCCCCGAGCACGCTGTTATTGTAACCATCCCATTTCCCATGCTAATGGAAAACTTTCTCACGTTTGGCCAGGTGCCAATCCCAGACCCTATAAGGGACACGTTTGCCATTTTTTAGGACATTTTCCATGCCGTCATATACTTTGCATGACATTTGACATTTTGCAGGGCATTTTACAGGGTCTGGGACTGCCCCCTGGATAGGACATCAAATTCAAGCAAAAAAAATACACCTTTATTTGGTTTTGTCGCAATCAGTTTTGCGGTGCGCTAGAAAGATAAAAACTCAATGACTACTAAAAGCGTCACGATATTTCTAATTCTCAGGTGAAGCCAAAAAAATTTTACGACCGAAAATCCCGTTATATTTACGAGCTTAGAGTTCAAACGAGCCTGGGGTCTCGGGATACAAATTGGCATTTTGATCCATCAGAATCGGTGTCGAATCTGTTAATTTTGTATCGTTCGAACTCCGGATCAGTTTCTCGCCATCGGGTATACCCAAATTAAATGTCTACAAAAAATACCACAAAAATGTAAATCACAGGCTCTCAAAATTGGCACAGTACCAACTTTCTAGCAAATATCGATTCCATTTTTAAGGCCGCCCCCTTCAAATTTGAAATATAACCCAGTAATATCGGAAGCATTTAAAAATAGACGTCACTGCAAAGTCACAATGGCTGCAGCGACAAAAACCCAGGATGTATGCACAAGTATTTTAGCACAGTCCGATCTACCAATTTTGATGCATTGTTCCGGGTTCAATGGATTTTTTACCCATTGACAAACTGTACATTTTTGTACTCGGTTTGTTCCGCAACTAATGGTATAGGTACTGCATTTTTAAGAAGAACGTTAAATACAAAAAGTTCTATCATGAAATTAAATTCAAGTAATAAAAATAAAATTATTGTTTAGCATTCAGCTAAGATATCGGGCACGATATCGATATCAATATTCAGTTAAGATATCGATACCGTTACACCGCAAATTTTCGCTTTGAGTACAGTATTTGCTTGAATATTTCCTCCCCTTGAATAATCCCCCCTCTTCAATAATTACCCCTTGAGACGAGTGACGAAAAAATACTTCCTCCATTTGAATAATTCCCCCCTTTAGGCATATGATCAATTTGTTATGCCCAATTCGAAGAAAAAAAACACGTTTTTTTTTGTATTTCGTGGAATGAGTTGATAAAAACATACTTGAATAGGTATCTTGACGAAATAATAATACCCCGTTGAATAATTGCTCCCTTGAACAATTCCCCCTTCAATACAGTTAGACGGAAAACATAATTCCAGCAAAGCAATTATTCAAACAACTACGGTAGTTTTGACTTGACCCCCGAAATACCCCCTTGAATTAACCCCATCGAAATTCCCTCGAATTTACCAACCCACGGTGAATCAATTTCGTTCTTCACAATTCAGACACTTTACTGAGTGAGTTTGTAAGACAAGCCATTTCAAATTCAAACAAGAAATTTTCAAACCATGTCGTGTGAACCCAAATGTCGTGATGTGTGTGAATATATGCCCACCCCACCCAATAAATAATAAGCTACACATCTGGGGCATCCGAGACTAATGTGTTCGAAGTGCCAGCGGGCCTATTAACAGATGCAACTAAAAATGTAAGAGACAAAGCTTCCTCATTGCACAGTAGACAGAAATTGGATGGGCCAAACACGTATTTTTCGGGATTGATAGCTGAACATTTTTCTGGGGGGGGGCTGGGGGGGCTAGGGGGGGGGGCTCGCGGGGGCAACAAATATAGGCATATATATATATGCATAGAAGGCAGAAAGTGGAAAAAATCGCTGAAAACAGGTTAAAAGTAGCCAAAATAGGCCGAAAATAGGTATATTAACATTTGTATAGGCGGAAGCCGCCATTTTGAAGGTGAAAAACTATAAAATGGTATGAAAAATAACGATTTTTAGCGAAAATTGGGACACTTTGTATGACATTTTACAGGGCATTTTACAGGGCATTTTACATTATTTAAACACAGCATGACATTTAACATTTTACAGGGTCTGGGAGTGCACCCAGGAGGACCAGCTGCGAACTTGCATTGGCTGAGATTGAAATATGACAAGGGTGGCGAAATTTTCCGCGTGATCGAACATCTCCCATTGTGTCACTGAAATGTATACTTACTCAAACCGTGTGCTTTTACCTGTACACAACGCTCTTAGGTTCCTTGTTGGCTAAATCTGATGTCAAATTTGATTTCCAAAGAACAGATGTGACGTTATGTTTTGGGTGTTCCCTCGTGGAAAACTTCCCGTGACGAACGCCATAATGGCGCTGCGCACACTAGTACACCATCGAAATTTGGGAAACTCATAAATCTGTTTAGCATACATTTGAGTTTACCACAATGAGAACTGAGTTTGTCAACTATACTCCGGTTACTTTACACCTTGCACGCGTGGTTCCCGCTGGAAGTGTGCCAACGATGGTTAACGCGTGCGAGTTTCATAAAAAGATAATAAAATTGATTGTTGTTATAATGTTATTCATTAACATATTCACATCGATGAATTTTTAAAAATTTTTTTACGGAAATCGCATGATTTAATAATCATTGGCACGCTTCCAACACGAGACATAAATCAGTGCGAGGGCAGAGTATCATGTACGCCGAGTATACCATTGATGACGATCAAAAATGCTTGATTCTGGTGAACTCAAATGTGTTCAAAACTGATTTACGAGTTCCCCTAATTTCAGTCGTATTTACGCTAGTATGCGTAGACACAATTTGCCCAATCTACTGAGTTAAATTTCCGACAAAAAAACTTGTCGCCATCATTAAATTTCGTCCCTGGTCCCCGGTGAAAAAAAAACAGTACAATTTCACGTTTCCATGTCTAAACATCCGTAGAATATTGCAAATAAATAGCATGCCCCTTCATCAGATTAAAAACGTTGGCATTAAATTTCCATTACAGAGAACCGAACAAAATCAACATTTGAATCGGGCATGGTCTTGGTTGATTGCAGATGCGTTTACAATACGTCCACGTGATGCAAAATCGAAGATATTTTTGTTCAAATACCTCTTAAATTACCTATTTTTCTTTTGTACGCTGTGTGCACAACATACCTATGTATGTACCTGTCTGTACCTCACTAAATACTGATGATAAATACCATCACAATTGGTTTCCTAGTCTTTTGTAAGCGTCAAATTTTTGTCACACCGTTCAAACAGGACACTCTAAAATAACATCAGAAACCCTTGTTGTAACAATTTTGGAGTGTTGTTAAGTCTACGCAAATTCTCCACTACCAATCGTTATTTATTCATCTGGGGTTTTTTTCGGTATGGAAATGTACAAAACTTATGAAAAAAAAGACGATTTGACTACGTACGAAGACCACCTAAATGTAAACCAACAGTCAACAATGTCAACTTGTTGACACGTATATTTCAGTTGACAGGTGATTCAGTTATACAGGATCATATCTCGGGTCTGGTAAAATCTTCCGATTTTCCAGGTCCCATCCTGTCAGAACAAAATAAATATTTTACCATCTTCAAATGACGACGCCAGTGAATAAAAAATCAAACAGGCATCCCGAGCGCAAAAATATGCATACTCAATCCCGAATCCAACAAAAACTTTGATCCCGATTCCGGTCCAAACCCCCAGCACCATTTGAACCCTAAGCAGGTAAATTTCACGGGCGCCGTGCCAACTTTATTAACGTACACATATGAACTATTAGCGTATGAACATGACCTGTGGCCTTGCAGCGCGGCACAAACCCGAGCCATTTATTCGTGTAGTGCCAACTGCTTACTGAGCGAAATTATCCCCACCCCTGTCGCATGGCGGCGGCGCGTCATGTAAAATGTGCCGCTCGGCTGCCGCCGCCGCGCCGCTCAAGCGCCCGCCGCATGACATTGGCCGCGCTCACACACACACACACAAACTGTGTACTACACCGCGCCAAATGTAAATGTGTCTGGGCACAAGGGACAAATTCAATTGGGCCGACGATTTGCGGCCGGGGAACCCGATTCATTGCGAGCTGCCCGATTCAACCGGGTCTCATGTCGGGTTCGGTACGACAAAGAATCGGGTAGCATATTCATTTATTATTCCGTGGCGAACCGGGTCGCCCGATGTGGCGTCGGGTAGATTAAATTTCGAAAACTGTTGTTTGAAATAAAACGGTCCCGTCTGACTTATGACGGCAGACCCGTCTTGCGAAATTCGAGCCCCCTCCTGCAGTCCATGAGAAGCCAAGTTTTTTATGGCACGCGGACGGCACGAAAGCTACGCCGCTCGGCTTGTCATCATGAAAAATGGCTGCGAAACGCTTCAAGCGTCATTTTTTCCGCCGCCCCGCAATCGACGGGCGTGACGCGGCGCGACGGCAACTGGTTTCGGCGGCCGGAATTCATCGGTTCCGGAACATCGTCCCAACTGCAGTGGGAACGGCGGCACAACGCCCAGCCCCAAACCGAACCTCCCTCCCGCCCATCCCCACGGCTCGCTCGAATTATATTTATGCATGTTTGTACCTGTTTTTGAAATCTCCGCGCGCATTTTCCGCACATCCTCGATTACAAACGTGGCTCATTATGACGGCGCTGTGCGGCCAGAAATAAACATTCGAGGAAATATATCGCTCAGAATGGAATTCCGGCCGCAAAATGAACGCGCGGTAAACAAATGAGTGAATAAATAAAATGTGACGACAATCAGCGGGGAGGGGGGTGGAAGCAAGTCCAGGTGCCAATCCCTGTACAATACCCTGCAAAATGTCAATTGGCATTCAAAGCGTCAAAAGTCAACGTACGTTTGCAATTTTCCAGGGAATTTGCCATGACTTTTGACACACTGCATGACATTTGACATTTTCCAGGGTCTGGGACTGCCCCCAGCCAGCTATTGGTGGCACGATCGCAATCAGACCCATTAGGCCGGCTCGCAAGTTGAATCGACCCAGGCAAATTGCATTATTGCCTGATTGGCAAGGCGATTTGAGACACGCTGCAATTTGCGGTCGTCGGCTGCGGAAATGTTTGCCGCGACGACGTGGTGCTAATTCCGCACATTATGCCGCCATCGTAAACAGGGCAGTGTTTGGGAGAAAGCTCTTTGTGTTGGGCGGCTTCGATTTTGGTTCACGGCTAGATTTGAGCGGCGAATTTTCAACCGACCTCAAACAGCTGAAAAGCACCTGTCGCTGTCGGTGTTTTTTTGTGTTTAACAATTTTGTACGCTTCCAATGAGACACGTTATTGCGGTGGGCGACGTTTTTTGACCGAATTGACAGCTGTATTTTGCCGAAAAGCTTTTGGCAGCTTTTTACAAAAGCAACAACTTTGCGGGTATTTCAGTGTCTGATTGTCTGAATTGAGATGAGTAAATAGTGATGATAGTGTACTGATGTGTCACGATTTCACAGCTGTGACATTTCCACCCATCTGATGAATTAGGTGATAATGAATTACTGATGTCGCTTCTCAAATGCCAGAGCCAAATAGTCACCACAAAATACCTCACGCTAATTCGTGTTCTCTGATGAACCAATCACCCCATTTACAATTGCATTTTACCACGGCCAAAAATGCTATTTTTGCAAAAATTAGAAGATGTAAAAATAAACCCTGCATCTGACACAACTTGAGAGTGTAGATGTACATATTTAGATATATATGTACCTGGAGGCAAGGAAGTAAGTCGGTGCAGAGATGGCACTGCGTCAAACTGCACGCGACCATAGTTTTACTCACGCAGACTTGTTCGGTGGGGTGACTAAATTTGGCATGAAGTAAACTTTTAAGTGTGAAGTGTGAAGGTCACACTTTTCTCAATGAGTGTGATCCTGATCAGGAATGCTCATGAAAAAAGGAAAGGTATTTTTTGCTGGCAAAACTGGAAATGTGAAATTTGCTGGTTGGTGCAAGCCATGTACAGCCTCAGAAAACTCAGCTGAGTGCATCATGAATAAATACAGATGTTTGTATCACAATTATTAAGACTTTAGTTTGATCTACACTGATAAAAAATTCAAAACAACGTTGTCAGTGAATTGCCTCACAACATTTACTAACTCGTTGTAAAATCCCAAAATCGGAAAAACAGTTGCCCCTTCTAGGGTTGGAAAAAAAACGTTTTTTTTAACTCGATGTTTTTTTATATAAAAAAACGTTTTTTTTAAATAAAAAACGTTTTTTTTTAAAAGCTCCCAGATATGACCTTGTGTCAACATATATAGGTATATCAGACAGTTGCAATACTCTGTGATGTTATATATGACCATATAATGGCTGTTGAGCCATGGGATAGCATTATAAGTGGTGATTTGTGTCAAAAATATCCATTTTTCGTCGACATATCGTTCGTATATCGCCTTATAGTCGAATGTTTGTGACTTCAGGTAAATTTTTGCACGGAATAGTGATGAAACAAGGTTAAAAAAGGAGGTTGTTACTTTGGGAGTGATGTTACACACTGTGGAGGTACATGGAAGCACATTACCTCAATATTATATAACTACAGCAACATATGACGGCTTATTAACCCATGGTAGCACATAGAATTGGATACTTTGATACTAAAAATGCCACAAAACCAATGAAAACAACCACCAATGTCAATTTGTGTGTGAAATTGCGCGCTTGCGCGCAAAAATTTTGCAAAATACCTAGTGCTTAGTACTAAAAATTTCGGTCGATGTTTTTTTTAAAAAAAAAACATTTCGGACGTCATGTTTTTTTTTAATAAAAAACGTTTAAAAAAAAACATCGGCCAACCCTAGCCCCTTCAATACCCAAGGTAGTAGAATCATATGGAAGCCATTCTAAGGTGCGTCAAACAACCGCGTATTTACGTAAGTAGAACCGGTAAAGTCACGCAGATAAGCGCAATCGTAAATTAAGGTATTTCTGAACTGATCGTTTGTCCCAAAAACACGGCCCCAGTTCACCGATTTGACGCAAAAACATGAAAAACAATTCACGGGTGGCCAAAATTGATGCGATGATTGAACGCTGCTTTACAACGCAAGTTCAGATCAGATGTGGTATGCGAATTACAGGTGATAATACAGAAATACCTGTATTTACAGCCGCGCTTTGGACGACGGCTTGGCTGAAAACGCCCCTTTGGGTTGCCATAAATTGTGATTTATTGTCTGGGAAAACGTTGAATTTACAGAAAACTGTATTGTAATCCAGCGCCAATTCCATATTCACAATTATTGCCTTGTCGAAATCAACGGGAATCACTCAAATTCACCATTCCCCAAAATCAACGAAAAAACATCATTGGTATAAAAATGTGTACACGGGTGTCACGTGCGGCCAAGGTAGAAATTGCCGGTTCAATGTATGGATGACTAAAATATTCCTGTCAACAACATGGCTGTTCGTGATCCACTACTGAGGGGATACCGTATATTGTCGAATAAAACCCCGGGGAGTTATTATTTTGTCAGAAGTTTCAGAGGGGGGAGTTATTCAAGGAGGGATGTTATTCAAGGGGAGTTATTTCTTCCTCAGGACTTGCACGTTATTTATTGTATGAATGAACTCCGAAAACTCATGTAATCCACGTATTTGACATTTAAACAGCAACAAAAACAAGGTATTAGTATTTAGTGCTAACCAAATTTTGGTCATCAGCATCCAAATCATTCAAATAAACATTGTGGATACACATATCAAATAACCAGCGGGGATTTTATTCAAGGGGGTTATTTTTCCTCACCCGGCAAACAGGGGGGGTATTCAGGGGGGTCTTATTCAAGGATATACGGTATTTACTACTGACCACCGTCAACTCGAAAGGTTTTTTGAATAGGATAATTGTCCCAGTTTGAAGCTGTTTTTGAACTGTTGAGAAAGCTTCAGAGAAGATATTTATTTCCCGCACCGCAACCATCATCAATTTCAAACTAAGTATTTCGATTCACACTGCGACGATCGATCCCTCCATAGAGAAACGTCGACATCGCAAAATCAGTCGACAGTCAACGCTGCGGCTGCATACCCGGACGCCCCGCGTCGAACCAAAGTCAAACCGTGGCCCATCCATGATCCGCGGCGCGCCAAAAAAACGGCTGTACGTCAAACGGGGCGACAGCAAAAAACGCCGGCGCCGCCAATGGCGCTGTTTTGCAAAAATTCGCCGGCCGAACGTCGGAGCGGCAGATAAAATCACGTGACTCGTCGCGGCGGCGGGCGGCGGGCGGCGGTCGCAGCCGCGCGCACCTAGGGAGCCTCGCGGCCGCGGCGCATCTCGCATGCAGTCGCATCCATGCCTCCGCTGTGGTCGCGGTCGGGCGGCAGCTGCCGAAATTCTATTTCCACCGGGCACAAAGACGAACGGGCCCCGGGCCTGGGGGCGCCACAAAATGGTGCAATTTCGATTCGCACTTCTCAGACCGGCCGCGCGGCTCCGGCGGGAGCGCACGGGCGGCGGCGACCGGTCAGTCAGCTAGCTGCAGTAGTTCATGCAGCTTCAACGTGTATAGAGTACGTAGCTGCAGCGGGTGTGCTAATGTGAGCATGGATCGACTGCGTTCACTTTGCCGCCAAGGCGGATGGCGCGAGCGCGGCGGCGGCACAGCGACGCGTGCGCACTGGCCGAGGCGGCCGGGCGGCGGCCCGAGTCCAAGGTCGACTCGAAGGACGGCCGCCCGCTGCACACCACACCTCGCGCGCACACGCGCCAACCCGTCGACGTGCATCCATTGCATGATTTACCGCCGCGTGTGCCTACTACTTTGCACTTTCGATCCCAAGTTCACAATTGTAGTGCCAAAAAATGATCGCGCCAAACCGCACTCTGCCGCTGCGATGGCTGGTGGGGACATAAAAATTATCGGATTTTGTCGATCGTTTGCACTCGCACAAGTTTTTGGTGGGTGGAGTGCCGCTAGCACGGCGGCGGCGCGACGTAGCGTCACATGCAAAGGTGGTTCACCTTTCAAAAACGTTCGGTACCCGTGCACTAACAAAAATTTCGCCAAAAAAACAAGGTTCGCCGGCACAACGGCACAAATCGCATCAACATCCTGGCAGCGGGCGTGCACACCAAAAATATCACAAAAATACATCTCCCATGATATGACAAAACTTGACAAGCGATTCGCTGCACTAATCGAATGATATCTTATGGGCATGGCATAAATATTGATAATGTTAAAATTCAAAATGAGCAAATATGCAATTAAAATGTGCCCAACCTGGCCCGTCTGGTGGCCGGGTCGCGCATCACCATGCATTCCGTCAGCTCGCCAAATTTGGAGAAGTACTCCCGCAGAGTTTCTGAAAATATTTGAAGGGTGTGCTTCTAAAAGTACCGATCTACAAATTTTTCAAATTTGAGTTAGGACCATTTTTGGGGTCCCCATAAAAACGCGCTTCAAAAAAATATATGTGGGGGGTGCGAAATTTAATTTTGAGATATGGGGGGTCGAAAAATGCAAAAAATTGCAAAATACAGTTAATGTAATTCAAAACGTACCGATCTACAGGCTTTTTCAGCTTTTGTATCTTTAAAAGTACTGATCTACCCACTTTTTTCAAAATTGTACTTTAAAAGGTACCGATCTGCACATTATTTTTTGTGCTGCTAAAAGTACTGATGTCAGATCGGCACTTTTCAGCACAAAAACTAACTTTGTGCTTGTTTATTATGGGTAAAAGTACCGATCTACATCTATCTGATTGTGTGCTTTTAAAGGTACCGATCTTCATGCTCTTCACAAATTGTACCATCAAAAGTACTGATCTACAATGGAGCCATACAAAAAAATTTATATAGATAGTTACACAAGCGTCACCCAAAGACTATAAATACTATGCATAGCAACAACCAACAATATACCCCAAATACCCCTACTCAAAATACCCATACCCAATACTAATGTGTGGGAATTGCATTATCCAAACATTGAATTGCGATTATCTCAAAATCGATCTTTTGTAAATAGATAGTTACTTTTAGAAGCACACCCTTCATTTACATTTCTGTGTTCACATATTTATAAAATTGCGGTGGTTTTGAAATCAGTACAAATTTATATCATGAAGTGTCACGATATAAAATAAACGATGCTTTATCACATAGGAAAGTTGAAATAACATCACCAACTGAAATTTAGTTGACACAAATAGAGTTATAAATATGGGCCACGTAAAAACGGATGGAAACAAACCTGCAGTCGTCTGCCAGCTAAGTCCACCGATGAACATCTTCCTGCAATACACAATAAAGTAATCAAACACACGCACTGGGCGGCATGAGGCAAAAAACAACTGAAACACAAAAAGCTCACCCAGGATCATGAGAGTCGCCGGCGCTAGTGTCGCTGGCGGCGGCCGCGGGGCTCAACTGCGCCGTGGTGCTGTGCTCGTCCGAGCTGGCGCCGCCGCCCACCGCCCCACTGCCGGACGTGTCCATTGGTGCCATTTTAAAATATCAATTGCTGCAATTTCTAGGTGCTAGGTGCTCGAAAATGGATGCTAGAAATAATTCTGGGACAATTTTATAAGAATAAAATGTTGAGTGCCTCTCCGCCAGCCACCAAACTTTGACACTGCTGCGAAATGCCCTGCTCTACTGCTCTTCTGCCCACTATTTTAATTACTAATTAACTGATAAGCAGTTAAATTAACTTTCAATCTAGCATATCTGCAAGAATAAAATGTCTCATTTGCAAGTAAATAGTTTCACCGTGAAGCAACTCAAAGGCATGCGAAGAAGGGAGGGCGGGTGCGAAGCGGGACCGCGCCGACGGCACTGGCCCGCCTCAAAGTGGACGCGCTGGCGCAGCTTACCAATAAGTGCCAGTGGATTACATAACGAGCGCAGCTTACGTCCACATTCCCGCGCCGCATGTAAGGTGGGCGCACTGGCGCAGCGGGCCCATTTGCGTCACGCGGACACGTAGCCGCCGGCTTAGGGCTGACCGCCGCTCGTGCACACGCATAAGTAGCACATGCTTCCGGTCCGAATTGCGCCGCCGCGCCGCCCCGCCCGTCGGGCCATTTAGGGCCCCGAACCGCCGCCCGCCAGCACAATCGAATCGCACTGCGTCGAGGGGGGCCGCGCTGCACCCGCGCCCACGGTGGCTCATGCGATCGACCCAACTTGCGCACAGAAACGCAGCGCTGCCGCCAGCGCGCTTACGTGCTGTGTGCAGCAGCGGATCAGATTCACGATGTGATATTTATGTATATTTATAACAATTCTTAAAAAACATGCGTAAATAAATACACACGATAAACAGCGCAGTCGAAAATTCCAACGAGAAAAAAGGCAAAAATCGCAGACTGCTCAATCAGTCGCGGCTTACATCTCAAGCTTATCACGGCGGGCGGCGCGACTAGAGTCGAGACGTTGGGCCGCGCAGCCGAAATACTGCCGCGGCGCACCGACCGCATGGGATACGCGCGTGCATTGCACTGCTGCGGCACACGGTGGGTCGGGTGGTACGCGATGAATGGAACTTTAAAAAGTGAAAATGTGGAAATGGACTTTAGGCTTAGGGCTTGCATAAAGATGGTTAAAAATAGGCAATTTAGAGTTTAGGCTGCGCAGCTGAGAGCGATTAAAACACGCGACGTGAACGCGAGCGGATGGGCAAAATGAGCGCATGGACGTTGGGTCACCAGCGGCGGGCGGCGAGCGCATGCGCAAGACGTTGGCCGGCGCACAGCTCTATCATGCGGCGGGCGGCGGCGCCACGGCCGGCTTACCGCCCCAATTCGGCAGTGCGATGCGTCGGGGCCGGGCGAAACTTCACGTGCGCCGCCAGCCGCCAATTGCAGTCCACGCGGGCGGGATGCACTCGTCGCAGCCAGGGGCCGGTCCCAGAACTTGTAGAATGGCCTGTAGAATGACAAATGCCATGCAAAGTGTCTAAAGTCATCGAAAATGCCCTGTAAAATGGAGAACTGGGGGCAATCCCAAGCCCTGTAAAGTGTAAAGAAAAGTGTCAAATGTAAAATCAAATGCAAAGTAAAGTTTCAATCAAAACAAAAAAGAAAAGATTTTATTACTGAACTTTGCATGACAATTGACACTTTACTTTGACTTTACATTTGACACTTTACTTTACACTTTACAGGGCTTGGGATTGCCACCAAGACGGCATTTTCAACAACTTCAGACACCTTGCATGACATTTGACATTTTACAGGGTCTGTGATTGGCACCCGGTCCGCACTGGAGCGTCTTTGTGCGGCCGGCGCGACGGCACCTAGGCAAATGTGCCGCGATGGCACTCGCCAGCTTACAAAATCGGGTCGGCGCCATGTTGAGAAATGCAAATTTATGCAGCGCGTTTGACGCCCGCCCGATATTTTGGCACTGTAGTAAACGAGTGATAAGAGCGGCGGCGGCGCGTGTGTCTGTGTGTGCGCTGGCGCTATTTAATAAACTTCCACCTTGCGTAGTGCAAACTTGAACGACAACGTGCCGCGCTGCAGTAGTCGAATTTTAGGCGAATGGAAACAAAAGGGCGCTAATCAGAAGGCCAAACAACTAGATGGAAGCTTATCATTTCCCACACGTAAACTGAGAAAGAAGCGGCACAAAATCCGCGGCAAAATAGACAAAATCGGGTAGTGGATGGGCGCGGGCGTCTAAACAAAGTATACGACAATCCGCGCATCGCCCCGGGGGGCCATTTCTCGGCTGGCGCAGAAACAAAGGCGCAGAACCAGTCTATATAACCGCGTAAACCGGCCCCGAGGTGAGTTGCAGCCGCGGCGACTGGTTCGGTTCCACTTTCGCATGCGCCCGGTGGTGTAGAAAAGTTTTATCTCGCGGTGGGCGGCGCCGCCGGCCGCGCCGAGGTTTGATCGCCGCAGCCTGCAGATTGCCCGCGAGCGCCGCACCGCGAATTATTGCGCGGTCAATTTGATGTTGGAACTAGGAGGGAAGCTATTGGAAGACAAATTTGAGGATTCGAGGTAATTTACGCGAATGAAGATTTGTTTGGACTGTTAGGTAATTTGTCGCATTTAAAAAATATATATTTACATTTTGCGATGTGTAGAGAGAGTGTGGCAAGGCCAAGGTTTCTGTGCAGGAAACTAGCGACAGGAAACTGTGCTTGACAGCGCTTAGAAACAAAGATAAAAAATTTGAAATCAATATGTAGGTTGGTATACCGTATTTCTTCTAATAGAAGAGCGCCGTTCTGTTTTTTTCGTCAACTTTTTTACCTGCCGTTCTATTAGAGGTGCCGTTCTATTGAAGGCTGCCGTTCTATTTTTCTCACCAATATTTTCCAGACATTTTTCATATGAACATAGTGTTTTTAATGAAAAATAAACAACATTTTACTATCAGAGCATCAATTCAAACACAACCAAATGTGAAGAGAACACTAAATCATAGTTCTGAACATTTTGGATTTTCTCACCACCCATTTTTCTAATATTTGTGTGCTCTGGCACTCTTCCAACGTTATTTCTACCTGCCGTTCTATTAGAGGTACCGTTCTATTGGAGGCTGCCGTTCTATTTATTTGAGTGCAAAAAGTGCCAAAACCTGCCGTTCTATTGGAGGTGCCGTTGTATTGGAGGTGTGCCGTTCTATTAGAAGAAATACGGTATAGATAAACTTAAATGCAGGCAGAACATTAATAGCTAAAATTAGGTAGTATTATCTGAATAGCTACAATACTTGACAAAGCTATAAAGATAAATACGTGAATTTGTCTACAAATGTAGCGGCGGCAATGCCCTTAACAGTAACATAAATAATTTCGCAAGAAAAAATACTGGATAACTTTAGAGGGACGGGCACTGGCACCTGCATAGACACCATTGCAAGATTAGCATAATTTAAGCTTGGTATTGTTTAAGCCAGGATTAGTACCTATTAGGAACAGGCATCGAAATGCAACATGTCGAAAAGAAGAAAAAAGTACAAAGAAAAATGTGCCAAAGCGCTCGAAAATCACTGTTGGTTATTTTTGGACAACGGCAGAAATTGCAACCCTCGACGCAGAAGGAAGTCTAAGTAAATATGTAAAATTTATGTAGGCACGGGCAAACATTGGACACACGATGGCGAAAAAAATTCGAAAATCCTCTCCAATTTTCAAATTTGTTTAGAGTTTTCGAATTTTTATTTCATCCCAAGGATAAACACTCAAAAATTTTATTATACCTGAAAACTTCGTTAACAGTTTGAACGACCGCAGAACATAATCTTGTATGCAAAATAAATCAGAAAAATTCGAAAATGCAATAATAATTTAGTGAAAAAATTCGAAAAGTATTTTTGGAAAAATTCAAAATTTCAAGACATTTTCGAGAAAAAAACACTAAAAAATTCCCCGGAACATTTGCCATCGTTAGGCACAAACCAAACACAAAATGAGAAAAGCGCTCAGCTGATTTCGCTTACCAGGAAAGACACATTGTGCAATCTGAGCGCGGAAAAGCCCATTTCGGTGTCAACAGACAAAAAAGGCACTTCAACATAAGCACAAATACCTAAATTTTACGCGGCGCATCGGCGGCTGCGAGGACAGAACACGGCAGTCGGCACATTTTTTGGCCCAAATTCCATCACTCATCGGTTGAAATTGAATATGCCCACCTTTTCACTTTTTTGAAGGGTGAAAAAGGCACTTTGAACGCTAGAAAATTGGTGAGATTGAATAAGTTTGGTGCTTGGGTATCGGACTGCGGCCAATGGATTGAAATATTTAGAAATGGATGATAAACTGACAAAGATGACGAGACAAAAACAATAAAAAACTGTTTTAGCACGAATGTGAAACTTCAAGCAAACCTTATATTGCATTACTTTAAGTCTTCCGTTGATACTTTACATGCAACTTTGTAATGCTTATCCTGACATTGGCCATGTCGCCAGGGGGCAGTCCCAAGCTGTGTAAAGCCAAGTGTCAAATGTCATGACAAATGTCAATCAAAAAAGAAAAAAATATTTTATTACTGAAATTTTGCCACTTTGCATGACAATTGACAAACTCGTATGACATTTTACATGGCATTTGACACTTGACTTTACACTTTACAGGGCTTGAACCAGGTAGAATTTGTCGATGAGCAGCCCATCTTTCCTGATGTAAACAAATGAATAAATATAACGATAGTTTATCCGATCATTTCAGATTTGAAAAAATCAGTGTTTTAAATGATAAATTGAGATTTGCTGATGTTCTGTAAACATGTTTGCTGGTATTGAATGCTGCCGCGATATTTTTGCAAATCTCAATGATTAAATAGTCAGACTATTTACCTATATCGCAGTCACTTCCAGCGAAGACATTTGTCAACGTTCAAACACGTAAGAATACACAATGAACAATAAATTTGACAGAGGCAATTGACCTAATATTTCATTTTCGACCAACCAAAACTTTTTTGGTCAATTTTCACACTTCTGATTTTGTCTAGCATCCCAGCCCTGAGACCACCAATGGGGCCAGTCAGACATGACAGTGGGGGGGGGGGTAATATGGAATGAAATAAATATATTTATGGAAAACAGCTGTGTGTAGAATAAACTTTGCAAAAGCATAACCATAACTTTTGTTTGTATTTTGCTGTAATTGTAAAACACTAAGTAGTTGAACTTTTCATTGAACCTGACTGACAAATGTGCTGAAAAATGTTTAGTTGATTTGAATCATGACAAAGTTTGCCAGAAAAACTTAAAAATTCTGTAAGTTGAGCAATTTTTAGATGTTTTAATTAAGTCTCAATGGGTTAAATACATGTGTGGCCTATTATACTCCACTGAAATTCAAATTCAACAAACATAAAAATATCTATTCAAAAGGTAATTACCTAAATTAGGTGGTAACAGTCAGGCATATGAGCTAGCGTCACTTCACGTCCTAGACAGTTCACATTCTCTGTATTTGGACACTTTACATTCCACAGTACCGCATCTGTTAACATCATGTAAAAAATGTATCATCCCGTGCTTTTCGCACACTTTACATTCAAGGGTCATGCAACAGATGTGAAAAATTTATGAAAAATACATGGCTCCACAAAATCAGCATGGGTATTGGCACAAAGGTATTGGCATGCACCCGAATTTGATTTGTGCGGCTAGTGCGAAATGAATTGAAATCAAAATGATAATCTTTAAGTACACACAACAGACAACACAATTTCGCACAGAATGTACCATAGGATGTGAACTGTCGCTTTGTGGAAGAATGTCAACTGTCCAGGATGTAAAGTGGACTGGCCTCAGGCATATCACCAGAAAAGTCAAGTCAGATAACCACATTTGTGCGCGGCATAAATATTTTTAGCTAACTAGACCATCGGTTAAACATCTGTTCGCAAAATGCCAAACTAGTGAAAAGTAGACTGAGTACAGTTTGCCATTTGACCAATCTTATTTAGAACTTTCGAAATTTCGAAATTCCAATTTCGACCGATCTTATACGGAACTTTCGAAACTCCAATCTTGACTAGGGTTCAAACGGGACCAGTTTTTCGGACCGGGACCACAATTCTTTTCTCGGGACCGGGACTGGCATTTTGTTATTGTCGGGACCGGCACCGGGACCACCCCAGTTCAGACTTTTTGCCGAACAGTGTACCGGGACCATGAAAAATTAGCTGTGATAAGTTAGTGTGGTTTATAATATCGAGCCGATGTGCTTCGACATAGTATTCACAGTGTGAAACACAACTATCAATGTACTAGCCTTCTCTTACTACATTTTTATCTTTTGCCGGGACCGGGACCAGGGCAGGGGTGTCGGTACCGGGACCGCCCCAGACACGACTTTTTGCCGAACCGAGACCGCGGTGCCGTTTGAACCCTAATTTTTACCCCGAAAACAGAACCCGCGAGATTTACCGTCACAAAGTTATTCCGCAGTGCGTGGACCAAACAAAATTCCGATCAGAACTCAGCATTAGCCAACTTTAAAGCGCCGAACAAAATTCCGCGCGTACAGACACAAAAAAACGGGGCAAAATCAAAGTAGAAATCACCAAAATCAACAACGGAACTACAGCTCAGAAACTCAGACAAACAATGAACCCCAGCTGTCTGATCGCGGCGCGAGCTTCCTGTCTAAAATGCACACACCGGTTTGGGATGAAAAATTGCACAATAGGTGAAAGCTGCCGCTTAAACGCAACCCCCCCATCCTTTCCCCAAGGTGAGATGCGATTTAGGCCCTACACACACTAGTTTCAACCAACCAATCAACGACACCAAATTTCAACTGGTTCTCATCCCAATTAAAAGCTTGCTGACGAGCTGACAAACTCCGTTCAAATGAAAAAGTGTTGAATCATGTTGCAAAAGCTGTAGTGTTGAAATAAATATTGCGGTATGCGCTATGTAAATGCCGGTACGATTTAGTCATGTGTAGGGTTGGCCGATGTTTTTTTTAATAAAAAAAACGTTTTAAAAAAACAACAACATGACATCCGAAATGTTTGTTTTTTTTAAAAAACATTGGCCGAAATTTTTAGTACTAAGCACTGGGTATTTTGCAAAATTTTTGCGCGCAAGCGCGCAATTTCACGCACAAATTGATACTGGTGGTTGTTTTCATTGGTTTTGTGGCATTTTTAGTATCAAAGTATCCATTTCTATGTGCTACCATGGGTTAATAAGCCGTCATATGTTGCTGTAGTATATAATATTTAGGTAATGTGCTTCCATGTACCTCCACAGTGTGTAACTTCACTCCCAAAGTAACAACCTCCTTTTATAACCTTGTTTGATCACTATTCCATCCCAAACTTTACGAGAAGTCACGAACATTCGACTATAAGGCGATATACAAACGATTTGTCGATGAAAAATGGATATTTTTGACACAAATCACCACTTATAATGCTATCCCATGGCTCCACAGACATTATATAGTCATATATAACATCACAGAGTATTGCCACTGTCTGATATACCTATATATGTTGACACAAGGTCATATCTGGGAGCTATAAAAAAAACGTTTTTAAAAAAAACAAAACATCGAGTTAAAAAAAACGTTTTTTTTCCAACCCTAGTCATGTGTATACAATAATGCGTATTGTTACTCGTCAACAAGCTTTGAATTGGGATGGGAACCAGTTGACATTTGGTGTCGTTGTCAACTTGTCTGTGCAGGGCTATATTGCGACTCAGGAGCTGCAGTTAGACATCATAGCTCATCTGAATGCAGGGTGGTCCAGAAATGTTACAGGGCAGTTTTGATCGATGAATAATGATGATCGATGGCGAAGTAAAAAACAACAATAAAAGTTAGGTCGGGTCCGGAATTCTGAAACCGAGTCAAGCAAAACCTTCCCAAACCAACAGCTAACCAGAGGCGGCTTATAAACATAATATACGAACTTTGGCCAACCTCAAAAAGCTCCTAAAAGCCAGCTGACCGCGCGCGGCAGTTTACAGGGTGCGCAAAAGATGTTGACAGGGGCGAAAAGCGGCCGCGGCGGCGACGCGACAGCGGCGGCAGCTGCAACTGCAGCTTGCGTCACTGCAGTTTTCGGGCGGCCCGCCTCCCACAATACCGCATAGGTGCGCCGCGCGGCGACAATACTTCCTACTGAGTTGCGCGCAGCCATTGAGTGCGGGTTCAGTACTAAGTGGACACGATTGTCTGTGGGATTTGGGTGGTGTATTTTGGGGTAGGGGGTCAATCAGGGTCATATCAAGAATTTTTTACTGGGGGGCTGTTTGTTTATGGAGCCTGGCAAATGGGGGGTGACTCAGCCCCCCTAAAATATAGTCTGCATAGTGCAGAAATGGTACCATGGCAATGCTGCCATTTGCTCGCCAATGTCACGGCATGGTGCTATTGGTGCTGGTGTTGCCTTACATGATGGTGCCCGGTAAAATGACTATGATTCCAACCACTTTGTATGCCTCACACCAGAAGGTGGGACGGCTGCAGCCCACTTGCTACCCTGGACACATCCTTGGGTGCAATGGGTATTGTTAAACTGTTACTTTATTACACACTTTGTCAAGTGACAAGAAAAAGCAAGATAGAAGGGAATAAAAAATATCCACGTAACTTATGTATTCATAAAAACACAAATCTTCTAAAAAAAATAGTTTCACTTGCAATCAACTCCAAAAGCACCATGTAAGATCAAAATGACATAGATATAGGGACCTTCCAATCCTCAAATGGTGGTTTAAAAAAGTCGTGTAAGTGATCATTAGTAGTGGCTGTGATCACAGCACCTCCCCCCCCCCCAACGGACACACACAGGGGTAGATAATAAAGGGGTTTCGCTGCACAAGTCGAAGCTACCTATCCAAGCAAGGAAATAGCGCAGACGCCCCCCCCCCCCCCGGTGAAAACAACCACTCAAATCCACGGACTTACGCAAATCCGAAAAACAGCGTCAAAAACAAAGGCCGCTGTAGAAAAATGGATGGCGCGTCAGCATCAAAAAATCGAACGGCAGATATTTTTAGGATGACTAAAAATGATAGATGAGTTGAGCAGACAGGCACTAAGCAGACTGGTATATCTCCATATGCAAAACACACTGTGTAAAATCGTAACCAGTTCGTGGCAAAACAGTAAATACACGTAGTTCACGCCGAAGGGTTACTTTTTTACGCTTGGCGTCACAAACACCACGCCATTTTCTACAAAATTAACAGAAATGATTTTTGGAAGCTTGGTTCGGGGCAGGCCTGATACGCACACGTGCCCGATACGCACATATGCCCGTTTTTTTCACTTGACACTTTTTCAAGTGATTTTCAGATATGAGTAAAGTGAAAAAAAGTTGCGCAATGACATTAGTGAACTTTTTTCACTTCACTCATATCTGAAAATCACTTGAAAATGTGTCAAGTGAAAAAAAAACAGTGAAAAATAGCCGTTTTTCACTGTTTTTCATTTGACACATTTTCAAGTGATTGTCAGATATGAGTGAAGTGAAAAAGTTTAATAATGTCATTGCGCAACTTTTTTCACTTTACTCATATCTGAAAATCACTTGAAAAAGTGTCAAGTGAAAAAAACGGGCTTATGTGCGTATCGGGCACGTGTGCGTATCAGTGCACGCCCCTTGGTTCTGCATAGGCAAATATGCGAGCTTTTAGAGTGTAAAACGGATGTGAATGTGATGAATATATGCCAGATTACACAGATATGAAACACGGTGAAGATAGTGAAGCAGCTTCCGAACGCTTGACGAATCATACTGATAAACCAAAGTGCACGATTAGAACGGCTACCATACTTACGGCAATAGAACGGCACGCACGTGATGTCCCCAATAACAGCAAACTTCCCGAAATCTCAAAAAATGGGCATCAAAGCAGACAAAACGGCAAGGTATACCCATCAAAAACACGTCTCAAAGACAAAATGTAGGCACAAAAACGTCAGTAACACACCGCGGGTGTCCGAAAACGGCGAGCAGAATCCTCCCGGCGACATAAAATCCCAAGAATTGCGCAATCAAAGCGAGAACCTCCCCGTGGACGAAAATCGGACAGGCACGGGTCAAAAAACGATCGAACAGCCTCGAAAACAGCTGTAAATCGACGTGAAAAGTGGCGGCGGCATTCCGGCCGCAGGTAAGCCCGGATGAAGCGTTCAAGCGGCTCCAGTTAGCACTGAGCTCCGAGCGGCGCGCAGAAAGCCCGCCCTGATGCTCAGGGTGCCGTTTCGAAATACAGTGCGCGCGGAGGGGTCCCCGCATGAGAATTTGGCAGCCAGCCAAAATTTCGAAATACGCTATGAATATGAATAAAATAGGCTAATACTAGCTCTATAACCATGTATATAAACGAAAATAGCGATTATGAAGGTGGACATTTGTAAAGTGGAGCAAATTTTAGCAATTTTGAGCTAACTTAAAGTTTTCACTTTCATTGGTATAATACGCAAATGGAAACTGGGCTGAAGGCCAAGTTCTCACACGTGACCCGATCCCAAACGGTATGTCAACTGGTTTCGGTGTCAACTCGATTTTATGACACTGTAGGTCGCAGGACAATTTTCAAGGACACTTGCAGCAATGTCGAAGAGGAGTTAATAATGCCATGTGCATTTTAACACGGTTTCGCAACCCAAATACTAAAATCTTTATCAAAAAAGTTGGACCAGTTGATATCCAGATGTCAACTGGGCCGACTGTTTTTCATAAATTTTCACTTTATGGGCTGCGAAACAGTGTTCAAATGCACATGGCAATATACATTCCTCTTCGACTTTCCCGCGCGTGCACTTGAAAATTGTCCTGCAACCTGAATTGAAAATAAAGTTGACACCGAAACAGTTGACATCCAGTGTGTGGTGACATAACAGTGAGCGTGTTCACAGCGAACCACGCAGTGCTGAAAAGCTGAACATCAACTTTACGATTATGATGTTCATTGAAATCAATCACACCGGCAGTGGAAATGACAAGAATGCTTATGGATATGCGATAAAACACAATCTAGTCTAAAGACAAAAAAACATAAACAAGAATGTTTAAATTGACACACCACAATTTGGGCTCCACTTTATGGCAACAAGCTGATATGATATGCATTTTTTGCGATTTTTTATGATAATCGATATTTTTAAAATTTAGAATGTTGAAAAAATCAACTCAATATTTTACGGTTCGACATTTTCCCAATATTGCGGTGTTGATATATACGAAAGAGAAAGGATTTCGATATTCAATATTTACAATAATCGCAGAGTCCATGACACACTCAAACCGCATCCACAACACCCTGTGCACTTTCGGCATCGCCGCGCCCGACGCAGACCCCCTTCCCGCCATCATCCAACGTCAAACCCCCCATTTTCTCATCCACACAATTTTCACTGTCATTCGAGTCGGTCCCTTCCGAACGGGGACTGGGCTCATCATTGCGCAATTTACTGTATTCCAAATTCGCGCAGTCGGGTGAGTTTTTGGGCGCCAAGGGGTGTCGCTGCAGCATGCGGCGATATACGTTGGCGACGGGGCGACGCGCGTTTGGCGCCCTGCGCCGTGGGGGGATTCCAGTGAAAACCGGTGAGGTGGAGTGAAAAGCTAAGGGCAGTAGCCAAAATTCCGGCAGTTTACTTAACCGACAACATTTTTTTGCTATTTTACAATTCGCCAGGCTCCGCAAACAGGCATCCCTCCCCGCTCCAAAATCCTGGATATGTCCCTGGATTTGGCAGTGTATAGGGCTCAAAACTCGATTTTTTTCCGAGTCGCAACCCCAAATTTTTTCCGGTCGAGTCGGGCGAGCCAGTGAAAGGTCGAGTCGAGTCAGGCAAAAATCTCGAGTCGAGTCGGATGCGTTACTTTTTGGTATGACCCTTGCAGTAATTTTTGACACTGGTTTCTCTACCAATGTTTTCACACACACTTATGACGTCTAAATGCCAATAGTTAATTTAAATATCAAGATAAAGCAAAAATAGAACTTTTTATCACTCATGATGCTACAAATAAAGTTGCAAAAATAAAATCGGCCTAGGGATGGAAAATCAACATCTTTTACAACATTTTTTGGATCAGTGCCAACATTGTGCAATGTGGTGTGGTGGTGTGTGTGTGTTTCACATGTGACGCTGCACATGCTAGTTTACTGCCAGATTTTGGTCAACTCATAAATCGGCTTTGAATGCATTTGAATTTAACAGAATGACGTATCTATCAACTGCAGTTGATGGGGATTAAGGATAACTAATTTCAGTAAACTCAAATGCGTTTTATCAAAGCCGATTTATGAGTTTACCAAAATCTGGCACTAAACTAGCATGCACATGCACATTATATAGAATTGTATTTATGGTAATAAGAAATTTGAGTTTTAACACCATCCAATAAATATGCCAAGCCAATCCACAATATATCACACATCTGGTGTGGAAATGCGCGCTCGCGCGCAAATTTTTTGAAAACTATGTTTAAAATTTCATATCAAAATAGATTTTTTAGGATTTGCCAAAATTTCGAGCCGAGTCGGGCAAAAACCTCTGGTCTCGAGTTTGGGCTGTATTTTTCCGGCCGAGTCAGACGAGTCGAGTCGGTACCCTGTTTTACCCTCGAGTCACGAGTCACGAGTCGAGTCAAGCCCGAAGTGTAAAGCTGCGTATTAAACATATAATTAGACTAAGTATGGTTCAAACAGATTCCGGGGCGGGGGGGGGGGGTTCGCGGGGGTTCAATATATAGGCTTTCCAAGGTATAGAAGGAAGAAAAGGGATAAAAATTGCAAAAAGTAGGTGAAAAATAGCTAAACATGGCTATATAGTACACAAAATAGCTGAAAATAGGCAATAAAACAAATGTAGTGATTTTGAACGTGAAAAACTATAAAAGGTATGAAAATTGGCGATTTTGAGCGAAAATTGGGGGACCATTTCTCAAAAATCGCTCCAGATAGGAGATTGGATGGATGATTGGGTGGGCAGTAGCTAAAAAATTTGCCTCCACCAAGGACGTATCCAGGGGGGCGGGTAGGGCTCGAAACTCGATTTTTTTCAAACTCGAGTTCGAGTCACAACCCCAAAAATTTTCCGATCGAGTCGGCGAGTCGAGTCAGGAGAGTCAGTTATAAGTCAAGTCGAGTCAGGCAAAAATCTCGAGTCTCGAGTCGAGTCGGATGTGTTACTTTTTGGCATGATGCTTGCAGAAATTTATGATACTGGTTTATCTACCAATGTTTTCAGACACACTTAATGAAGTGTAAATGCCAACTATGGTTGGAAAAAAAATCGATTTTTTTAACGACACCGATTTAAAAAAAAATCGCTGGAGTCAAAATAAGCCCTATTTTTCGTCTAAATAACCTGAAGGGGCTAAAAATTAACTTAAAAAGCCATATAAAATCATATTCTGTGTACTGTCATGTCCTATGTGTAAGTATAACTCCTGTAGGGCTTTGGAAAAGCTTGAAAAAATTATTTTCAGTTCTAGCGGTAGATAATTTGTTATATTTGCCATGTGAATTAGATTTCGTTGACCATTTGCAAATTTCTTGGTAAAAAATACTGAGAAGACTGCCTAAACATTTTGGAAGTGAACATGAATGGCTTTGCATTGATTTTTGAGATGAAATCACATCACAGAACTGTGTATACTTCGCCTAATGATTTATAGTTTATGCTACACACATAAAAGCATACAGAAAAAAATGCTACATGACCAAATTTGCTGCATAAGCAGTGAAAACAAGAAATCAAGTTATTTTTTATCTGAAACTGTGCGCTTGCGCGCAAAATTTTTGCATTTTACCTAGTGCTTAAGTACCAAAATTTTTGCCAGCAATTTTTAAAAAAATCGGTACAGGGGTTGCGATTTCTTTTTAAATCGGAATTTTTTTATTAAAAATCGCATAAAAAAAATCGCTTGCCAACCCTAATGCCAACAGTTCATTTAAATATCAAAATAAAGCAAAAATTTGACTTACACTTTCACTTTCTTTATTTTGCCACAAATAAAGTTGCAAAAACCAGCCTAGCGATGGAAATACAACATCTTTTAATGATCTGGTTTTTATTATATAAAAAACGACAATGTTTTTTAAGAAAAACCATTGAAAAAATGCCATCCATAAACAAGCTGGTAAATTACATGTAAAGCCAATGTCAGGCAATGATTGGAAAGCAAGTTTCCTTGTCAGAAACAAGTATTTTTTGTATACAAAACCAGGGGTCTCCTAGGGGGGGCTGCCCCCCCAAATCCACCAGCTATCTATCCCCGAGGCCGCTCAGCTATCTATCTATCTGGAGGCAAATTTTTTGGCTACTACCCCCAAAGACCCCCCCAAATCGCTCAGCTATCCATCTATCTGGAGTGGTTTTTGTAAAATTTTGCCCCAATTTTCGCTAAAAATCACCAATTTTCGCACCTTTTTATTAGTTTTTCACCTTCAAAATCGTGCTCTCCAGCTATATGCATGGTTATATGCCTGTTTTTAGCCATTTTAAACCTACTTTTGGCCACTTTTAACCGATTATTAGCGATTTTGACCCCTTTCGGCCTTCTATGCACTGCAAAAAGCCTATATATATTGCCCCGTGAGCCCCCCATCCAGAAAATTTTTTTCAGCTATCTATCTCTCCGGAGGAGCGATTTGCTATCTATACAGCCTACACGAGTACCAAAATCTTGGAGACCCCTGTACAAAAGACTTATCATATGAAGATGATCAGCGACAACCAGGGATATATCCAGTATTTTTGAATGTGAGTGCTGTACCCTCTGTAATGGTGAATGTCTGGTGGCAGCTTGCTTACCACACACACAAATGTCCATTCATAGGCACCACATCATGGCACCATTGGCAATAAGAAACTTTTATTGTAACACCATTCAATACATAAATATGCCAAGCCAATCCAAGAGATATCATGTGGTGTGGAATAATGCGCAATGTGCAAATTTTTTTTTTTTAATGTATAAAAATTCACATCAAAATTTAATTTTTTGGACATTATTCAATGGGAACCCTGACTCGAAATTTGCCAAAATTTCGAGTCGAGTCAGGGCCATACAAGGACGTATCCAGGGGGGGGGGGGGCGGGGGGGCTGCAGCCCCCCCCCTTCCCGGGGTGAGACCTAAAAAGTCCCGGAAAATGCAACTTTTCATGTATATTTTTCTGTTTCTCAAAAACTTTGCGCGCAAGCGTGCAATCTCCCCATGCATTGTATTTTCAGCGGATCGGTCCCTGTAAACAAAGATCCTCGGAAATGAGCATATTTTTGTGACTTTCGCTGTATACGTATGCATATTTACATACATATAAAGCGGTTCCTGGCGCTGACGCCAACGCCAATAACGCCATGGTGTGGCGCCTTTGTATGGCGCTAGCGCCAAAACGCCTTTCCGTCCCTATATAGGGAAAAATTTTAGGGGGGGGGCTGAGCCCCCCCCGTTCGCCGGGCTCCGTAAACAAGCAGCCGCTCAAAATCCTGGATACGTCCCTGGGGCCATAATTTTCCGGTCGAGTCGGGCGAGTCGAGTCGGTACCCAATTTTACCCTCGAGTCACGAGTCGAGTCGAGTTTGAGCCCTAGGGGCGGGGCTGCCCCCCCCCCCCCCGTTCTCCGGTGACGCCGGAAAAGATCGAGGAAAATGCCATTTTCGGGGCTAATTTCCATGGTGCTGTGTACAAATTTTGCGCGCAAGCGCAGTTTGCCACCGTGCACGTGAATTACCGGAAAATCGGCACCTGAACACTCAAATATCTGTTAAATACATTGAATTTCGTGAAAGCGGTTCATGGCGCCAGCGCCAACGCCAAAGGGGGGGCTCAGCCCCCCCCCATTCGCCGGGCTCCGTAAACAAACATCCCCCCGCTCAAAAATCCTGGATACGTCCTCGGCCTCCACGCAGGAGTTTTGTAGATTTGGACCCCTGCGGGGTACAGATAGATGAAAAAAAATATTTTTTTGAGGAGGGGGGGGGGGTTGGGAGGGTTTGGGGGGGGGGGTTCGCGGGGGTTCAATATATATGGTTTTCCGAGGTATAGAAGGACGAAAAGGGGAAAAATCGCTAAAACGTGAAAAATGTCTAAAAATAAGTATATAAGCACATATATAGCCAAAATAGGAGATAATGAACATGAACTAGCGATTTTGGGGGTGAAAAACTATAAAAAAGTACGAAAATTAGCGATTTTGAGCGAAAAATGGCCAAAAAAAATTTCAAAAATCGCTCCTGATAGTAGGATAGCTGGATGATTGGGGGGGGGGTTAGGGGATAGTAGCCAAAAATTTTGCCTCCGGGATAGATAGATAGCTGAGCGGGCCTCCGAGATAGATACATAGCTGGCGAATTTTTTTTTTGTTGGGGGGGGGGGGAAACCCCCTTCCACTACTAAATCCCTGCCTCCACGATAGATACATATTTAGTTGAGCGGCCTCCGGTAACGATAGATGGCAGATTTGGAAAGACAGAACCCCCCTCCCCCCGCCCTTCTACTGAACCACCGAGTGGGTCCGATCTCAATCCCCATACAAAACTTTTTCATCTACCCCTTATCTTTGAAACACTGCCCCCTTGAAAGTGGCATGGGTTGATGACTCGCTATGATCATCAACAACAACTCCCAGACAATTTCGCCATACTCATGTCTCGCCCCGATACACAAAAATTCGTGCAAAAGAGGAAAAACGTTTGGCGCACGAACTTTTCGACAGAGGTTTAGGTGGTTTTCAAAGTGTAGCAGAAAAGTATCCAGCTACACGATCGAGCCAATCAAGATGCAGAGTCGCTTAAAGCGCGCACTCGCCGGAAATCTAACTTATTTGCGTCGTTGCCGCTCTGCTCTTGCTGCCGCGGCGAACTGGCGGCGTCGACGAGCGGCCTGTAGGTGCGCGGCGTGCCCGCCTTGTCGCTGTTCGGCGTGGCCACTTCTATGGGCGTACGGTTGATCGAGTCTAGAAAGTGGGGTAATTAGGGGTGTATCGAGTCTCGAATGGGAGGGGGGGGGGCAAAAGTGATAGATGGTGTCCGCTTGGCCGTGTCTGGGATATATAGCTAGCCGATATGGGGGTAACCGTTCCCGCAACCCCGCCCATTGGAGAGGTGATTCCTGACTTGATATCTATCCTAGAGGGTCAAAATCCTGGAAACCTGTTCCCGTAAATATTACCCGTCCGTAAAAAGCTTCCTTTACAAGTTTACTTGAAGTATATGTAAGGTCTGAACAGCGCTCTTATGTCATAACTTAGACAAACGCCACCTTGCAATCACTAACGAATCAGCGCAAACCAACTGGATGGCGATCGAGGGTCGTCGTCCAACACGCGCACCTTCTCCCTGTTCGGCGTGCTCTCCTCGCCCGGCTTGTCGCCGCTCGGCTCGTCCGCATTGGCCGGCAATCTCTGGTGATGTTCGTGCGTGTCGCGCATGTCAGACAGTAGATCGGATAGCTTTTGACCCATTTCCGAGCGCTTTCGGCAACGAAACTCAGTTTCTCAGATTTTTCTTTTTCCTTTTTTCTAATATTCAAATGTAACATGTGTGCTAAAGGTAAATTTCACCTTGATGGACAGAATATCGGGACAGGTACAAATGTATCGGGCCACGTATGTAATCTTGGGCTAAGTACGAGTTTGTATTGGATACGGTCGGATACAGTTGGATATCGTCTGAACGAGAGTAAAAGACGCAGGATTTAGTCCATGTCACCGATAATGGCCGCGGAATACGATTTAGCAACCGTAATTGGTCGTTAATGGCGGCCCACACACTAATTGACTCGTGTATGTGATGTATGTGTACAAACGGGTGTATCCAAACGGCTGTTTAGGCTAGCTGCCAAGATACGTACTGTGACTCTTCCGTACAAATGATTGCAACATGAATGTATTATCTGAAACTGAATTAACATAGTTTACCATGCATTTTTCACTTTTGCTGCATGTCCATTCCCGCATGTATTTAAACAGTGGAGTACCACATTGCTCCATCAGCAAAACCTAAACCCTGAACAAAGCACCATTTTGCGGTGACCATTTTAATTTACCACTGATTATCTTACGGAGATACTCTGTATGACAGGGTGGCAGCCTGCCAAGAATTTCAAATCGCTACAAATATTAATAAAATTGCAGCAAAATGGGTATATGACTGTATATAGACAAAAATAGCAATTATGAAAGTGAAAACTTGCAAAATGGAACAAATTTTAGCGATTTTGAGTAAAATTGGGGAAAAATAGCCCAAAGTACAATACGCAACCTGTAACTTGGACATGGGCCAAACTGTCATGGGTCTGAAACATTTCATAAATGGTCTTTAGGTTCAGGGAATACCGTATTACCTCGAATTATCCCCCCCCCTTGAATTAACCCCCCCCCTCGAATAAACCCCCCCTCAAAATGGGCTGGGGAAATAATAAACCCCCCCCTCGAAATACCCCCCCTTCGGAATGATGTACGTCATGTACATAATAAATACGTCATGTATGCAATGTACATGATGTATATTACTGTTAAATTGCACTGCAGCTACACATAGACTAGTTTGTGTAGCTATCTACGTTTTTATGTCCAAATATATCCTGTTTGGACACATTTATTACCTGTTTTGGGTATGGAAATGCCTACTATTTACTACGATCCTTATGAAAATTTCTGACGAAATAATAAACCCCCCCCTCGAATAAACCCCCCCCTCGAATTAACCCACCCTCAAATTTTGCTGGCGAAATAATAAACCCCCATGGGGGTATTTCGAGGTAATACGGTATTTATCTTAAAGTGATACGTACACATAATAATGACACAAAATATGCACTAAATATGTACGCATGGCTTAAATAATGACACAATGGGGTTAAATAATGACACACTCTTGGTGACGAGGTGACGAAATGATTGACTGCAGCTTTAGAGATGAGTCACTTTGGCTTAAATTTTGATGCACTTTGGCTTACGAGTCACTGTGGTTAAATAATGGGTTTCCCTCTAATGCTGTGCTATGTATGTTACCTGTGACCAGTGTCCAATTTTTTTTGGCGAATCGTACATTCTGTTGAATTTTAATCGATCAAATTAACAAAATATGATAATAATTTAAAGAAATCCAATTTTCATCTCTCGTGTTTGCTAGACATACCAATTGATAGATTATTTAAAACTGCATGTATGTCAAAATGCAATAAAGAAATAAACAAACCACATATTTTTATGAATTTTCAATGAAAAATATTTACAAAAGCAATATAAAAATCAATTTAACACTTAAATTTTTTTCAAAGTCAAAAACAATAACTGCTGACCTCACACTTCAAGATGGAACGAAGAAGTCTGTATCTTCCACAATTGAATAGTTCAAATTTGTAACGATGTCAAAAAAAGATTCGAAAATTCGAAAATATTTTCGAATTTTTTCAGAATTTTCAAATTTTTATTCCACCACTGGAAAAAACACTTAAAAATCGATTTTTTTTGAAAAAATTCGAAAATTCATAAATTCGAAAATAGTTTTCGAATTTTTCAGGGAATTCAAGGACATAAAACACATTCTTAGGTTCTATGTGCTAAATCGATTGATATTGATATGCGGTGCATCTGAAAAAGTCTATCGAAACGAAAAAAAGTCAATGAACATTGAAATGGCATCTGTGGCAGACCCATAGCTGGAATCGGGGAAAGCATTTTAGGGGGTGAGTCCATCAGACTTACCTAGTGTCACCCCATTCTGTTGCACATCAACCAAATTGTATTGTTTCCTTGAATCGTTCCCCAATCCCAAGAAGGGGGGTCGATAAAAAGGTGTTGACTTTACATGACCAATCTGGCTAGTTGACGATAAAGCTTAATAACTCGGCCATTTCTTGGCTGATTTGGACTGTTAAATACTTAAAATGATCTGCACAACCTGTAGATTCTATTTTTGAGGTTGGATTAGTGATGTATAAATTCATTATGCCAGGTTGGCCCAGTATTTCAACGTGTAAAATAAATTTTTCAGGGGGGGGGGGGGTATTTTTTGTCAGTGATTTTTGAGGGGACTTATTTGAGGGGGACTTATTCAAGGATAAATGGTAAATATATCAAATAAATCAAACAAATCACATAAAAACAGGGTCAAATTGCATAAAATTTTTGCAATTACATAATCAGCAAATGTACAACAGAATAGAATGACATAAAAGTCTGGTGGACCCCCCCCCATAACAGCCACCCACAAATCCAGCTGTCTGCAGACTCGGTCACATTGAAGAATGCGCAGGAATGCACCGAGCACCCATAACTATTTCAACATAACTACTTAACAGCTTCAAAAAGCTCTTAATTCAATATTTTTCCAAAAAATTCTAAAAGTATGTAAAAAAATTCGAAAATTACCCAAAAAAATTCGAAAATTGCCCAAAAAGATTTGAAAATTCGAAAATTCATTTGAGGAAAAATTCAAAAATTCGAAAATTCATTTTGGAAAAAACACTTAAAAATTTAAATACATTTTTTCGGAGGGTTTGCCATTGTTATAAATTTGTGAGTATAATTCAAAAAATCAAACACTCAGTAAACTATAAGAAAATACAGATGGCCGCCTAAGCTCCACCCACTCTGCCTGTTTGTAAAACATAAAAGTAAACTAAAATAATTCAGTTTAATGCAGTTAAACTCAAAATGCTGGCAAAAACTAGTGTGTGCACCGCCAATAGTGTAGTTAAAAAACATAGTATTGAAAGTGATATCTACAGGCAAATACTGAATTGGTCCAATGTGCAAATTTTGAAATACACAATGCAGTAGCCAGATTCACAAAATACATTCCTGGGTACACTCTTGATACCTATCATCAGAGGGAAGCACCAAATTGTGATGGAACACCTGCTACATAGCTACAAATGCATTAATTCATGTTGCAAGGTTAGCAAAGGAATCACATCACCACTAAACCTCCTTCTGTTATAGTTTGCCTCATTTGCATCATTGTTCCCACTGTCATCATTAAATTGGAGAATGGGTCTATTCATGGTTTTCCTTATTTTCCTTGCCACCTAGATGAATTGTGGGTTGGTTAAGTTAATTAACAGTGGTATTAATTAACATTCAGCTATAGTAATCACACCTTTTCAACATCCCTGTTTGTGTCCATGCCAGCAATTTGGCAGGCATACATTTGTGGCAGGCCTCTGTTGGAGCTGGCCAATGCACCATCATTATCATAGCAACACTTTGTTATCCCATTCAGGGCCTTTGCTTGCAGCAGACTATTTGGCATTTGTATCTACAATGTAGAATTCAATGAATTATCCACTTCATGCTGAAGTCAGTGGGAAAAAAACAGACATCATCATTGGCCAACAAAACTTTCAGCTTTTCTGGTATGGAGATGAAGCATGTGCTCGCTTCAGGATTCCTGTAGCAGTTCCAAGGGGAGCTCACGCCCGTGGACCAGTTGCAATCAGCATCTTCAGAGTCCATACTCACTGCTGCTGAGCTGAACATGGGGGCATTGTTCAAAATAAAACTTCAAACCACTTTCTTTTACAAAATACCACTCAGCTGAAAATTGAGTGCATCTTTACCTCCTATATCTAGGGCAGAAAATCTTGCCACTATCCCTTCCATCACCCAGTTTTACCAGGGCCGCTGCCTGCATGGTGGCTCTGCAATGTTGCCTCACTGCCAGTCTATTGTAGACAATCCGTTGCACAATGGACAAGAGCCAGATGGGCTTTGGTGATGGGTTGCCAAGTATGTGGATTGTGCCAACCAGGGTGCTGGGTCCAGTCATTTTTGATGGGTCTGTGGTGGGTGTATGGTGATGTTCTTCATGTTGCTTATAAGACAATGGTAAATTCATGTGTGTAATGATGGGAAACACTGTGGAACAAATGTTTGAATGGCATGAACTGATCCACACAGCAAAAAATGAGCTTGTGAAGTGTGTGGAACCGGGTTGGATGCGCGTGAATCAACAAGCATCAAGAAATTTTGGGTAAAGTGTTTTCCACACGCTTCACCTAGCCTCACCATGCGCTTCACACTCATCGAAAAATGTGGAAGACACTTCACAGTGCTGACGCCTCCACTGGGTTAACTCACATGTAAAAAAATTTCCACGCCAGCGCTTTGTTAAGAAGCATGAAGTGTCTTGACACAGACTTTTGTGATGTTTGCAGAAGCGCTAGCCTGCTTGGTGAAGCATCGGGAAGTGTCGGCGTGAAGACACTTCACAACACATCACCGCGCATCCAGCGACCGATTTTTGTTGTGCATGTGAAATTCATGTTTAATATTGTGATATTGCATTTTACATGTATTTATTTTCAACCAAAATTATAGAAATAATTCGAAAATACTGAGAATGTTTCTACAAAAAAAAAAGTTTTATGCGGTTTTTCTCATTGAGAAATAAAAGTGCAAAATTCCGTTTTGCTTTTTTCAAAGAATAGAAAAAACGTTTTTGAATTTTTGCCTGCCATTTGTCATTTTGAAAGTTTCGTCATCGTTACCTGCATAAGCTCTTGGTGGATGTAATTCCCTCTTTGTAGAGGTGTAGATCCTCGGCACATTTGAAGATTGCGGCAGATTGTCTTGGGAGAATGGCTGCCACGCTATCAAATCAACATACGGCGCTGTGTTCTGCGCATTCCAAAGCCAGCATTTTTGCATATTAGAACAACACAAATATTGACACCTAGATGAACAGTTCAAAATTTAATGACAAACCAACATTAAAGGGGACATCAGCAACAGCATTCACCAAAGCTGCCAATGTCTGATTATTCCTCACTTGATTCACGGTGAATCCAATCACAAATAGAAAGGTGTCTATTTCATCGAGATGTTGCAATTGCAAATGGCCAACGAGATCGATGATAGCATGGTTGTTCACATTTTCCTGATAGCGGTTTGTGGCGAAGGCACCATTTGGTACCCTGAATGTACCAAACATGACCTTGCCCAAAGGGCAATGCAGCCTCGCCTGGCTCATTGGTTCCGCTAGAGACTCGGTGGACAACGCCTGTGCAATGCAGGGGGTGCGGGCAACCCTGTGTCTCTCTGCCAGTAAACTCGCTCTACCAATTAATAGTAGCGGCCTGCGAATAGCAATGACCGATCTGCCATTGGCCCGGGTGCACTCGCACTCACTCTTCCCCTCGAAGCCGCAACGCCAGGGGTTCAGTATGGGGGGGGAGGGTTACCCCCCCCCCAAATGCTCCAGCTATCTATCTATCCCCGGAGCAGCCCAGTTATCAAATTTTTTTTGCCTACTATCCCTCGACCCCCCACCCCCCACACAATCGCAATTTTTCACTTAAATTAAGCGATTCTTCTTCACCTATCTTAAGCGATTTGTGACATTTTTTAGGCGATTTTTCTCCCTTTTTTCTTTCTACACCATGAAAAAGCCTATATATTGAAACCCGGTGAACCCCACCCCATTTTTTTGCCATCTATCCCTCCGGTGGACCGATTTACTATCTACCGTATTACCTCGAATTAACCCCCCCTCGAAATACCCCCCCTAAATTTCGGCTGAGGAAATAATAAACCCCCCCCCTCGAAATACCCCCCCTAAAATTGAGTGTAACGTGAACGTACATGACAGATACCGCAGTTTGTGATCTGTACAATGCAGAACACACGTTAAAACTGATGATTAAGTGACGTTAGGGAAGGGTTTTTGTGTATATACAGTTATTTATGCCTATAAACACATATACATCTATGTAATTGTTTGATTTTTCTACGTCTGCGTATGGGGAATTTGCGAAAATTTCTGGCGAAATAATAGACCCCCCCTCGAATAACCCCCCCCCCCCTCGAATTATCCCCCCCTCAAATTTTGCTGGCGAAATAATAAACTCCCTGGGGGTATTTCGAGGTAATACGGTATATGAACCCCCGGAGGGGTCCAAATCCACTACACCCCTAGGAAACACACATGCGCTCGCCCCCCCCCCCCATACTTGCAGAGCGAGCTCATTGGTAGAACGGTCATTTCATTTGCAGGCCGCTACTATGGGTACAGTGAGTTTACGTTTTCTGTACGCAACGCGTATCAACAGAGGAAGTAAATTCAGGAGCTATCTTTTCCCACTGCTGAGATTTTCCACAATACGCCACACAGAATGTGTCCCCATCGATGTTCCAAAAATACAGAGCCAAATACCTACCCTTCTCAAGAGCAACAAATCAGCGTCGCGGTCCACATCCAACAGCAGAATCAAGTTCATTCTCTTCCCCTCGCACCAAACGTCCACTCGTTCGTCGATTGCGCCGCTGGCTACCAGGGGGCAGTCCCACACCCTGTAAAATACCCTGTAAAGTGTAAAAAAACCCTGTAAAATGTCATGTGAGATGTAAAAGACCCTGTCAACTGTCAGGCGTATAAAATACTTTTTATCATATTCATATAAATATTATGTATTTTTATCCACATCTTACTTTTGGACATTAAAATTTGAATACAAAAAGATAAGATTAAGATATGATACAATAAGATCTGGATACACATGACACATGGCAGGGTGGTTCACATGACACATGAAATTTGACAGGGTCTTTTACACTTTACAGGGTCTTTTACAGGGTCTGGGACTGGCACCAGGGCATCTTCGAAATCGGCGCCCAAAACGTCGGCGGCGTAGATATCCCGCTCGACGGAGTTGTGGCTGGGCAACGGGCTGGCGGCGCTGCCGGCCGACACGATCCTGGAGCTGCTGTACAGCAACTCGGTGTGCAGCAGTTCTCCACGGCCGCCTGACAGCACCGTGTGCCGTTCGATGCAAGCCACGAATGGTTTGCTGCGGTGTAGGGGTTCTTTGCTGGACGTGAGTGTTTCGAAAAAATATGAAAGGTTGGCTGGCTTTCCAGAATAATTGTAGTGGGCAGTCCCAATCTCTGTAGAGTGTGAAGTCGAGTGTCAAATGTCATGTAAAATGTTAATCGAAAAAAAGGCTTTTTACTCAACATTTGACACTTTGCACGACAATCGACAAATTTGTATGAAATTTTACACTTGACTTTTCACTTCACAGTGTTTGAGACAGCACCAGATACAGCTGATCTTGGAAATGCTTCTGCGGCACTTAGGCTGCGCGTTTGATGATTGTTCCTGATGGCCTTCAAAACATGAACATTGCCTTGTTCTTGGCGAGGTCATTTTCTGCCATCATTAAGCCGCGTATACTCGACGGACACCGCGCTTAGTATGGAAACCTACCATAATCCATCTGAATGATGAACCAAAAATTATAGTTTTTCATCATAATATTTCGTTTTTTTTGTGTGTGGAATAATTAATTACAAAATTTATCACAAGATTTTATTCATTAAATTATGGTAGGATTCTGTAGAAACTTTGCGGTCCGCCATGTATACATACAAACCGTTACCAAATCTGAGTACAGTTGAAGGCACGGCACTGTTTAACCACTGAACCAACTCGAGCAACATGGTCCTGCCGGTGGAGTTGACGGGCAGCTCGAAGCCGTCGGCGGTGATGCAGCTGAGCGCGGCCGCGCCGCCCGTGCCGCACGCCATCCTGTGCTCGGGCGCCAGCGTCGCCCCGCCCACGGGCATGTACGCGTCCGAGCCGCCGCCCCACACGCCCGCGCCGCTCATGTAGCACCCGATCGGCTCCGTCCAGAACGACGTGGCGTTTTGGTCGCACCGCACCTGCGTTCGCAATTTGTGTCAAAGTTATAGTAGTCGCTTTAATAGTTCTCCCTTGAATAACACCCCCCAGTTAGACAAGTGACGAACTAATAATCTCCCCCCCTCAAAGAATTCCTCCCTTTTGTATAAATCAATTTGAACAAAAATGGAAGGATACCTAAAGCATATTTCGTGAAATCAGTTGATGGATACATGCTTGATAATTTTGACGAAACTAACCCCCCTTGAATAGTTACCCCCTCAAAAAAAGTTTCACGAAAAATAATTCTAAACAACGAGAAATAATTATTCGAGCAAATGCGGTAATTTCCTTTTTCGCAGCGCCACCTAATAGGGAAAAATTATTTCCGGTAAATCTCCAACACTGGTTGTCTACTATTTTACATAAATGTATCTAAGAAGTTGACCTGGAAGTCTGCTATTCTGAAACTGCCGCCAGGTGGTACACGAAGCGTCCAGTTTGATAGGTTCTCCGGCCAGTAAAGGCAATATCTGCAAAAGTGGATTCTGTTAGAGCTGCGCTAAATATCATTTTGTATTTACATGTACCGTAAATCCTTGAATAAGTCCCGCCTCGAAAAACTCCCCCCTGTAAACTGACTGAGGAAAAATAACTCCCCCCTCGAATACCCCCCTTTTTATGGGTGGGAAAGAAGTCCACGTATAAAAACGTATGTACCGTATTTCCTCGAAATACCCCCCCCCCCTTGTTTGACCCCCCCCCTCTCGAGACCACTATGAAACAATCACCCCCCCTCGAAATACCCCCCCCCAGATTGAGTGTAAAGAGAACGTACGTGACAAATACTGCAGTTTGTGTTCTGCGTAGTGCAGAACACACGTTAAAACAATGTCGGAATCACGTTAGAACAGTGTTTATACCATCTACGTACTACTATTAGTCTACAGGAGTCTTTAGGTACATGGCAGTTATTGATGCATTTTTCTACCCCAGCGCACATCACATACAACGATTTTGTACTAGGATTTCAAAAAAGTTCTTGTGAAAAAATACCCCCCCCCCCCTCGTTTACCCCCCCCCTCGTTTAACCCCCCCCCTCTCGGGACCATTATGAAACAATCACCCCCCGGGGGTATTTCGAGGAAATACGGTATGTATATGTTCATAAAAGGGTTAATATTTTTGCAGTTGATGCACACTAGCATTGATTTTCATTGCATGAATTACAGGATTTCGATTCTGGCTCACTGTTTATGCAGCCTACTTAACCCCATTCAGATGATATATTGATCATGTATTTTACTCAATATTCCTACGAAAAAATAGCACCCCCCCCCCTCGAACAAGTTCCCTCTCAAAAAATTCTGAGGAAACAATGACTCCCCCGGGGTCTAAACTAAAATCTAAGGTTGGTATAGAAATCTACAGTGCCCCATCCGAATAATGAAAAAAGGACCAAATTTTCTAAATTGAACTGAAGACAACTGAAAAAGGACAAATACCTACATTGGCTATACTGCGATGCGAATAAGCTCTTTTTACACGCCTTTATTTATCAAATTATGATAACATTCAGTTCAGTTCTGTGCACATCAATGATAATAAAAAATTATTTTTACCTCAATCTCGGTGTGCTGTCTTCGCTGCATACAGCCTCATAGGCTATAGGTCCAGTGTCAGATCGCACTATGCTCACTTCTCCGGGGAAACACAGTTGTCTGCTACTTGGCACCTCTGTGTTTAGACATAGTGTATACAAGGACGTAGCCAGGGGAAGGGGGAAGGGTGCCCCCGCCCTTCCCGGGTCGGACCAAAAATATGCCAGAAATGGCACTTCCATAAAGCGATTTTGTCACCAGCTCGAACTTTTTTTCGAAAGAATTGCCATTTAGTAGGGCCAATATAGTATTTTCGTAGTATTTTATGTGACTTTATTCATCAAAATACGGTAACATTCTTGGCAGTGTGCAGACCTACCAGTTCAACTTATTACTGCGCTTAGTAGCGATAATTTATGTAGTGGGATGCATTTTTAGGTACCTGTGGTCGTACTGGTCCAGGGCGGCGTGCTTAATGCCAGGGGAATGAACGTGCTTTCACTGGGCAGTGGTTTATAGTCGATTGAAATCAGTGTGGGTCCCTGCGCCCTTCTAGCCAGGGGGCAGTCTCAGACCCTGTAAAATGCCCTCGAAAATGGCAAACGTACGTGTTTCCATTTTACATGACTTTATTTACTCGGCGGACATGATACTCTGCCCTCGCACTCATTTATGTCTCACGTTGGAAGCGTGCCAATTATGATAAAGTATGCAATGTTATTATAAAAGATGAAAAAATCATTGTTGCAAATAAGTTAACTTGCGTGAAAATCGCATGCGTAAAAAGATACGCGAGCAGGGTGTAAATGACTGGAGTAAAACACTGCATGACATTTGGCATTTTCCAGGGCATTTTACAAGGTCTGGGATTGCCACCAGAAATAGGTTATCTTCGCTTTCTTGGAAGGTCATCATGGTGTTTAGGGATTGAAAGAGAATTGATAACGCTTTTAGTAGCGTGAAAGCCATTTTTACCGGGAAAAGTTGCTGCCGAAATAGTCTAATCTAAATAAGACTTGTTTGAGCAAACGTTTTTTTCTCTCTTAACGTGCAAAGAAGATTCACATTCTCACGGCCATGTAAATACTTTCACTTGGCTTTGAACTTGCGAACAATGGAAAAAATCGCACCAGATATCCATACACACGTTATATTGGCCCACTTGAGTGTGTTTGACTCTTTTAATAGTGAATCAAATTGAAATCGGGTGATGGAATAAATACGTATCCTGACCGGACCTGCTATGCACGGAATATTACCATAAACTAACGAATAAAGTGACGGCGGTAAATTCTGTGTTAAATTTTCCCAAAGTCTAAGTGAGACATTGTGAAGTGAAATACATAAGTTTTTTGGTTCACTATTCGGATGGGTTATGGTAGATCTCAGCTCAGTCAAGAGCAGAACTTGAATCCCACGCAGCACCGTTTGTCCAACCGCACAAGTGTTGACATATTTTGTCGCTGTTGATTTACATTCAAGCCCAATTTATACCAAATTTCACCAATTCAAAGAAATGCTACAAAGAAAATAAACATTGTTTATTTTACGTAAAAACAGAAAAAAGATTTCAACTGACTTTTAATTGGTTTTAGGTAATTTTTTGTTGGATTTCAGTAAAAAAAAAACGATAAGAAACGCAGGGGATCGGTCTTAAAAGAGAAGTACGGGAATGCTGTTTGCACAGGTGGCCGCAGCAAGGATAATAATTTAGGACGACCATATAAATTTGGTGCCTGCCTGTGGTTACATCCACATTTATAGGCTTAAAACAAACCAAAATTGAATAAAATGTCTAAAAATATGCATGTTCTTTTATTCGCCATCGCACTAGCGACGATTTCTGCATACCCGAGCACCCAACAGAATGTGGCGGATATGTGCACGTTTGTCATGTGAAAACCTGTATCTACCTAATGGCGGCCCACACACTCGTTGACACATGTGTGTCAACTGGTCTGTGTCAACTCAGATTTAGACTTCACGTGTCGCACAGCGATCCAATGCACTTGCCGTGATATTTAGATATCTTTCAGCATTGCCCCATGTACATTTGGGGCTCGCTCTGCGACAGGTTAAGCCGACATCTGAGTTGACACACCGTCACACGACCAGTTGACACACACGCGTTAACTAGAGCGTGGACCCCCATTGTTTCCACACACTGTTTAGTTTTCAACCGAAATTTCGAAAACTCATAAATCAGCTTCGAACACATTCGATTTTACTGGAATGAGTTATTTTTCTATCCGTCGAATCTAGCTGACAGAAATCTCATTCTGATAAGTTCAAATGCATTTAAATCAGATCTCTGGTTTTGTCAAATTTTCAGTTGAACAATTTCGTGTATAGAGCCATTTCTGACACGTAAAAAACAAGAAAAAAATAACAACAGAAAATGCGACGCTGGTGACGACAAATACTGTGACGAATTGACAGAAAAAATCCTGGAGGGTGGAGAGAATGTGTGCGCACCGGAACACGACCTGACCGCTGCAAAGGGGGAATACAATCCACGGTTGTTCCAAGGTTACCAGTGCACCTGGGGTTTTATAATTAATTGGTTGTTATTAAATACAAAGCAAAAATGGGGGTGTTGATGCGTGGTGAAGCGTTGAGAAGTGTCTACACGCTAACACTTATCGACGCTTTACCAAACTTATTTTACGTGCTGGCGCTGAAAATTTGCAATTACCGTATTACCTCGAAATACCCCCAGGGGGTTTATTATTTCGCCAGCAAAATTTGAGGGGGGGATAATTCGAGGGGGGGTCTATTATTTCGCCAGAAACTTTCGGAAATTCCCCATACGCAGACGTAGAAAAATCGAACAATCACATAGATTTATATGTGTTTATAGGCATATATTACTGTATATACACAAAAACCCTTACCTAACGTCACTCAATCATCAGCGTTAACGTGTGTTCTGCATAGTACAGATCACAAACTGCGGTATTTGTCATGTACGTTCACATTACACTCAATTTTAGGGGGGGTATTTCGAGGGGGTTATTATATCCTCAGCCGAAATTTAGGGGGGTATTTCGAGGGGGGAGGAGTTAATTCAAGGGGGGATAATTCGAGGTAATACGGTAAGTACGCTTTTTAATATGCGTCCGGATTAGTGATCTTAAAAGCGCCAGGACTTTAGCGCCAAGCGCCAAAAGCGCCGTGGTGCTTTTTGCTCTGATGCTAGCGCCAGTCGATTTGTTCCTGGCGTCATGACTAATTGAGCGAAGCTCCAAAAGCGCCATGGCGCTTTTCCGAGCACCAGCGCCAAGCGTAAATGGTGCCAGAGCCAAAAGGGGGCCAAAAACGCCATGGAGGTTTCTGCTTTGGAATGAGCGCCATGGCGCTTTTACATCACTAGTCTGGACAAAACGAGAATTTTCTGATGTTGGTGTAATCGTGTGGAAGCGCATCCATCCCGCTTCCCGACGCAACACACAATCATTTTTTTGCTGCGATAGAGTATCAATGGAATTTGACGCCGGTACGCAGGCGACATCCAGATACAGAGAGGGCGGGCGGCACTCAAAAGGAAAGTTCAATTGTGGAACAAAGGTATTATGTACTATGAGGCAAGTTTTTTCAAACTATTTATCATCACATTTATTTTGCAAAAATGGAACCAGAAAAAAACAATTACTTTTCCCTAAAGTTAAATGTTTCCCAGTGCCTAAAAAGTAAAATATAAATATGAATATCAAGTGCAGTTGTCTCATTTTCACTTTCATTTTCAAGTTCGACAACTCGCTGAACAGAACGGAGCAGGCGAACGTGCGCGCCGCCATGAAGCACATCGAGCAGAAGACCTGCATCCGCTTCAAGCAGCGCACCAACCAGCGCTACTGGGTCGTGTTCAGGGTTGGTTTTATAAAAATTCATTTTAGTAAAATTGTATAAAAATTTTATTTCACTTTAATTTTATTCTTGTTTCATTTCATTTTATTTTATTTTATTCCCAAAAGTCATTAATAAAATAATCTGACACCATTTTACAAAAATTGTACATGTACAAAAATGTTACAAAAAATCGGAATCATGCATGCAAGGCCACAAAAATGTTATAATTAGACCTTTACATGAAAAACCTGTGACAAATTTTTCCCTTACTTTTCTAGAGTTGCATGCTGTAGGTATTGTTAGCTAGCTGCAAGTGTAAAGTTACAATAATTGATTAAGAATGGTTTGCATTTTCAGTAGAAGGACTACTGAAGTGTGCTGGGCACATTTGTAAAATATCATGCAAGGTGTCAATTGTCATGACAAATGCAAAGTAAAGTGTCAATTGTCATGCAAAATGTCAAGTGTCATGTAAAATTTCAAGCAAAGTGGTAATTGTCATGACAAATGTCACTGAGGACATAAATACGAGGTGTTCAGAACTATCATTCAGGGGTGATTTGCACATTTGGTGTTGTTTGAATTGATGCTTTAATGTGAGAATGTTGCTCATGTTTAATTAAAAATACTATATGTAACTGAAAAACGTGTAAAAATATTAATGAAAAATAGAACGGCAACCTCCAATAGAATGGCAGGTAAAAAAGTTGACGAAAGAATAGAACGGCGCTTTCTATTAGAAGAAATATGGTATTTACGGTCGCGGCACAATTCTACACAGAAAACGCCCTACCGGTGAAAGCCCGAAGGCCCCCACAATAGAAAAGCTTCCAACAGAAAATCGGATCATACAAATTGCTTGCCAACACTAGTAGAGAATGTAATGACACCATCGTAAGCAGGGACGTAGCCAGGATTTTTGAGCGGGGGGGGGGATTGATACGGAGCCCGGCGAACGGGGGGGCCCCCCTAAAATTTTACCCCTGTTGTAGGGGAATGGCGCCATGGCGCTGGCGCCATTCGTAGGCGCCACGCCATGGCGCCACTGGCGTTGGCATTGGCGCCAAAACAACGTCTGTATTTTACAGGCATATACAGCGACATTGACAGAAATTGAGTCCATTTTCACTGGCTTTTAGGCCGCGGAGACTGGTCAGCCAAAAAGATATGTTGTGAAGGGAGAATGCGCGCTCGCGCGCAAAAATTTTTCGAACTGTCGACAAAATCGTCATCTGAAAGTGCCATTTCTGGCACATTTTTTGGTCCGGCCCGGGAAGGGGGGGGGCGGCCGCCCCCCCGCCCCCCCCTCTGGCTACGTCCTTGATCGCAAGCACAAAACCTCATGCTTAATACAAACCGTAATCTGAAACAATCTCAGAACGGATATGGATGTTCCTCGTGGCTCGGAAGGGATTCGAAGAGAAATCAGCCCCAACACATTGTTCTGAGCGGCGACAAAAACTGGTGCGGAATCTAAGTAGCCAGATGGTTTTTTTTTTCGGCGGCCCGATCCATAGTAAATAAATACATGAAGTTTTACTCTACCAGATAAAATGTGGCAGCGAGACAGAAACCAACGTGCACAGGCACACCTTTCAACATTTTTCTATTTTTGCAAATTTTATACTATATATACGTGACGGATATCGTGCTGACCATCTATATTTCGACTAAATTTTTTAATTGAATTTCGAAAGTTATGAGCTAGCCTACAAGTTTGAAAACATGGAATGCCGATAATATCGGAAGATGAAAAAAATCGTTGCAACGGTAGTCCGACACGTTGTCGCTGCACACACTACTTGACAGGGACACCAAATGTCAACTGGTTTCCATCCCAATTCAAAGCTTGCTGACGAGTAACAAAAGCATTACTGTATGCCCATATACTTCATGCCCGCATTTTACATTGCACATATTTTACCGCAATATTATTTTCAACACTACTGTTTCATTTGCAAACTTTGAATTGGGATCGGGACTAGTCGACATTTGGTGTCATTGTCAACTAGTGTGTAGTGATGTTAAAGGCACCGGGAAAAATGGCACCGCACCGCACCGGCACCTCTCCCATCGCGTGAAAAGGGCACCTGGCACCCTGGGGCACCAGGCAAAAGATGGCACCGCACAGCACCGGTGCCATTCTGAAAAATGGCAACGGCACCTAAGGGCACCGGCGGGTTGCTGGTAGTGATGTAAAGGTGCTGGGCACCGATGGGCACCAGCACCGGTGCTGGTGCGGTGCCATTGCAATCTTCAGGGGTGCCATGCCGGTGCCGGTGCCATTTTTTTCAGAATAGCACCGGTGCTGGTGCGGTGCGGTGCCATTTTTTTGCCGGTGCCAAAGGTGCTAGCACCAGGGCCAAAGTAAAAGGCACCGGGAAAGGCACCGGCCAAGGCTTCATGTGCTGTGCAATTTTGTCCATAGTATGTGCTTATTCATATTCAAAAAACAGCGATATATTTACCCAACCGTTTTTGCCTATTTTGTAAACCTCCCATCAAAAAAATATACCTACTGTGAAATCCATTATACCCGATACGTTATCTGATCAGCGAATCTAAAATTTTGTTGGATTTTAAATCATTTTTATATTTTATATTTATCTTACTTTTTTGTTCGAAATTTGTTGTCAGTTCATTCTCTGTACAGCAACGACTCCGATCAGTAGACAATGGTGGCTATGGACATTGTAGTGAATTAAATATTTTATCTTTCATTTGTAATCATTGTAATTGCTTCATAAAAGTGATTGCCACATCATTCTGATCATTTTAAGTGCTCAACCACCAAAATCGGTTGAAAATTCATGGAAATATGCAATTCCAAAGGTGAGACCACTGAGAAACTGCCCGATATTTACTTCAGAAATTCCAGCCCGGTGCGGTGCACTTCGGTGCTAGCACCGGCAACCCGCCGGTGCCCTTCGGTGCCGGTGCCATTTTTTCCAAAAGGCACCGGTGCCGGTGCGGTGCGGTGCCATTTTCTGGCCGGTGCCCCAGGGTGCCAGGTGCCTTTTTCATGCGTTGGCAAAGGTGCCGGTGCGGTGCCATTTTTCCCGGTGCCTTTCACATCACTAGTTGCTGGTGCTAGCACCGAAAGGCACCGCACCGGGTCAATTTATGTGTAGTGATATAAAAGGCGCCAGTACTTTGGCGCAGGCCCAAAAGTGCCCTGTCGCTTTTCCGACCCTCAAGTGTCAAAAGCTATTGCGCCAGGGCAGAAAAGATGCAGTGAGCACGTGTTCAACGTGCATTTGATCGGGTCACTTTTTTAAATGAACACACATACACATGCCCTGGTTCATGTCATACACTTAAAGCCCTTGAAACCCTTTTGAGCGAAAATTGGGGCAAAATTTCTCAAAAACCACTCCAGATAGATAGAAAGCTGAGCGATTTGGGGGGGGGGGGGTCTTTGGGGGTAGTAGCCAACAATTTTGCCTCGGGATAGATAAATAGCTGAGCGGCCTCCGGGATAGATAGATAGCTGGCGGATTTGGGGGGCGTCAGCCCCCCCCCCTAGGAGACCCCTGTGTGTGGAACACCACCATTGGATCGGGCCGCACGGAGAAACATACCGGGCTATTTAAATGTCGCCCCCGGCAGTGCAACAAAAACATCGGCATACCCATACATGAAATCCTGCACGCGCTAGGTTTCATTCACGAACAGAACAGACCGGACAGGGACCGCTATGTCACCGTGTGTAAATACTCCACTATTTGACTTTTTTCAAATACCTATTTGTAAAAAAACAATTTTACCGATTTTACAGATCGATTGGAATAATTTGCAAGGGGGTCGGGACAATCAATATAAGAAAGAGGAAGACTGGAAGGTGACAACTTCAAACACGGACTACGATTACGGATCAATCATGCATTACGGTGAATTGGGGCACTTACGCTGTAGAAATTAGTTGACAGTGCATTGTGGTCAACTGAAAATCTGTTTTACTTCATTGTTAGTAATCGTAGGTGCATGATTCTTGGCATCCGCCATATTGTTCGTTATTATGTGGCCACGGTGAATCTATTTATGGAGCACAATTTTTCCAGTTGACTATTTGACGGGGGTGCACTGATACGCACACGTGCCCGATACGCACATATGCCCGTTTTTCACTTGACACTTTTTCAAGTGATTTTCAGATATGAGTAAAGAAAAAAAAAGTTGCGCAATGACATTAGTAAACTTTTTTCACTTCACTCATATCTGAAAATCACTTGAAAAAGTGTCAAGTGTAAAAAACGGGCATATGTGCGTATCGGGCACGTGTGCGTATCAGGCCTGCCCCCTGTTTGACGACTGTCAACTGTTGTGTGCGTACTTACATTAGCGTATAGCGACTGGGTTTCGCTGGTTGTAGGGTCTCGAACACCAAGCACATTGTAGACAACGAAAACCGACATCAAATTTACGACCTTTAACTAGGGGTGCACACTTTCGCTAACTCGTTCGAAGATTGTCAAAACATGCATCAAATATAAAAATATCTAAATCAGCAAGTCTATTCTACAGTGTGTAGTACAATAAAATTCATTTCTAGCCTTCCAGGATACCCTTCAAGTTCCAAGTGACTTCACACATTCCAGGGGTCTCGAATGGGGGGGGGGGGGGGGTTGGGGGGGGGGGGTACCCCCCCCCCAAACCGCCCAGCTATCTATCTATCCCGGAGGCCGCTCAGCTATCTATCTATCCCGGAGGCAAAATTTTGAGCTACTACCCCCTAAACCCCCCCCCCCCAAATCGCTCAGCTATCTACCTATCTGGAGCGATTTTTCAGAAACTATACCCCAATTTTCGCTCAAAATCGCTATTTTTCATACCTATATATAGATTTTCACCTCCAAAATCACTGGTTCATGCGTCTAACTGCCTATTTTCAGCTATTTTAAGTACTATATGCTCTTGTATACCCATTTTGAGCTATTTTACACCTACTTTTAGCGATTTTTCTCCCTTTTCTTCCTTCTATGCCCCGAAAAAGCCTATATATCGAACCACTACAACCCCCCCCCAGAAAATTTTTCAGCTATCTATCCCTCCGGAGGAGCGATTTGCTATCTATCCAACCACTCGGAGGGTCAAAATTCAAGATACCCCTGACACATTCTATATGTTTGACAGGTTCACATAAGATTTCACTCGCAGGTCCAAAGGGTTTCGCTAAAGATGCGAGGATACCAGTAATAATACCCAAGAAAAACGGCGTGGAAATTGGCCAGCGCAGGGGACTCAGCCCTATAGATATCTACGAGATAAACGCGGTGTACAAGAATTGCAAAATCGATACGGACAGCACAACCACTCTTGGACGTATGTGATGCCCGTTGACAATTGTCAGATTTGACGCTGACAAGTTGTCAGCTCTCTCGACTAGTGATGTAGAAAATGTCAGCATTTTTACGCCATTTTTGGCGCCTTTGTGCCAAAAGTCGCACATCATCGTAAAAATACTAAGAGCGGCCATGGCGTTGTGCTTCGGCGCCAACGCCACAGCGCTGTTGCATCACTAATCTTGACAATTGTCACACCTGGTACCATGTAAAATGCCCTGACCTGTAAAAATGCCAAGTCAGGTAAAGGCCCTGCAAAAAGAGCAAACTAGTCTGCCATTTTACATGACTTTAGACACTTTGCTTGACAGTTGACATTTTACAGGGCATTTCAAAGAGTCTGGAAGTGCCCCCTGACGACAAAACAACAGGTGAAAATGCGCGCAGCTATCACCACTGCGAACACGTGCAGCGACGCAAGCTGGTGCGCCAACTTTCGGGACCAGTGTCACAATGACCACAATGTGGCAGCGCAATGCAAAAGGATGTGTGGAAGGTGCTGAAACGTTTTAACGTTGTGGGGTTGGAAATAACGTTCTATTGTTTGAAATGCGATTATGATGATAAAGATGACAATATTTTGACAGGATTGATTGATTGATTGATTACTGGCGGATTTTTTTAAATTCTGGCTATCAAAATAAATATAAAGTACATTTACGCATAAATGACTCGTGAAAATGGGCACCAGTAAAATGAAAAGTTTGAATGAGCATTATTGAAGCAAACAGACGAACGCATTGAACAGAATTTTGCCATAAACCGAACTATAGTCATACCACAAACCTTTGGATAATCTAACCCCAAGAGTGGAATCGCTAATAGATTATAGATATTTATCAAGCTCAAATTTGTGCAACGAACAGGCAAGTAAAACCGTGCCTACACAGACGCGACCGTGAAACTCAACATCAAAACGAAAGTGAAAAATTCACACCTTTTTCACCTCATAAATATAACTACAATTCCAGAGACTTTTAATAATAACCCGCCACACGTTTCCTACTTAAAAAGGTGCCTAAAAATCAACGAACCAAAACATCAGAGAAATGACACGCCGGCACCAAACTGGAAGCCGCTTTTGCACTGGTCGACGCCGACTATGTGCCGCAGCGGCACGCAGTAGTTCAGTTCTAATCTGAAGAGCAGGGTGAAGATTTTAGCAGCTATGAGCCCGCACACACTAGTTGACATCGCAAATTGTTTGACAGTTTGAATACACATACAGCGACGTGAAAACATTGATTTTTAGCTGTACGGACCGATGGGCTGAAAATTTTGTTGTGTGAGAAAAGTGCGAGCTTGCACTTTAACGCACCACCACCAAAAATGGCACTGATGGCATATTATACGTATCACCCGGGCAGGGGGGGGGGGCCCGGCCCCTGCATCCTGGTTATGCCACACTGACATGAGACTTAACATACACTTAATTTTGCTCTTTATACCCATTTCAGCTGATTTTGAAAAACCTTATGCTAATGTTTTTTAAATTTAAAAAAGGCATTTGAAAAAAATGATTTTTTTCGACCCCTACCTAGGGTTCAAACGGGATTGACTTTTCGGGATCGGGGTCGGGATTGGTTTTTTGAAATGTCGGGATCGGGATTGGCCATTCGGGATCGGGATTGGCGTTTTTTTGGGATCGGGATTTAGGCCTAAAAATTGGTTTTCAGTGTTTTGTCTGACATTACACAAAATGACCCAAACAATGGATGCCAAAAACGTTGGATCCAAATTGGCATCCAAAACAATGCTGTAGATTCATTTAGGCACTGCGCAATGGGCTGCCTGGCATCGTCATTCACACCACTGTGTACCATATATGCATGAGTATTAACCTTAAACTATGGTAATGGGCACTGTATCGAGTTCATTTGTTGTGGTGTGCATCCCCACGCAACAGAGAAATAGAGGGAGGTGGGCAAAGGCGCGCTTGCACGCAATTTTTTTGCAAACTACATACAAAATGGTCCTTTGAAAGTGTCATTTCTGGCACTTTTTGTGTCTGTGAAATTTTCCGGGATCGGGATTGTGGCATTTTTTTCGGGATCGGGATTGGGATTTTCAAAACCTTGAAATCGGGATCGGGATAGGCTTTTTCAAATTTCGTGATCGGGATTGAGGTTTCGGGATCGGGATCGGAACCACAAAATCCAGAAATTTCTCGGTATTCGGGATCGGGATCCCGTTTGAACCCTAACCCTACCTCCCGCTCATGCAAACCTAGCAGTGTCGCCCAACTTGACGGCGAGGCCCAAGCCGACGGCCACCCTGGCCTGGTCGAGCAGCAGGCCGAGGGGCGCGGCCACGGGTCTGCCGAGGTCGCCGCCCGCCGGCAGCACGTTGCCCGCCGTCACGAACCCGTGCAGGAACATTATGTGCGCCGGGAACAAAGGTCTGCGCGCGGCCGAGACATTTCCACTGGCCAATCGATGATATGCGTAATTTGCGCTCGTGCAAATAGTAGGGCCCCGGATCGTAACTATACTGGCCCGACCGAAAGTGCGCGCAGAATCCTACCATAGTTTTATGTAATCTTGTGATAAATTTTATAATTTATTATTCCATCGTAAAAACGCATATTATGATGGAAAACTATAATTTTGGTTCATTATTTAGATTAAGTTTGCCGCTTATTCGAATATTTACATTCTAACTTTTATCTATATCGCGTTCGAATATTTACAAATAATAAGTCTAACACCGTATACGGACCACCCTGGGGATCATAAATTCTAGTATACTACTTGGTTTTTCGAATTAATTAAAAAAATTTTTTTTCCAAAATCGGTTCAAAAAATCAAACGTCACCCACAACACCAGAAGCCCAATCTCCGCACCTAAACAGATGGCCCGCAACAGCCCAACTAGCAGCGCCGCCGAGCGCGTCGTGGCCGTCGGCGGGGCCGGCGCGCGCCTGCCCGAAGCCGCGCAGACTGGTCGGACCGCCCAGGTAGACCCGGTCCAGCAGCGACAGCCGCCGCCCCCCGCGCGCCGATACGCTCGACAACTGCCAATGGGCGGGGGTGACATTTTAGGGGGTGCCGCCCCCCCCCTTCACAGGACACCCAGGGGTCTCCTAGGGGGGGGGGGGGGTGGCTGCCCCCCCAAATCGGCCAGCTATCTATGTATCCCGGAGGCCGCTCAGCTTATATCTATCTACCCCGAGGCAAATTTTTTGGCTTCTACCCCCAAAAGCCCCCCCCCCAGTCGCTCAGCTATCTATCTATCTGGAGTGGTTTTTGAGAAATTTTGCCCCAATTTTCGCTCAAAATCACTAATTTTCGCACCTTTTTATAGTTTAATCGTAATCATAATCATAATATGTCATAATCGTGCTTTCCGGCTGTATACATTGTTATATACCTATTTTTAGCCATTTTAATACTATTTTAAACTGATTATTAGCGATTATTTCCCCTTTCTGCCTTTTTAACCTTGAAAAAGCCATTGTATTGTGCCCCCGCCAGTCCCCCCCAGAAAATTGTTCAGCTATCTATCCCTCCGGAGGAGCGATTTGCTATCTATCCAGCCCCCGCGAGGGCCAAAATCTTGGAGACCCCTGAGGACACCGTATGCAGCCCGCTTATGTAGTTAAAAAAATCCGGGTCGGCGTGTTTAGATGTATATCGAGTTTAGATGAGTTTACCTGCACAGAGCCATTAATGGATCACTTGATATTGATGAACAGTTTTATTGTGGAAATGTAGTCAAAATAGGGTAAAAACGGGACTCTGGAAAAATATGAATTTTACAGTATTTTGAACTTTCCAAACCTTAAACCCGAAAAGCTTTTCATACCTTTGAAACAATAAATAGGTGTCAACAAAAAATCATCAATCGCAAAACATGGAAACCTGCAGCGCGGTCGTCATGAAAAAACCGGCGGCCAGCGGGGCGGTTGCTTTCGCGTCAAACTGATGGCTCAAAAATTTCACATCGCCGCCGAGGGGTCCGGCGCCGGCCAATTCCTGGGTCAAACGCAACAGCACTCCGCGCGTCGGCAGCACCGCTGAATCCTGTGCAATTTATTTTTTCGATTGGAAACTACCGTTTTTCCTTCAATTACCCCTCGGGGGGGGGGGGGGTGGGGTATTTTTTCAGTGGAAATTCCGAGGAGGGGGGGGGGTTATTTCGCCATAAATTTTTTGAAACCCCAGTACTAAATTGTTGTTTGTAACGTACACAGACGTCGAAAAACGCAACAAAAACGACTCTATCGACTCTCTAAGTACATAGACAGTATACCAGTGGCGTAGCCAAGGGGGGCGGGGGGGGGCGCCCCCACCCCCCTTCCCGGGCCAGACAGAAAAGTTACCGGGAATGGCATAGTTCTAGGGTGATTGTGTAGGTTGTCCGAAAAACTTTTGCGCGCAAGCGCACATTTCGCACCTCAGAATCTCTCTTTTTCGTATTTGCGTCACAGGAGTAAAAATACCCCTACAAATTGCACCATTTTTCATACATTTCGGTAAAATTTTCTTATATTGTAGCCATTGGCGCCAACGCCATGGCGCGGCGCCTACAAATGGCTCCAGCGCCATAAGTCCATTCCGCTATTATTTGAGGCCAAATTTTAGGGGGGGGGGCGCCCCCCCCCCGTTCGCCGGCCTCCGTATACAATCCGCCCCCGCTAAAAATCCTGGCTACGCCAGTGCAGTATACACCCTGTTCCTACCTAACACAGTCATTGTTTTTAACGTGTGTTCTGCATTTCAAAGTTCACAAAGCGCAGCTTTTTTCATTTACGTTCTCTATACACTATATTGGGGGGGGGGGGGTATTTCGCGGGAGGTAAATACATTGTGTCAATTTTGAGGGTGGTATTTTGAGGGGGTAGTTCGAGGGTGTATTTCGAAAAAATACGGTATTTCTACTGACACTGAAATAGTCAGTTGGTTGCACCGAGTGATATATGAATGAATCTTTTGTTAGCCATGCCTTTAAAAATTAACTGAATTGATAGAAAATTTCACATCAGGGGTCTCCTAGGGGGGGGGCTGCCCCCCTCAAAATCCGTCAGCCAGGGGTCTCGAATGGGGGGGGGTTGGGAGGGGGGGGTTACCCCCCCCCCCCAAACCGCCCAGCTATCTATCTATCCCAGAGGCCGCTCAGCTATCTATCCATCCCGGAGGCAAAATTTTGGGCTACTCCCCTAACCCCCCCCCCCTCAAAATCGCCCAGCTATCTACCTATCTGGAGCAATTTTTGCGAAACTATACCCTAATTTTCGCTCAAAATCGCTATTTATTTACCTTTTATAGATTTTCACTTCCAAAATCATGGTTCTGGTTCCTATTTGCCTATTTTCAGCTATATTTAGCACTATATGCTCTCGTATACCCATTTTGAGCCATTTTACACCTACTTTTAGCGATTTTTCTCCCTTTTCTTCCTTCTATGCCCCGAAAAACCCTATATATCGAACCACCACAACCCCCCCCCAGAAAATTTTTCAGTTATCTATCCCTTCAAACATTGTAAACATAACAACTAGGGTTCAAACGGGACCGCGGTCCCGGTACATGGTTCGGCAAAAAGTCGGGACTGGGGCGGTCCCGGTCCCGGTCCCGGTCCCGACACCCCATTCCCGGTCCCGGTCTCGAAAATTGAAAAAGCCAGTCCCGGTCCCGGTCCCGGTCCCGATCACCCAGTCCCGGTCCCGGTCCCGGTCCCGGAATTTTTCAGCGGTCCCGATAAGAAAAATTGACCGGACTGGATCCAAATTTTGCCTTTAAATACTTGTAAAATTTGAAAAATTTGCGCCAGTCGGCGCATTCTCATTCAGTCGACGAATTTTTGACGTTTTTTTTTGGTGAGTTCCAAACATTCTCATTCATGTTCGACATCAGAGAAGGCTGAAACATTTATTTTCCTTCAGAAAGCACTGCGCCAGCTTATGTATCAATACTCACTGTCATAATTTTCATGCATTATGTCCTTTTTAGTGACTCAATTGAATTTTGTGACTTTTATTATATTTTTAATGACAATTTTGATTGAATGAAGTGTGAAAATCGTATGAAACTTCTGAAAATATGCATTCAAATGGTTATCGGTCCCGAAAGGGCTCAAAAGGGGTTTGTGGTCCTGGTACCTGGTTCGGCAAATCCTGGTCCCGGTCCGGATGCCTCAGTCCCGGTCCCGGTCCCGGTCCCGACAATTGAAAAATGCCAGTCCCGGTCCCGGTCCCGACCACCTAGTCCCGGTCCCGGTCCCGGTCCCGATAAGAAAAATTTCTGGTCCCGGTCCCGGTCCCGGTCCGAAAAACTGGTCCCGTTTGAACCCTAATAACAACGTATCCAAAAACACACCTGCGTGCTAAAGCCCAAAGTATGGGTGAGAGACGATTTGAGACTGTGGCCAGCGTGCTGCCTAACGCTGAATGTAGCCGACGGCTCCGGTTTGATTTCACGCCATGAACCGGTCCATCTGTATCGAAAACGATTGAAAACTAATTGGCCAATTTCCATCACACAGTGAAAAACTGATCCAAAATATACAAAACCGACCTAACAGAGTGGTCGAATCTCTTGAGCGTTCTATGGTACAGCTCCAAGTGGACGCCGGTGTCGGCGCTGGTGAACGAGCTGAACGGCTGGCCGGAGTTGGAGCGGAAGGCGGCGCCCGACAAATTGGTGTATCTCTGCCAGCCGAGCAGCGGCTTACTCAAGGATATGTTGAACAGAGTGGAGCCGCGCACGCCCGCCGACGCCTGCGAATGTTCGGTCAGCTTTCTATTTGAGATACTGGTCGCCAAAGATAAAATGACAGTCAAATTCAAACGGAATCCCGATTCCTATTCACATAGTAATCGTCGGAGTTACCTGCGTGCAGGAAAAGATAGGCGCATGCGTGTATAACCTTTACTGACAACCTTTACTGACAACCTTTACTTTGAAAATCTACAGGATAACTTGCATTTCCCTGCATTTTTATAGGACGTAAATAGGTAGGATTTTGGAGCGCGGAGAGGGCGGATCGTATACAGGATTCGGCGAGTGGGGGGGGGGAGGCGGCATCTTTCATGTCTCACCCCGGTAGGGGGGCACATCATCGCCTGTCTACGCCCTTGTGCTATTTTATGGCTCCACAGGCATTATATGGCTATGTGAAACATCACGAAATACTGACACTGGTCCCGTGCTCCAACCATAACCATATGCGACTGGTATTGAAAAAATGTTGGTTTTAAAACCGGGTAGTTTAAAAAAATGTTTTTAATACCTACCACACAAAGGAAAAAATTAGCGTCCGAAATAGTATGTATGCCCAAAATGTTCACCAATCTGACCTGGCCGGCTACGGCCTCGCCGCGGCCGAAAGTGCTGGGCGCGTCGAACTGCACCGTGCCCTGTGTCTCGCCCCGATTGTCCATGCCTGAAATTCATGACAGCCAATATTGAAGCATGTATACTCGGCAGACAACACAGTTAGTATGGAAACTTACCATAACCCATCTGAATAATAATAATAATGTTTCTTAATTTAAAACGGTTTTGTAAAAGCTCCCAGATATGGTTATGGGTCAACATATACAGGTATATCAAACAATTGCCAGTACTTTGTGATGTTATATATAGCCACAGAATGGCTGTGGCGCCATGGGATAGCATTAAAAGTGGTGATTTCTGTCAAAAATATATATTTTGTTGACTTGTTACGTACATCGCCTTTTGTCAAATGTTCGTGACTTCAAGTCAAGTTTTGCATGAAATAGCACTTATATTAGGTTATCTTATAAGGCTAATCCATTGACAGTGATGGATCACACTGTATGTGTATGTGGGAGAACATTGGCTGGATATTATACGCTACACTAACATATCACGGCTTATTATGACACAATAGCATGAACAAAAATGGTTCAAACGGGATCCCGATCCCGATCCCGGATCCCGTGAAATTCCGGGATTTTGCAATCCCGATCCCGATCCCGAAAATTTTCAAATCCCAATCCCGATCCCGTGAAACTCCCAAGTCCGGGATCCCGATCCCGGGAAAATTAGTGAAATTATAAAAAGTGAAAAAATGACGTTTTTGCATGCAAAAATGTGTACAAAAAACCCCCAGCGTCCATTTTATACCACTTTTCTGGCATCCAACATTGTTTTGAGACCTTTATGAACAACTGTGGATGCCAGAACATTGGCCAAAATCTCTATCCCAAGACCCTAATCTAGGGTTCAAACGGGAACCCGATCCCGATCCCGGATCCCGTGAAATTCCGGGATTTAGCAGTCCCGATCCCGATCCCGAAAATTTTCAAATCCCGATCCCGATCCCGAGAAACTCCAAAGTCCGGGATCCCGATCCCGGAAAAATTTGTGGAAATTATAAAACGTGAAAAAAAGACATTTTTGTATGCAAAAATGTGAACGCAAACCCCCAGCGTCCATTTTATGCCACTTTTCTGGCATCCAACAGTGTTTTCAGACCTTTATAAACAACTGTGAATGCCAGAACATTGGCCAAAATCTCTACCCCAAGACCCCAATCCCGATCCCGAAAAAATGCCAATCCCGATCCCGATCCCGTGACCCCAATCCCGGCCAATCCCGATCCCGATCCAGAAATCTCAAAAAACCAATCCCGATCCCGATCCCGAAAAGTCAATCCCGTTTGAACCCTACCCGAATCCCGACCCCGAAAAAATGCCAATCCCGATCCCGACCCCGATCCCGTGGCCCCAATCCCGGCCAATCCCGATCCCGAAATCTCAAAAAACCAATCCCGATCCCGAAAAGTCAATCCCGTTTGAACCCTATGAACAAATGGAAGCTTTCACACTAAAAATGCCTCAAAACCAATGAAAACAATCACCAATGGTGAAGTGTATGTGAAATTGCGCGCCTGCGCGCAAAAAATTGCAAAATACCTAGTACAAAGTACAAAAATTTTTTGGCTGATGTTTTAAAAAAACGGTTTCGATGCCTGTTTTTTAAAAAACACCAACGTTTTTTGAGAAAAAAAACACCGGCGATCCCTACATCGCAGCATTTGCCGCATTGTTTCAAATTACTGCCACTGATGGCCCAAAAAATAGTCGGTTACAATCAGAATCAGTGTGGGAAACGGTAGAGGGAATCTCAGAGGCAGGCATAAATACTTAAATTAATCTCATACCATATGAATGACAAACCGATGGAAATGGTGCCTCTGACTGGGCGGGCTTCGTCAGTCAGGAACACCACGTCGTAGGTGTCCCGCTTGCCCGCGGCCGACACGTCGATGTACGGCACCACCTGCGAATTAATGAAACCTTAGAATAGAATTATAAATGATCATAAGATTAGTTTCACAACGACGGTAAATGAAATTGACGACAGGGGTCTCCTAGGGGGGGGGGCTGGGGAGGAGCTGCCCCCCTCCAAAATCGGCCAGCGATCTATCTATCCCGGAGGCCGCTCAGCTATCTATCTATCCCGAGGCAAAATTTTTGGCTACTACCCCCAAAGCCCCCCCCCCAAATTGCTCAGCTATCTATCTATCTGGTGCCGGTTCCGCAAGTGGACAAGTTAAGAGTTAAAAGTTAAGAGTTGAGTAAAAAGACAAATGGCGAGTTAAGAGTAAAGTTAAAGTTTAAGAGTAAAGTTAAAGTTTAAGAGTAAAGTTAAAGTTTAAGAGAAAAGTTAAAGTTTAAGAGAAAAGTTAAAATTTAAGAGAAAAGTTAAAAGTTGAGTTAAATGTTAAGAGTTGAGTTAAAGGTTAAGAGTTGAGTTAAAGGTTAAAAGTTGAGTTAAGAGTTAAAAGTTGAGTTAAGAGTTGAGTTAAGAGTTGAGAGTTAAGAGACAAGTGGAAAATGATGGTAAAAAAATATAAAAAAATAAAAATATGAAATACGGCTGTTTGCTGGCATGGTGCCAATGTTGTATGCACATCATTTGAAAATAACGTATCCAAAAAAATTATCGCTAAAAAAAGAAAAATTGCCGAACGTTGTTTCGAAATGGCCGTGCGGGGACAAAATATGATTGAAGATAAGCGTATCGCGCTTATGCAACGATTGACCCATTTGTCTTTTAAATCAACTTTTAACTCATCTTTTAACCTTTAACTCAACTCTTAACATTTAACTCAACTTTTGACTCAACTTTTAACCTTTAACTCAACTCTTAACTTTTAACTCAACTTTTGACTCAACTTTTAACCTTTAACTCAACTCTTAACTTTTAACTCAACTTTTGACTCAACTTTTAACCTTTAACTCAACTCTTAACTTTTAACTCAACTTTTGACTCAACTTTTAACCTTTAACTCAACTCTTAACTTTTAACTCAACTTTTGACTCAACTTTTAACCTTTAACTCAACTCTTAACTTTTAACTCAACTTTTGACTCAACTTTTAACCTTTAACTCAACTCTTAACTTTTAACTCTTAACTTGTCTACTTGCGGAACTGGCCCCTGGAGTGGTTTTTGAGAAATTTTGCCCCAATTTTCGCCCAAAATCACTAATTTTCGCACATTTCTATAGTTTTTCACCTTCAAAATCGTGCTTTCAGGCTATATGCATGGTTATATACCTATTTTTAGACATTTTAAACCTACTTTTGGCTACTTTTAACTGATTATTAACGATTTTTCCTTTTCTGCCTTCTTAACCTTGAAAAAGCCTATACATTGTGCCCCCGCCAGCCCCCCCCAGGAAAATTTTCAGCTATTTATCCCTCCGAGGGAGCGATTTGCTACCTATCCAGCCCCCGCGTGGGCCAAAATCTTGGAGAACCCTGATTGACGAAAATTATCAATGTCATAGTGTCGTTATGTACGTGATCTCCCTGTCACATAATCATGCACAAGTTCATAATCATGCACAAGTATGTTACTTAATGGCCAACACTGTCTATTTCATGTTGGAATTTCCCGGCGGATCATGTGAAGCCTGTCATTCAAATTGAGCTACCTTTATCAAGCATTACTCAACCACGCAACAAGGTCACTGTGGAAAGATATTTTCAAAAATATAAAGATATTTTCGACTATTTAGCAAGCAGAGATAACCCCGTCACAAAATACCTGAGTGAACAGGCCCACGTGTCTCATGTGCGCGGCGGCCAGGTGCGCCGAGCGAACGAGTTCTTTCAAGCATTTGGCTTTGTACAAGCCGGCGCACTCCTTGACCAGCGCGTCGTCCTTGGTCCTGTTCACGCCGAGCACGCGCACCTTGCCCACGCTGGCGGCCGAGTCGCCGTGCGAGCGGCACTTGCGCGCCCTGGCCGCACTCCCGCACACTGTCAAGTGCCCTGTGCAGTCGCTGATGTGATGCAAAGTGTCTGATAGCATGGATTAATGCCCTGCTTAAGTTTCCCACTTTACAGGGCATTTTACATGACTTTCGGCATTTTGCATAGCATTTTACATTTTCCAGTGCATTTTACATGACTTTTGCCACTTCGCATTATGTTTCACACTTTACAGGTCATTTTATGACTTTAGACACTTCGCATGGTACTAGAGCTTTGCATGGCATTTGACATGGTCTGGGAGTGCTCCCCGGTGCAGCAGCGGCATGGTGACGGCGGCCGGCCCACTTACGTACGCGGGCTTACGATTTTAGGCCATTTTCAGACCATCTCGACTGTCGACCAGTTTTTTCAAAAAAATTTTTTACTCGGTTGGTTGCAAAGACCGTTTGGCTCCGATGTCCGAGATTTTATTTTTCGAAATTTTTTGCGATTTTTTTTATGTGCGCATTGTGAATCGGTCTGCGGGTGGTGCTTCGCGAATGATTGTGAAATAATGTCAATTTCAGACGGAAAATCATATAGTAGCGTTAAATATGCGGCATAAGTTTTCAGTAAAATATTGTCGACGCTTCTATCGTCACGCGAAAATTGTACATCTCAATTATACACTTCCGCTTAGACTTGTACAAGTATTTCCCACTCGTAAACAATTACGTTTAAAAAAAAGATTGGCTGAAGTTTCTTCCGTAAACACGTCAGCAGAAAATCGAAAGCGACCCTCCAGAGCGCCCGCGGTTTCCCGGAGAACTTTGATACCTTTGAAATGGGCGGCGACCGTCGTATATACGTTGGCAACTTGCCGCCGGGCGTGCGCGAGCGAGAAATAGAAGACCTTTTCAAAAAATACGGTCGCATCGAAGCGATGGAACTCAAGAACAAGCGCGGCCCGCCCGCATTCTGCTTCATTGAGTTTACCGACCATCGGTGCGTTTTTTCGCGGCTTTACGGATGTTTTCGTTTGATTTTAGCGCTCCGACGCCCTTTGTGGGCAGTTGGAACTGAGCCAACTCGGTGGTGGGATTTGGATGGGAACGTTCTGGTTATAGATCCAAATTCAGGTACAGATAGCTTTTTGTGTATCTCTGTTGTCATTGTGTGTAAATCAATCATAATCTCGTCCGCTTAAACGGTTCGACAGTGTTATAAATTTGGTTGAAATATTTTTAACATGCAAAAGTATTGCAAAACACCATAAAAAAAATTTCCGTACGAATTCATTTGACACGATCATTTTATAAGTTTTTAAGAATACCCTTTGATTGAATGAAATGGATGAATACATGTAGCTGTACTCGGTCAGAAATTATCGTAAAAAGTGAGTGAACAACAGGGGTATTCCAGATTTAGACCCTCCGGGGGGTTGCGTAGATGTCAAATCGCTCACGGGAGCCCGGATCACGGGTATTTGATATATAGGCTTTTTCAAGGTGTAGAAGGCAGAAAAAGGGGTGACAAATCACATAATTCAGGAGTAAAAGTAAAAAAATATTTTTTGATTTGAAATAGATTTGTTTACTCTTGAAAAAAGTTCACTAGTTTTCTGGGAAAAATGTAAAAATAGCTGGTACAAAAACAGCTGAAAAACAAAAATGCATATGCACTAGTGACTCTGAAATATATAAAAAGCTATGTAAATCGGTGAATATCTGCAAAAATAGGGGTAAAATTTCTCAAAATTCGTCCAGATAGCTAGATCGCTGGTGGTGGGAGGGGGGGGGGGGGTTCAGGTGATAGTAGCCAAAAACGATTGCTTCGGGATAGATGATAGCTGGGCGATTTTGTGGTTTACCCTCCATTTCGTACCCCTGTTGAACAGCCGTGTCGCAATCGGACGCATTTTCCGACCAGCAAAAAATGTCACCCTTCCCCACATCCATTCAAGGTGGAAGTGGTACAGTAACTTGGAGCGTGCCAGCCGCCATGTAAACTTGACTGTGGACCCCCGGTCGCGGACCCCCTATCTAGGACTGGAACGCGATAAAAATGCGATAATGACTGGACGAAATCGAACGATCCGATCGGACGATAATGCCTGTCATGGACGATAATGACGATCCCACCATGAGACCATGAGCGCTGCGCCAGTCCCGCGCACAATGAAACTGTTTGAAATGTTCGGAACTGTGAGACTTGTGCCTAGATAGCGCTCCGCGCGCTGGAGACTCAACTTCTCCGTGTAAATTGCTCCGAGAGAAACTTTCTCCGCCACGAAATGTTGGTCCAAATGTGTTTTAGTGGAAAAAAACGAGCCTTTTTGGAGAACACGCGTAGTTTTTTCCAAGGCTAACCGCTAATTTCGCTCGTTTAAAATGTTTCGCGTCCGTATTTTAGCACTTTTACCGAAAGTTTATCCCTCCGCGCTTTTTATGCGGAGAAACGTTTCCAGCGTGCGCGGCCACACCACGCGCATGCATTCACGGTAGAAACTACAAAAAAAAACTTTAAAAAAATATTGCCAGCCGAACTTTTCTACCGCCTATCACGTCGCGATCCGCGATCCGTAAACCGACGCAAACGCGTTGCGCGCTCGATTCCGCAGCGACGCGGAAGACGCGGTGCGCGGCCGCGACGGCTACGATTTCATGGGCTACCGCATTCGGTGCGAGTTTCCGCGCGGAGTTGGTCCGCGCGGCCCCGGCGGCCGACCGATGGAACGCGGCTACGGCGGCGGCGGCGGCGGGGGCGGAGGGGGGTACGATCGCGGCGGACCCCCCACGCGCGGATTTGGGGGTGGTGGCTACGGAAGGGGCAGGGGAGACATCCCCGCCAGATCAGCCTATAGGCTCTACGTCAGTGGTTAGCTTCGTTTCGGGTTTTTGTGCGGTCTTGGTTTTTTTTGGGCTATGCTAGTGTCTAGATTAGTGTTCCAAAGGGTAATTGTCCCCTTGTTTAGGGATGGAAAACGATTTTTTAATGACCCTGTTCTTCAAAAAACATTGAAGTTTTTCTCAAACCTGGGTATGAGTCAACATACCATATTTCTTCTAATACTGCATGCTCCCCACTGGTGAACTTGTTTGAATATACTGAGCGTCTCAATTTCTGCTTGAAGAGGGCCATTCTGTTTTTCACTAACTTTTTATCTGACATTCTATTGAAAATATGTTACTGTAGTATATAATATCCAGGGATGTAATATATTCTACGACATATTTCAGCTGCATTTGTAAAAAGACGTAACATAAACCTTGTGCATTGGTAGTCTTGCCACATGTCTGCATCTAGGGTTGGCACTTGATTTTTTTAACTGATTTTTTTATAAAAAAATCTGATAAAAAAAAAATCAAAAGTCAAAATTTCTTGCACTAGGTATTTTGCATTTTTTTTGCGCGCAAGCGTGCAATTTCTCATACATGTTACCATTTGTGGTGTTTTCATGGATTTTGGGGCATTTTTAGTGTAAAATCTTCCATTTATTCATGTTACTGTGCAATAATAAGCCATGATATGCTAGTGTAGTATATAATATCTAACCAATGTGCTCCAACATACTTCTACAGTGTGTAACATCACTGTCAATGTATTAGCCTTCTCTTACAACATTTTTTAAGCACTATTCCATGCTGAACTTCACTTGAAGTCACAAACGTTCGACAAAAGTCGATATATGTAATATGTCGACCTAAAATGGATATTTTTGACAGAAATCACTGCTTATAATGCTATCCCATGACTCCACAGTCATAATATCACCACAATAGACATAACAATACATTGTCTGACACTTAACATACACATATTTTTTCTCTATACCCCCATTTTTGACGATTTTAAAAAATCTGATTTTAATTAAAAAAATTGATTTTTTTTAAATCAAGGCGTTTAAAAAAATTGATTTTTTTCCAACCATATCTGCATCACATGCTACACGTTGCTTTGGGGGGAGTGGTGTCACCAGGGATGAAAAAATTTTTATGACTATGTTAAAGAAAGACATTTTTAAAATGATCCCAAATATGGTTATGGGTTTAGAGGCATATAAGACAAGTGGCAGTACTTTGTGATGTTCAATATAGCCATAGAATGACTGGAGCCGTGGGATAGCGTTTAATCCATTTTATGTCGAATTGTTACACATATCGCCCTTTATGAAACATTTGTAACTTCAAGTAAAGTTCAGCGTGGAATACTGCTTACATAGGGTTTAAAGAAAAGGTCCATTGACAGTGATGTTTCACACTGTAGATGCATGTAGAGCACATTGGCTGGATATTATATACTACACTAACATTTAACAGCCTATAATTGCACAATAGATTGAACAAATGGAAGCTTTTACACTAAAATGCCAAACAATTGATGAAAACAACCTATGGTAATGCGCATGTGAAATTGCGCGCTTGCGCGCAAAAGATTGCAAAATACCTACTGCATAAGTACTAAAAAATTTGTCTGCATTCTTTAAACAAAATTTGTATATTGGGTGAAATGTGAAATTGGGTGTTTACGCAAAAAATAGGATAGTACCTACTAGGGTTGGAAAAAAAAACGTTTTTTTTTAACTCGATGTTTTTTTTTAAAAAAAAACGTTTTTTTTTAAAAAAAAACGTTTTTTTTTAAAAAAAAACGTTTTTTTTTAAAAGCTCCCAGATATGACCTAGTGTCAACATATATAGGTATATCAGACACTGGCAATACTCTGTGATGTTAAATATGATCATATAATGGCTGTGGAGCCATGGGATAGCATTATAAGTGGTGATTTGTGTCAAAAATATCCATTTTTCGTCGACATATCGTTCGTATATCGCCTTATAGTCGAATGTTCGTGACTTCAGGTAAAGTTTGGCACAGAATGGTGATCAAACAAGGTTATAAAAGGAGGTTGTTACTTTGGGAGTGAAGTTACACATTGTGGAGGTACATGGAAGCACATTACCTCAATATTATATATTACAGCAACATATGTCGGCTTATTCACCCATGGTAGCACATAGAAATGGATGTTTTGATACTAAAAATGCAACAAAACCAATGAAAACAACCACCAATGTCAATTTGTGTGTGAAATTGCGCGCTTGCGCGCAAAAATTTTGCAAAATACCTAGTGCTTAGTACTAAAAATTTCAGCTGATGTTTTTTTTTAAAAAAAAACATTTCGGACGTCATGTTTTTTTTTAAAAAAAAACGTTTTTTTTTAAAAAAAAACGTTTAAAAAAAAACATCGGCCAACCCTAGTACCTACTACATAAATACAGGGGTGGGCATCTTCAGTTACCGCTGGGAAAATGCGATAGATTGAGCTACGGTTGAGCTATCGGAATGAAATTTTAACACAATGGAGTAGACTCCATAGGCGACCTATTCTGAAGTTTGCAACCCAAACGGCCACATTTTGGGTGAATTGTGGAACACACGGTTTTTAGTGTAATTTTGTGACTTGGCGTCACCCATAGGATAAATCGAGGGTGGCATTTGAGGGGGGGGGGGTCATCGGTCGTTGGTGTCGTCCCATTCTGTCGTACATCGGCCGATTTTGATGCCCTTTGAGTATGTTGTGGTCGCGCCTACTACCAAATTCTTTTTTTACTCGAATAGTCCCCCAGTCCCGAGATAAGGGAGGTGAAGTCACAAAATTACACTAAAAACTGTGTGTTCCACAACTCCTCCAAACTGTGGCCGTTTGGGTTGCAAACTTCAGCATAGGTGTCCTATGGAGTCTACTCTATTGTGTTAAAATTTCATTGTGATAGCTCAACTGTAGCTCAAGCTATCGCGTTTTTCCAGCGGTAACTGAAGATGCCCACCCCTGTACTAGATATTTTGGCTGATGTCTATTTAAAAAAAACGGTTTCGATGGCTGTGTTTAAAAAAAGACATTCAAAGAAAAAAACAGTTAAAAAACACCAGCCATCCCTAGGGGTCACTATACCACCCCGTAGTAACCGCTAGGGTTCGAACGATATGACTTTTTGATATCGATATTCGATATTTGATATTTTTTTCTGAAACTCGATATTCAATATCGATACGATATGGAACCTCGATATCGATATTCGATGTTGAAAAATGGTCGATATTCGATATTAAAAAATGTCGATATTCGATATTTTTTCAAAATTTTCGATATCGATATTCGATATAAAAAATGGTCGATATCCGATATTCGATATGATATATCGTTTGAACCCTAGTAACCGCTAGGCACGATGCAGAAATGTGCTTTACTTGTCGAATGCAGTCCATTTTGCATTTATATTTCGTAGACTTGACGCGGCGTTCTTTGAAACGTTTGGCTTCTTCGTTGCAGTTTAACTCGGTTTCGTGGATTTTTAGTTCTTTTCGTAGCCTTGGTGGAGTCCAAATTTCGTGGAGTAGAGTCGCGGTGAGATTGCTTCTTAGCACGCGCCCGTCCAGTTTCGAGTGTTTCTTTGGCACCCTTTACACTGTTCCACAAATTCCGTTTGAAACAAGCTTCGCAAATTCGCTCACAGTTGAATGAGACATGAAACATGAAACGTTACCCCAGTCGTCATAAATGAACGTCTCATGTTATTACGTCTATGCATTTGCACAGGTGAGTGGTAGACGTTTATATTTTACAGTGCACGTGTGTGTGTTCGCCATGGAGTAGGTAGACACCATGGCGTAGATGGCAAATAGTATGAAGCAATTTCCCTTCGTCGATTCAGTTGCGATCACTTTTTCGTTGTCTTAAACATTCGATTTTGACGTTTTTTTTTTGTCACATTGGGCCGGCCCAACCCCACTAGTTGACGTCAAAATTCGTGTCGACTAAATTTTGGCAATTATGTGATTTCAACTTTCCTCCAATGGCTATTTTTCACTGTTTATTCACTTGACACATTTTCAAGTGATTTTCAGATATGAGTGAAGTGAAAAAAGTTCACTAATGTCATTCATTGCGCAACTTTTTTCACTTTACTCATATCTGAAAATCACTTGAAAAAGTGTCAAGGGAAAAAAACGGGTAAATGTGCGTATCGGGCAGATGTGCGTATCAGTGCATCCCCACTGTGACGCTTAGAAATTTTTCCGCGTTATTTGCAGTTGACACCAATCATCTCCGTCAACTAGTTCTCGGCGCGGGCCCTTTCCCCCTACCCGTACCACGTGCGTGATGCCGGGCGCTCGCGCCTCCACCCCCCGCAGGCTTGCCCCCGTCGGGCTCGTGGCAGGACTTGAAGGACCACATGCGCAAGGTGGGCGACGTGTGCTTCGCCGAGGTGAGCCGCACCCGCGACGGCTCCGGCATCGTCGAGTTCGTCAACAAGGAGGACATGCGCGCCGCCATCAAGAAGATGGACGATACGAAGTTTAAGAGTCATGAGGTGAGGGGGCAGGGTTGGAAAAAAATCAATTTTTTTAAAATGCCTTGATTAAAAAAATTTATTTTTTAAAATTAAAATCAGATGTTTTTTAAAATCGCCCAAAATGGGGGTATAGAGAAAAAATATGTTGAGTGTCAGACAATGTATTGTTATGTCTATTGTGGTCATATTATGACTGTGGAGTCATGGGATAGTATTATAAGCAGTGATTTCGTTCAAAAATATCCATTTTACGTCGACTTATTATGTATATCGCTTTTTGTCGACGTTTCGTGACTTCAAGTGAAGTTCAGCATGGAATTGTGCTAAAATAAGGTTGTAAGAGAAGGCTAATACATCCACAGTGATGTTACACACTGTAGAAGTATGTGGGAGCACATTTATTTGATATTATATACTACACTAGCATATCACGGCTTTTTATTACACGATAACATGAATAAATGGAAAATTTTACACTAAAAATGCCCCAAAACCCATGAAAACACCACCAATGGTAATATGTATGTGAAATTGCGTGCTTGCGCGCAAAAAAATGCAAAATACCTAGTGCAAGTTTACCAGAAATTTTGCCTTTTGATTTTTTAAAATTAAAATCAGTTTCCACACTTTGATTTAAAAAAAAAATCAGATTTTTTAAGAATATCAGTTAAAAAAATCAAGTGCCAACCCTATGAGGGGGTGCTTGTTTGGGACGTGTTTGCCGTATTTCTTCTGACTGAACGGCATGTCTTCGATAAAAGGGCACCTCCAATAGAAGGGCAATGGGTTTAGTAATTTTCCACCCGCCAAAACAATGTACGACAGCCTGCAATAGATCGGCGGGTAAAAATTGCATTGGAAGAGTGCCATAACAAAAAATCCAAAAAGGTATGCAGAATTATAATTCATGGATTAATTTCACGCTTGATTTTGTTGAACCTCTAGCAGAACGGCACGTCTAACGGCGCTCATTCAAAAAATAGAGGTCATTTTATCTCCAGCAATTTTTATTTTCGATCGTGGTGTTAAAAAATCTGATTTCGCCACCCCAAAGTATAACCATGCCATGGTGCATCTCACCCGTGCCCCCCCCCCCCTCAGGGCGAGTCGTCCTACATCCGCGTGTCGGAACGGGAGTCGCGTTCGCGCAGCCGCAGCCGCAGCGGCAGCCGTTCCCGGTCGTCGTCGAAGCCGCGTCGCCGTTCAAAGTCCCGCTCCAAGTCGGCGTCCAGGAGCAAGTCCAGGTGCCAATCTCGGACCCTGTAAAATGCCTTGTGAAATGTCTAATGTCATGCGAAGTGTCACAAGTCATGCAAAATGCCCTGCAAAATGGCAACCGAGTTGCCATTTTGCAGGGCATTTGACGTGACTTTTGACACTTTGCGTGGCATTTGACAGGGCATTTTACAGGGTGTGGGACTGCCCGCAGGTCGAGCAAATCTAAGTCGAGGTCCAAGTCCAAGTCGCTGTCCAAGAGCCGCTCTGCCACGAAGAGCCCCAGCCCAAAGGCCAAGCGACCGAAGTAAGTTTTCTTGGATTTGCGTTTCCTGTGAACATTTCTGGCTTGTGTAGCGATTTTTGGGATAAAAATGCTCGAATTTCTATTGTTTCAATCGTAGGTACCCGGGTATCGAATACCTGTGTTGATGAGGTATCGAAGCTTGTTTCCCTTTGTTACCGGGCTGGTGAATTTTCGTGAATTTCATCGGAAAATCTACAGTCAGCCTCAAATCAGCAGTTTGACTAGTCGATGGTGGGGCCGGGGGTCCATTTAGGTTCGGCTATCAGACAAAATTAAACTAAAATATAGAGAAAACCACGTTTCAGAGTGAAAATTTGGTACAGTTGATGAACTTTATTTTATGCATCTCACCTGGCTATCATGGTTCTGTCAGACAATTTCTATTTAAACCCAGGAGAAATGTATCAAAGTTATGGCAGAATGTTTAAGAATGCATTAGATTGCAGTAATGTTATGTGGCAGGAAAAATAAAATCTGATTTAAAATCCTGTGATTTCCATCCTGTCATTTAAAAAAATCAGTAGACAAAATGCAAGTGCCCATCACTAATTTCGATGCTTGCGGTTCAAAAAAATGTTTTTATAAAAAATTGTTTTAAAAACTCTGGCCAGCCGTATTCCACACAGGTTTTTTATTACTTTTTCAGAAAGGACAAAGTTGGATCGCGTTCGCGCAGTCGCTCCGCGTCGGCTGATTAATTTTTCATCGGCCGCAAGGTTTTTAAATAATTTTTGGACATGTTACTGGGCTTTTTGACTTTCGTTCGTACATGTGTTACTGAAAATGGCAGCGATTTAGCCAATTTCCGGTTGCGTATACGACTTTCCGGATTCCGTAGTCGTGTCATGTTTTGAGGGAAAATTCATTTGAAGTTTCCGATGAAAAAGTTCATTCACCAGCGTATTTTAGCAGAAAAATTGATGCATGAGTTTTTGTTGGTCAATGTTTTAAAAACAGTGCGGTTCTAAATTCAATCACTTTGAGATGTTTTCACAGCGAAATAATGGCTGCAGTAGCGGCTATCGTTATCGATCTGGGCACAAAATATGAATAACAAAATAAACTAAAAACCGCACTGCTGTAAAATTTTGCACGAAGGTTCTGGATTTGCAGGGCTACCAAAATCTCCCGCCTTTAAATCATTGCAGAAATGCGCTGGCGAATGAATGGGTGGGGTGAAACGTTTGACAGTGGCTATTTTTTCCGACGCCCAAGTCTTCGACATTATCTTTTACATGCCCCGTGGATGAATGACAAAGTGTGCGTAAGGTGACAATTTATACTTGGCCTTTTTTTACACCGTGGTCTCGGTAATTTTTCGCGCGTTGTGATTACGTTTTAGCTTATTATGTCTTTGCTTTTGTATACTCGGCGGACCGCGTGCTATGATTTTTTTCTTGTGAAGCACTCTATCATCGTTAATAAAATATAAATTTTCAATGGAATAGAAGTTTCAAAAAAGAAAAAATATTTCCTTCACTGAACATGTTGGTTTTGCTCGGCTCCGCCTTTTTTAAATGTTTTTTTTTTGGGTGAAAGTATGTGCATAAGTATCCTGCTCGCGCGTTATCGACTAAGGCATAAATCATTTTGTGTGTATACTTTGCGGTCCGCAGAGTATATGTTGGTAGAGTTGAAACTATATCATCTTCCTATTCAGGGGTCTCCAGGATTTTGGCCCTCGCGGGGGCTGGATAGATAGCAAATCGCTCCTCCGGAGGGATAGATAGCTGGAAAATTTTTCTGGGGGGGGGGGGGGCTGGCGGGGGCACAATATATAGGCTTTTTCAAGGTTAAGAAGGCAGAAAGGGGAAAAATCGATAATAATCAGTTAAAAGTAGCCAAAAGTAGGTATAAAAGGGCTAAAAATAAGTATATAACCATGTATATAGGCGGAAAGCACGAATTTGAAGGTGAAAAACTATAAAAAGGTGCGAACATTAGTGATTTTGAGCGAAAATTGGGGCAAAATTTCTCAAAAACCACTCCAGATAGATAGATAGCTGAGCGATTTGGGGGGGGGGGTCTTTTGGGGTAGTAGCCAAAAATTTTGCCTTGGGATAGATAGATAGCTGAGCGGCCTCCGGGATAGATAGATAGCTGGCCGATTTGGGGGGGCAGCCCCCCCCCCCCCCAGCCCCCCCCTAGGAGACCCCTGTATCCTATTTATATTTGGATACAATGTTTGATTTGAAAACACGGCCCATTGTTCTAAATTCAATACGTGATACCGTAAATATTTACCAACCCTCGCTGGATCCAAGAACTTTAACCAATTAACATTTAAGTGCCCAATTAACCTTTGTGTTTGTTTTGCTCACTCCCATGTGAGACATTTATCTCGGGTCCCAGGTGGTTTTTTATAAAGTCAAATGGCTATTTGAAATTGGATCCTGGATCATGCATGAATAATATTACTTTCGATCGCTGTGTCTGCTTGGAACTATGGGTCCACACACACTAGTTGACATCAAAATTCGTGTCAACTTAATTTTGTATATTTCAACTTTCCTTTGAGATAGAGCAAAGTTAATTTTATATCGTGACATTAAATTTTCATTGTTTCTGTTAAGTATGATGCTTTTAATTTTATTGTTATTGTTTACTGTTATTTAGTTGACATTTAGTTGACACAAATTTGCGGTGTCAACTATAGGGTTGGAAAAAAAACGTTTTTTTTAACTCGATGTTTTTTTTAAAAAAAAACGTTTTTTTTTAAAAGCTCCCAGATATGACCTAGTGTCAACATATATAGGTATATCAGACACTGGCAATACTCTGTGATGTTAAATATGACCATATAATGGCTGTGGAGCCATGGGATAGCATTATAAGTGGTGATTTGTGTCAAAAATATCCATTTTTCGTCGACATATCGTTCGTATATTGCCTTATAGTCGAATGTTCGAGACTTCAGGTAAAGTTTGGCACGAAATGGTGATCAAACAAGGTTATAAAAGGAGGTTGTTACTTTGGGAGTGAAGTTACACACTGTGGAGGTACATGGAAGCACATTACCTCAATATTATATATTACAGCAACATATGTCGGCTTATTCACCCATGGTAGCACTTAGAAATGGATGTTTTGATACTAAAAATGCAACAAAACCAATGAAAACAACCACCAATGTCAATTTGTGTGTGAAATTGCGCGCTTGCTTGCAAAAATTTTGCAAAATACCCAGTGCTTAGTACTAAAAATTTCGGCCGATGTTTTTTTAAAAAAAAAAAACATTTCGGACGTCATGTTTTTTTAAAAAAAACAACGTTTTTTTTAAAAAAAAAACGTTTAAAAAAAACATCGGCCAACCCTAGTCAACTAGTGCGTGGACCTTATGTGGTATACCATATTTGTGTGTGTGGTATATCATATTTCAAGCTACAAAAATATAAAACCTGATTGAAACTTGGTTTGTTCATATGTATAAGTGTGAGTGTCTTTTAGAAGTTTGTGTCCAATTTTCGACAGACTTTGTAATAATATTTTGTAAAATGAGTGAATTGAATTTTCGCAGATGTTTAAGATTCCAAAGAAACTGTTCGTTAGCATTCGCATAGAAAAATTGTATCGCATCAGTGCGCTGTTTTCATGTAGCATCTGGGGCTTGTTTAAATTAGCCCGACACTTTTGACCGTTCAGGTGCCACTTCCAGACCTTGAAAAATGTCAAACGAGTGGTATAATTTTTTTGTTGCTATTTTACAAGGCATTTTACATGACTTTTGACACTGTACTTGATATTTTACATGGCATTTTACATGACTTTTACACTGCTTGACATTTATGAGGGCATTTTGTGACTTCCGACATTTTTTGGTGTCTGGGAGTGCATCCAGTTCATCTAATTCAAATCATCAGCCGCACTGATAAGCGTGTCTCTGATTTTGTTCTCTGATCAACATTTGTTGATGTGTTTGTTTTGTTAATGCATTGACGGTTGTCTCGTTTCTTATTATAGTTTGTTCCATAAGTTGTGCGCATTTTTAAGCTCACTTGCCGAACATACATGTACCTAATTTCCAATCTGCGTGATTAGTGTGACGTATTTCTGTCACGGTTGAGACATTTGTAAATTACTGAACTTTTTTTGAAGTATATGTGTATGTAAAATACTTTTTTACTCACCCCTGAATACAGAAAATGTAAAATACTTTTTTACCCTACTCATGACTCATGAGTACATGTGAGTAAATACTTTTTACCAGGAAAATGTTTAATCGAGTACTTTTTTATCGGAAAATGTAAAAGCGAGTACTTTTCTTCATAGAAAATGTAAAAATGGGTACTTTTTCACTGAAAATGTAAAAAAACTACTACTTTTTAATATGTCAGAGCGATTTTTACACTGGAAGACATAACATATGTCGTTTTTTAATGATTATTTAGTATTTTTATGGGAAAATGATATGATTTCTTTAAGATTTCTTTATTTTAACAACAAAAGATGTGATTCGAAGTTCATTTTCTGTACACGTGTACGCGTACAGGTAAGTACAGCCATTTAAAAAAAGTAGTTGTAAATGTACCCAATAAATACTTGAGTATATGTATTTTTCGAGTAAATTTAAATACATTTTAACAACTGTGGGTAGAGTGACTTTGCGAGACGGGATCACCGGGGGGCAGCGCTGCAAATTGTCCTGCCCATGTCGGATATACTCTGCGGACGTATCTACCATAACCGGTCTGAGTAATGAACCAAAATCTGTACTGTTTTTTCAATAATATTTCGTTTTACTATTGAATAATTAATCACGAAATTTATCAAAGATTTTATTCATTTGATTATGGTAGGATTCTGCACATACCATGCGGTCCGCCGAGTATACCTCCCTCAATTTAGACACGTTGCATGACATTTTACGTTTTACAGCGTCTGGGACTGCCCCCTGATGGTACCCACTGTTGGAGTGAGGGCGTTGTAGTGATTTTGTTAGTAAAAGAATTTTTCCCCCAGTGTCAAAAAGTTGAAAGTCGCAGATATATTCATCTGCTGTGCGTTTGATTCCTTTCTGTTTCTTCCTGTAACTCTACAAAATATCCGTTCACTGGTGTTTGTGTACGTGTTGTCGCCCATTAGCAAATCCACCCAGAGTTTGTTCACGGACGCATTTTTGCAAGTGACAACTCCACTGTCGCAATGGGCCCACACACACTAGTTGACATCGCAAATTCGCGTCAACTCAGTGTCAATTGAATAAAACAAGAAGTTTGTAAAAAGCATCACATTTAACAGGAACAATGAAAATGAAGTGTCATGATGTAAAATTAACTATGCTCTATCAGATAGGTAAGTTGAAATCACAGTATCACTTAAATTCAGTTGACATTTAGTTGACACGAATTCAGTTGGCATCCAGTGTGTGGGGGCAGGCTGTCCGCGAAAGTCCACCCCGTGGTAAACAGGCGTGTTAACCAATGCGGGTGAACGATTTTTGTACTACCACGCAGACAAAAATTGCTCGTGTTGGCATAATATTACCAACACGCTGTATGCACTATTGCGTGTAAAACAAAAATGTGTAACACGGCAACAACGCTGTGCAACGTGTTACAGCATCTGTTCCATAGCAGCTAGCAAAAATAATGGGTGACTCACACTGGATGTGCATTAAGTTTTCATTGTTTTCATTCACTTATATGATAAATAAACATTTACGTAAAAATTCCTCAATTAAAGAATAATTTATGATAAATAAACATTTGCAATTTTAATTTATATGGGTACCGTATTTCCTCGAAATACCCCCCTCAAAATACCCCCCTCAAAATGGGCACTATGAATTTGTGGTCCGGGAAATGCACAACAGACGTTCAAAACACTTACTGTGTTACGTTAGAACATCGTTTAAACCATCTACATCCTTATATAAGGCTGTAAAAACTTATAAATGGTGGTTATTGTTACATTTTTCACGTTTTTCTCTCAAAATTTTCACTCTGAAAAAATAAACCCCCAGGGGGTAACTCGAGGAAATATGGTAGATACATATTTAAGATAAAAAATTCCCCCCTCAATTCCCCTCCAAAAATTCCACTAAAGATCTTGGTCAAATAATTTACTTTGCACATGAATCCACATATGCAAAAAAAACGATCTAAAATTTTTTTACATTACTGACCCACACTGTGAAATGGATACGTTTTTGAGCGTGTGGGATGTACCCCGAATTTAGAGGTCACTCAAAAATTGACCATTTGCTGCGTGTTAGTATGTTTACACTAACACGCAATGCATCGTGTGGGGTAATTCTGCTAACACATTGCATAGTGCAACTTAGGTGTTAGTCGTTTTTTGTACCCCGTCAAAAAAAAGCATCTGCGTGGTATACAGGTTACAAATATTTCCCTATTTTCGCGGACAGCCTGTGTGGGGGCCCATTAACTCAGGGGGTGGTGGTGAGTCTTTTTAGATATCTCTAAAAATCAGCCGCGTAATTTCATCCCCTGTTGCCCATGTCATTCCCCCATGGCTGTCATATTGAAAACCGGTAATTAATCTTTCACATTTTGTTGACAGTGAAACTGTCAGTAACACTCCAGCTGTGAGGTACCTATGTGTGAATTATCTATATTTTTTGTTGTTGAATTTAGATGTAACATGCTGTGGCTTGGGCAATAGTAGTATGTAAACTACCATGCAATTATGCAAAGATGAGAAAATTCAAAATGGTTTCAGTAGCCCTGGGTGGGTGTTTGCCCCACTTGACATGTATATGGTCAAATTTTGCATGCGGTTGAGTGATTCTTAGGGCTATCTAATGATATTTATCACAGCCCATGCATGAATGTCGCGAAATTAGGTGATGGTTTCACCGCGAAGTCCCCACACACTATGTCAACTGGTTTCTGTGTGAACTCGATTTTAGTTTTAGACCCCGTTTACACGGATTTTTTGTGACGACTCGACAACAATAAAACGTTCAATAAGTTGAGTAAAAAGGTTCCATATTCATTAGAAAAAGTGGTCAAGTATACCTTCTACCTAAGTGAATATACAGGCCAAATTGCGACTCGTGCTAGCTCGCGATTTATAACGTTCGAAAAAAGTTTGCTATTGTCGCTGGCTGTCGGAGACAGTCCGACAACTTTCCGACAACTGCAAAAGTTTTCAAACGCCTTTAACTCATGAGCTACAAGCACGATTGTGCAATTTGACATGCATATTCGCCTAGGTAAGATGTATAATTAACCACTTTTTCTCATAAATATGGAACATTTTTACTCAACTTACTGAACGTTTTATTTTTGTCGAGTCGTCACAAAAAATCCGTGTAAACGGGGTCTAAAGGTTCATCTTAGTTGACATCGGGTGTCAACTGGCACCGAAACCAGTTGACATGTGTGGCGGCATAGATGACCTGGCGAACGAACCCTGGGTGGGGTTCATAACACTACGTGAATGCCAGCCCCGTGATGCATTCATTCTTATTTCATGCACCTCTCTGATTGTGAATAATAATGTATATAACCTAAATATGTGCGTGTTTTGAAAATGGTGCAATCTCCTATCTGATTTTTTTATCGAAAATCGGTCAATGAAGTACAATGCGAAAATATCGAAGAAATATTTACCGCGAAGCGAACAAAGAGACATCCTAAGAAGTGCTTTTCGATGGAACCAGCAGCGCGGGTCGGCCACAGAAATACAATTAGCGATAAAACCGTGCGAAAATTAGTACTGAATTTTGTGGCACGCGTTGTTCACAGTCAAGCTAATGTTACGCACAACGTTAAGGTTCCAGAAAAAATGGCGTGCATACCCAACATAGGTTTTCATTATCGTTGAAATTTCATCGCGCAAAAAAGTACCGTATTTCCTCGAAATACCCCCGGGGGTGATTGTTTCAGAGCGAGAATTTCGAGGGGGCGGGGCTAATTGTTTCGCCAGAATTTTTTTGAAATCCCGGTACAAATTAAGTATGTATATGGTATAAAAAGGTTCTTACTAACACAGTGGTTCTTTTTAACGTCTGTTCTGCACTGCTCGGATCACAAACCGCAGCTTTAGTCATGTTGTTCTGCACTGCTCGGATCACAAACCGCAGCTTTAGTCATGTATGTTCCCTTTACATACAAAGGGGGGATATTTCGAGGGGGTGGGTAATTATTTCATAGTGTCCATTTTGAGGGGGCGGGGTATTTCGAGGAAATACGGTAGCTGGTTCAATAGCGTTACGATTTATGGTTTCGGGAAGCCTTGTGCTAGTTCCGCGAATTGATAAGTGAGAAGTAAATTAGCAAAGTAAAAAAACAACGTAACTCTTCGCTTTTGACATTTTATATCTCAATTCACTTCGCTTTTGACATTTCAAATCGCTTTTGCCATTTTACTTCTCAATTCACTTCGCTTTTGCAATTTTACTTCTCAATGTGCGGAACTGACCCCTTGTGATGTCTGCAGATTTGCGCTGAACTAGCATATTCGTTCTGTTCGGCTGGTTATGATTATGCAAAAAATAGGAGCTGGGCTGGATGCGCATGAAGCGGCATCACAACATTTTATTTGAAGTGTCTTCCACACACTTCACCTGTGCTGTGATCATGACAGGCAGAATTTGTGAAGTGCACTTCAAAAACGATTGCAGCATACTGTGCATGTTCATGAAGCTTCTGGAGGTGCAGTAAAATGTTTTTACAGCGCATCCGCATGAAGACATTTCGCCATCACCACACATCACACACTCATTTTGTACTGTGTTTGTCCCAAAAACATCCAGTTTAATTGTCAGTGCTATTTATACCAAGCTTTATATCATTCAATGATTTTAAAGGTGTAATATTGACATACATGCTCAAAAAGTGCCCCAGTTATGTTTCATGTGAGAAGCTATATGGCCAGTCAAGCTATAAGTCATGCAAGAAGTTTCTGGTAAGTTGCCACTAATTTCTGTATGAAGCATGGCATAGCAACTAGGGTGTCAAATTTCCGTTTTCCGTTATCCGCAGGCAAATTTTTTCCGTTTTCCATTCCATTTTCCGGCTGCTGAAATTTTTTTCCATTTTCTGGCCACTTTTTTCCGTTTCCGTTTTTCTGGCTCATAGTCAGTTTTTCTGCCTTTTTCCGTTTTCCGGCTCAATTTCCAGTTTTTCCGTCTTTTTTCCGTTTTCCGCCTCATTTTAATTTTTTTGGCTCAACTTTCTGTTTTTTTTGTTCCATCCAAACTGGGAAAAAATTCGTGCAGATTGTCAATTATGTAAAAAAATTTCTGTTCCCAGCAAATTTTCAGCAAATTTTTTCCACTTCCAGCTGAATTTCAGCAAATTTTATCCATTTTCTGGCAAAATTTCAGCAAATTTTTCCATTTCCATGCACATTTCATTTTTCCGTTTCCGTTTTTCCAGCCCCTTTTTCCGTTTTCCGGCCACTGAAAATTTTTTTCAGTTTCCGTTTCCCGCCAAGTGCAAATTTTTTACCGTTTTCCGTTCCGTTTTCCGGCCGCTAAAATTTTTTTCCGTTTCCGTTTCCGTTTACCGTAAAAACATTTTTTTGACACCCTAATAGCAACCACCTTTTTTCTGTGGCCCTCTTGGCGCTTAGCGCCCAGTTTCTGAGTGGCGCCATTGGCGCTTGGCGCTTTCCTAGGATCAGCCATATTCGGGTAATCAATTTGCATAGCCTTTACAAAAATACTAACAAAGCGGAGATTCTAAAGAATCTAATTCTAAAGAATTCTAAAGATAGACATTCAAACTATTTTTTATGTTATTATCAGATCAATTTATGTAAAGGAAAATATGATAGCAGAACAATGTGAACTTTTGGTCATAAAACCTTGTCTAGACAGCTGGCGACCAGAAGCCAGGTTTTTTTAAAAACATTTTTTGCGTGTAATTGCAACTAAACGATATTCAATGCAAGTGTCAATCAAGCATTATAAAAACCATAGTTGTTAAAACGTATTTACGTTTACTCGATAAATACGATACTTAAGTACTGCGTAAATACGTTTACGTTTCGGTACCGGTTTAAAATACCGGTACACACTTACTCGCGTACTTTTGAAAGTACGCGAGTACCGAAAACGTATTTAAGCGAGACATAGAAGGTGACATATTGACAGACAGAATGTGACAAAAATAGGACATTTTCCTAAGAAATAGTTATTGGGAGAAAAAACCCCCACATATTTGAAGTATTCTACAGTAAAAATTGATAAAATTTCTGATTTTTACGTTTTCTGTGAGAAAATACTCACTTCAACATTTAATATGAGACAAACACTCAGTTTTACATTTTCTGTGAGAAAAAATACTCAGTTTTACGTTTTCTCTGAAAAAAGTATTGTACTCACGTTTTACGCAGTGTAAAAGTATTTCAAAAATACTTTACGTTTTCTGTACTCAGGGTTGATTAAAAAAAAAAAACTTTAGGTTTACGTTTACTTTGAAAAAAGTTCAGTACTTTTAACAACTCTGATAAAAACACATCACATTTAAAATTGACTAAACATGTTTATTCAATTTTAGATTTTTTTCATGACTGATGCGGATAAGTGGATCATATAAAACCCGAGCCAAACTTTGATTGAAACAGTCACATTTACAAACAATTTGAAATCGCTACAAATCCACTGAAGGCAACGGTGATGTTTTCCAAGGCAATAATTCTGTGTGCACTGGTGGCTGCATTCACGATGACATGCTATGGCTACGGGGCTTTTTTGCCAGTGTATGGGGTGAGATTTATGACAGTTGTTTCTTTTGATATAAATGAGTGCAGATCCGCTTGAGTGATAGCTGGAAAAGTAACAAACTTGTACTGGGCCAATGAATTTTGAAAACACTTTCTGTTCAGAAACTTCTATCTCTCGTATTGAAGTCAGGCCCTGGTTATCAGATAGTATTGATCTAGAATTGAGAAACTATAGATAAACATTTCCACGAAAACAATTTTTTAAAGAAAAATAATTAGTTCACACAAATATAATGTTTCATGAATCTTTCTTTCAAAAAAAACTAATAATAAAATCCATTGATTTAATAGAGAACTTGACCCAAATTTAAGATTTAATAAGTGAAAAGCCTTTCCAAACATTTTAAGCTCTCAATGATAACTGTAAATCCTCGAATAAGTCCCCAGGGAGTTATTTTCTCGTCAGATTTTTTTGAGGGGGGAATTATTCGAGGGGAGTAGTTAGGTATTTTGTCGTCAGAATATTGAGTAAAATGCATGATCAAATAATTGTATCAATGGGGTTATGCATGAATCGATATATAATGCAATGCAATCAATGCTAGTGAACCTCAGCTGCAAAAGGATACATTTTTTATGTGTGTAGGTTTTATGTAGGTAGTTTCCACGGTGGACCCATAAAGTAGGGGGGGGGGGGTTAATCGAGGGGGAGTTATTTTTTCCTCAGTCAGCTACCCGGGGGGACTTATTCAGGGGGGGCTTGTATTTGACTCTGTCTCCCAGTCAAGTGTGGTATTTCGGGCTTGTATAGTCAAGCACATTTGCAGTGATACCTGCAAAAAAAATTTCTCGTGCATTTTACATTGACAAAATCATCCGACATTTTGGGACTAGAGCCAGAATGGCCCAGGTAGCCAGAACTAGTGCCAGCATTTTGAATTTGAAGTGCCATATGAATCCTAACTAAATACAGCACCAATGACACCATATCACAATTAGCGTTCCAAAAAATATAGCCGATTTTGAGAAAATATAATTAAATATAATCTCAGAAAATCTCTCTCAAAATAAAATATACCGTATTTCCTCGAAATACCCCCCCCCAGGGGGTGATTGTTTCATAGTGCTCCCGAGAGGGGGGGGGGGGTTAAACGAGGGGGGGTTATTATTCCGCAAGAACTTTTTTGAAATCCTAGTACAAAATCGTTGTTTGTGATGTGCGCTGGGGTAGAAAAACGCATCAATAACTGACATGTATAGACGCCTGTAGACTAATATTAGTACGTAGATGGTATAAACACTGTTCTAACGTGAATCCGACATTGTTTTAACGTGTGTTCTGCACTACGCAGAACACAAACTGCAGTATTTGTCATGTACATTCTCTTTACACTCAATTTGGGGGGGGGGGTGATTGTTTCATAGTGGTCTCGAGAGGGGGGGGGGGGGTCAAACGAGGGGGGGGGGGATTTCGAGGAAATACGGTAATTAAATCTCTCATGTCATTTGGAAAATATAAATAAATCTCTGAGAAAATCTCCCATGCTTTAAAAAAATCTCAAAAAATCTCCCTGCTGGAATTTTAGTTTTATTTGATATTTCAAGGTGTTTGGACAACACAGAGTGAATATGTATTCAATAAGCTCTTACATGTTGTCTAAACAGTTTTAGTTGAAATTACAAACAACATAAACAACAATATAATTTTCAAATAGAGTCAAGTCATCAAAAGAAACTATCAAAAGTTGCAAATATTACTTCAACACTATCTTCAAAAACATATTGTGCCAACAACTCTTCTCACTCATATTGAAATACCAATTTGTCATAATTGAAGTCTGGCTGAAAAGCTGCTCAGCACTAGCAGCACTTTAGGTATACAGAGTAAATTCAGTGCAAAATGTCAGGCATTCATTTCAGCCAACTTTCATAAAAATATCATAAACTGCCAATTGTGAAGGACCTGGCGGGTGATGATGGTAATGGTGTATTGCTTGATTGTACTTCCCAAACATGACATCACCCTCTGAAACCTCAGAATTCACTGAATTTTCACTTACACAATTTTACCATTCAACTTTTCTCTTGTTTTTCAAAGTTGCGAAAACATATTTATGTTTTCTCAAAAATATGTATACTCAAGTTTACTGAGTTAAATGAGTAAATAAATATGTTCACATTTCACTGCAAAAAGTACCTGTACTCACTTTTACCTATACTTTTTGAAACTACTCGAGTACAGAACTTGTATATCACATAGGCTTCTATGTAAGCTTTCTCAAGACATAAAAGTGAATAAAATAAACGAACCATGGTATATAAATAAGCGCATGTATAGGCAAAGATAAGGGAAAAGCCATCGATTGAAGTAGATTTGAAGGTGAAAATGGGCAAAAAGTATGAAAATTGGGGCAAAATTTCTCAAAAAAGTGACCTCAGAGAGATTTTATTATATTTTCTCCCACAGAAATAAAAAATATAATTAAATCTCTCTGAAAAATCCCAGAAAAATATATAAATATAATTAAATTACCATTTAATTATATTTTTTGAGTTTTTTTAAATATAAATCTCCCAGAGATTTTTAGGACGCTAATCACAATATCAATTATCATAAAATTTACAGCTTATCAGCTCTAGATCTGACTGAAAGACACAAAGAATTCCACTTGTTACATTCACAGCTAACCATATTTACCTAAATAAACTTACAGCCACAACTAACATACTCTGAGATTCGGGATTTCTGCGGCAGGGCACAACCTTTGGCACAAAAGGACAAAGCTCTGCTGAGCAAATTTTATGAAGTATGCAGTGGTTTAGCGAAGCTGGCATTAGAGTGATAAAAAGAACACCTGAGAATGTTACAAATTTCTCTACTGGGTGCCAATGAAGAGTGAAATATGTGTGATGTCTATGAAAAAATGGTTGTGTGACACTGTATTGATGTTTTCGACTACAAATTTTTGAAACAAGTGGTATGGTGAAATATAGTGTCATGCTTTATCTTTGTGGATTTTGGTGGAAACACAAGTTGAACTGTTTACAAAAACATAAATTCAATGGCGTTATCGTTAACAAATACTCCTGGAGTGAAAAAATCGTTCTACTATAGTATACATTTTCATCATAAGTATTATATCAATATCTAACCGATCTGAAATTGTGCAGCAACAGGTAGGTCCATTGAATTTATGACAAGTGACTGCTTGCAAATGCCAGAACTGAATGTTACTTTTTGAAATGTCAAGAGTTGCCCAGTAAACTTCATTGCAATTGTATTCACGTCAAATCATAAATCACTTTTAACGAAAAAAAGTAAGCACATCTCACACTATAAAGTAGCAAAGCCTGATAGCATACATAAACCTACCATTACAAAAATACAGTTATATGAACTTGTCTCCTGTCTCAGCAATTGTGATTAAAAATCGTGTCTTCTGTGTATCCAATTACATACCGCAGCACATTTTGATCTCTGCCACAAACCTTGTAAATATATCAAGGGCTGACCTCAAAGCTGACGCTAGGCCCAATTTGAATATAATACAATTTGGATATAATACAATAAATATGCTTAGGTAATCATTTTTTTCATCCTAAGTATAATGCACTGTAAGTGGCCCACAGTTGTTAATGCGTATTTACTTTTACTCAAAAAGTACGCATACTCGAGTACCGAGTAAATATGCATACACATACTTTGAAAAAGTATCTGTACTCGCCTGTACGCATACTTTTTGAGAGTACTCTAGTACAGTAGAGTAATTTTTGCGAGTGCAGAAAGAGTATTTTTACCATTCGAGACCCCTCCTTTTCATAAACAATACTTTTTTATATAAAGAAAACACCTTTTTGTTGTCCAGGGTAAATATTCAGTATGCTTTTTCCACACATAAACGTTAATTTTAGTTGGTTTTACGCATTCCTAGGAAAAAATACCTATTCATATTTACGCTTTGTGTGGAAAAAAGTATTTTACTCTCATTTACTCACGAGTTAAAGTAAATAATTTTTACATACGCTTTCTGTACTCGGGGTGAGTAAAAACAAAATACTTTACGCATACGCATACTTTGAAAAAAGTTCGGTACTTTTAACAGACTCTGAAGTGCCCTTACAGATGATGACATCATGTGAAGTGCCTTCACCAACCACTTGCCTGCTCTATTATCCCCATCCATTCATTGAAATCAATGAAGTTTTCTCATAAAGGTCTGTGACGTAAATCTAAAATATCACTTACCGTATTACCTCCAATATAAGGTACAATCTAATCTAAGGTAAAACTTTTGGCTTTCTTGAATGTGATGAAATAAATATAAGGTATACCTCCAATATAAGATATATCTCTAATATAAGACACAACTGGAAGCGTGCCAAAATGCATAAAATCGTAAAAACCGATGCCAAACATGGCGGACAATGATGAAAATGGTGCAGAAGGGCACTAAGACAATTCTGTGTCAACTTGTATTAGCCCTGGCCCATGGTTCACCATTTTTACATTCCAGTTTGATAGAATGAACTGCGTTGTTGTTCACTGTTGGTAATATGTTCGCAAAATCTGGCAAAAATTTTTGCAAAAATTATGGATAGGAATTGAATGTTGATAAAAAGGTGATGAGTAACGATGGCAAACAGTCGGAAAAAAAGTATTTAAATTTTTAAGTGTTTTTTCTGAAATGAATTTTCGAATTTTCGAATTTTTCTCCAAAATAATTTTCGAATTTCGAATTTAATTTTCGAATTTCAAATTTTCGAATCTTTTTTGGCAATTTTCGAATTTTTTTGGCTATTTTTCGAATTTTTTAAAATAATTTTCGAATTTTTTTTTGAAGAATATTGAATCCGAAGCTTAAAACGCAGAATTTGGACTGTTCTAATGTTTTGATAACTTTTAAACCTTACTCACCATAATAAAGCATTAAAAATGGTGGAAGGAAGGAGTTATGGGGACCAGTGTGCTGCATGGCGTGTTTGCACATTGGCCCTACACACTCTAGTTTTCATGGTGACATGGGTGAAAACTGAAATGACGTCATGGCGACATTTATTTTACTGTATGTTATTGTATGCTAAATGTGTTTTTGTTTTCAAATTTTTTAATTTAAGCTTTCATTAATTAAAATTAAATTGAATCACCCCACTGTGATGATTAATTTACATTTGAAAAATCTTCAGTTTTCACTAGTGATGTGAAAAGCGCCAGAACTTTGGCGCCAAGCGCTATGGCGCTTTTCTGACACCTAGCGCCAATCGCCAATGGCGCCAGAGCAAAATGGCGCCAAGTGCCAGAAGCGCCATGGCGCTTTTTGCTTTGGCAGTAGCGTCAGGCGCCAGCGCCATGCCTCTTTCACATGACTAGTTTTCACTGAAGTCATGGTGAGAACTAGTGTGTGAGGCACAATGCGGCATCATTTTCCCCGGGGCTGAATGCCTTCCAAAAAACACATGTCAGACACAACAAATATTCAATTTTCATGACATGAAAGCCAGAAATTTTTTGTCGGCACACGTGAAAGTGTAAACGCCGCTTAACGTTTCCCTTTTTCATACGCGCCGCGTATCAATTGTCGATTTATTTTACACGTTGAACTTAAGAGTGTATTTTTGCATTGAATTCCCTGAAAAATTCGAAAACTATTTTCGAATTTTTGAATTTTCGAATTTTCGAATTTTTTAAAAAATAAATCGATTTTTAAGTGTTTTTTCTAGGGGTGAAATAAAAATTCGAAAATTCCAAAAAAATTCGAAAATTCGAAAATGTTTTCGAATTTTCGAATCTTTTTTTGCCATCGTTAGTGATGAGTAGCAGATAGAAAACAAATTCAATCCTGTGAAAAGTTTGTTTAGTCGGGAAATTTTTTTGACTATCACCACTTGGTTGGATGAGATTGATGAGTCGGACAATTATGATGAAATTACTGCTGAAATAAAAACAAATTTTATTTCCTACTTGAGTAAAATGGTGACAGTGGTGAAAATAACTCTAGTTCTCAATCAATCATGCAAATATATCATGTATGCTATTAAGTACAGGAATTAGTGTACCGTATTACCTCGAAATACCCCCAGGGGGTTTATTATTTCGCCAGCAAAATTTGAGGGGGGATAATTAGAGGGGAGGGTTTATTCGAGGGAGGGGGGTCTATTATTTCGCCGGAAATTTTCGAAGATTACCCATACTCAGACGTAGAAAAATCAAACAATTACATAGATGTATGTGTGTTTATAGGCATACATAACTGTATACCGTATTTCCTCGAAATACCCCCCCCCCCTCGAAATACCCCCCCCCTCGAAATACACCCCTCAAAATGGACACTATGAACTTATAAACCCCCCCTCGAAATACCCCCCCCCCCCAAATTTAGTGTATAGAGAACGTAAATGACATAGGCTGCGGTTTGTCATCCCGGCAATGCAGAACACACGTTAAAAACGATGACTATGTTATGTGAGAACAGTGTTTGTACGTCTACACACTTATAAATGTCTTTAGAGTCTTATAAATGACGATATTTGTTGCATTTTTCGACGTCTGCATACGTTTCAGACGACATTTTAGTACTGGGATTAAAAAAAATTTCTGGCGAAATAATAACCCCCCCCCTCGAAATACCCCCCCCCCTCGTTTAACCCCCCCCCTCAAAATTCTCACTCTGAAAAAATAAACCCCCCGGGGGTATTTCGAGGAAATACGGTATACATATAAACCCTGCCCCTCACGTCACTCAATCATCAGTATTAACGTGTTTTCTGCATCGTACAGATGACAAACTGCGGTATTTGTCATGTACGTTCTCTTTACAATCAATTTTAGGGGGGGTATTTCGAGGGGGGGTTTATTATTTCCCCTGCCGAATTTTAGGGGGGGGGGTATTTCGAGGGGGGTTAATTCAAGGGGGGCGAGGTTAATTCGAGGTAATACGGTATATGGTGCAGGAAGTTCATGTGGATTTATTTCCCACAAATTTTTATGGTGATGTTGTTCAAGTGAATGAGTTATTTTCCATTCAAATTTTTTAACAGTTACTGGTACGATTGGTAATATAATCAATTAACTGACATTGTGTTTTTAATCTGTTTCATACAGTATTTATTAGTTATTTTCCTTTGGTTAGTTTAGACTCATTTCTCTTAAGGTGGGGGAATTACCGAGAATATATCAATAGTAAATATGTGTGTTATTTTTCACAATTTTATTACCTACTGGATCTCACACTCAGGGTTGGTTTTAGTAAAACTCTTTTTACTAAAATTGTATTTTATTTTTATTAAAATTGTATTTTATTTTTATTTTATTCGTCAATTTTCCATTTTATTTTTATTTTATTTTTCAATTTTTGATTTTATTTTTATTTTATTTTTATTTTTTATTTTAGTTTGTGACCAGGATTGGGTTTAATAAAATTCTTTTTACTAAAATTGTACCGTATTACCTCGAAATACCCCCAGGGGGTTTATTATTTCGCCAGCAGAATTTGAGGGGGGGATAATTCGAGGGGGGGGGGGGTTTATTCGAGGGGGGGGGGGGTCTATTATTTCGCCAGAAATTTTCGGGAATTCCCCATACGCAGAAGTAGAAAAATCAAACAATTACATAGATGTATATGTGTTTATAGGCATATATAACTGTATATACACAAAACATCCCCCCTAATGTCACTTAATCATCAGTTTTAACATGTGTTTTGCATTGTACAGATCACAAACTGCGGTATTTGTCATGTACGTTCACGTTACACCCAATTTTAGGGGGGTATTTTGAGGGGGGGTTTATTATTTCCTCAGCCAAAATTTAGGGGGGGGGGGTATTTCGAGGGGGGGGGGGGGTTAATTCAAGGGGGGGGGGGTTAATTCGAGGTAATACGGTATTTATTTTTATTAAAATTGTATTTTATTTTTATTTTATTCTTCAATTTAACATTTTATTTTTATTTTATTCTTCAATTTTCCATTTTATTTTTATTTTATTTTTATTTTTTCTGAGATTTTGCCAACCCTGCTCACAATTCTCTATCACAGATTTCAACCAGATTCAAGTGGCCGGAATTGGATTTGACGTGTTCACCAAACTTGTTTGCAGCCTTAAATTTTCCATTGGAATACCTGGCAGCGCCTCAATTTCCTCAAGGGAGAACTTTGCAGATCCCTGAGAAAGATGTACTGTTGGATGAGCTGGAAAATCTTTGGAGACACATTAACAGTTTTGAAGTGGACCTGCCAAAAAGCACTCATTAAGTATCAAATTCAAATTTTTATTGAAAAATAAAGCCAAAAAGCATGTGTTATGTGAACACATTTTAGAAGTGCCATATACTACCTTCTTTGATTTACTTGAGCTAATGATGGCAAACCCATAAATGAAATTTTAGTTTTTGAACTTGAAAACCCATAGATGAAATTGAAATTTGAGTTTGAAATTTGAAATAGTTTGAGTTACAAGCTTAGTATTTGAATTTTCAAATTTTTGTAAATAATTGATTTTTTATATAGGTACCTATATTTCTATTAGGTAGCTTAAAAAACTTCGCTTTGAACCAAATATCAAAGGATCAAATAAATCTTATGTTTTGGAAATGCTTACAAGCTGTTCCCACATGTAAATATTTCCTTTTTACCTTCCTACTACTACCAGTGCTTCCATGAGGAAATGGTGATTACTATTGCATGTGGTCTTTACACCTAATTTTGTACAGCACTAAAAACTTAAAAACCATTTCTGAATATATAAGATTTTTTATAAATATTGATCTTCGAGGTTTTTATGGCTCTGCAAAAATTTTTTTAACGCTTTGGAACAAGTTTAAAAATTTCCAAATGTTTTTACATTTCTGTTTACTGTCATTGGCCCCACGCACACTAGTTTACTGGCGTTTTCAGTTTACTGGCAGTAAACTCAATTTTTTAGTTTACCGGCTAAATTCACGCATAGTAAAAGTGGGCGGAGTTTAGGCCGCCATCTTTATTTTTTTCAAGTTTGCCAGTGATGTGAATTTACACTGTAAACATAAATTTCTAATTTCTTTTATTGTGGAAGAACGGAGCATAGTTTATGCAATTTTTTTGCGTCATCGTGTACAGTACGTTGTGTAGATGTTGTCAAAATTTTTAAAATATTTTTAAGTGCAACATTGGATTTTTTATTGAATTTATCATTTTTTTGTGGAAATAAATTTTTATAAAATCACCTGTTACGTTTTTTCGTTTATTGAAACGTTCTAAATTATCAGTTTTCATTGCACTATCGATTGGTGTACACAGCGGATATGAAATATAAACTTTCGATTTTTTATGATTTTATTTCAATTAAACGCAAATAAATCACTAGCACGTGAACGGAAAGCCCGAATCCAGAAAAAAAAATCACACATGAAAGAGGAACATGAGCTGCACACATCACACAATTTTTCGCGGCGTGAAACAAAAGACTTTGCGAATTATGATTTAATCACAATTAAAAAAGAAAAAATCAGCCAAAAAATCGAATAGTGAATGAAAATTGTCCATTCAACGACAGTGTACTACATAACAACCATTATAACCGGTTGCAATCAAAAAATGAAGTGTAGCTGTAGCAGATAGCATGAAAATGAATTTTTTGTATTTGTTACATCAGTTTACCATTCCAGTGCCACTTTAATGCTAACTGCCACTGCAACGGAAATATTTCAGTTTGATTTTTATATTCAACATAGTTGCAAATTCAGCAGTCAGCGGGATTCACCCACGGAACACGACCGGCGTCCGTCATCATCCACTCCTTGATTGCATCCCTGATGGGGCGCGCATCTCTTTCGTCAACGTCCCTTCGGATTGGCACGTTATCGATCGTATCCATGTTGTCGTACACTGGTTGCCACTGCAGCTGTGTATGGGAATGAATTTATGTGATGTTGAATTGTAACAGTGAATATGCAAGGTAAACTTACATTTCGCTCAACAGTGTCGTTCGGGTCGTCTTGTGGTTTTTCATCGCCATTTTCATAAAATTGGTCGGCAGCACTTTCCCCGAGGATATCACGCAGCCAATTGTGCAGGTGGCAACAGGCCATAACCAGTCTTTGTACGCGTGGCGGTTCCATCGCGATACAGGTCAGCAGTATGCGCCATCTGCCGGCCAAAATACCAAAGACGCATTCGACAGTGCGCCTAGCTCGGGATAAGCTGCAGTAGTTGCAGTCAAATTTAGATTTCAGTTTAACCGAACAACGCTTCTTTCAGAATATTCAAACACACCGATAGTTGAAGTGTCGCTGGCTGTCATCTGCATGCAGCGCATATGGCACCATACACCACTTGCGCAACGCGAACGCTTGATCACCCACAAAATAACTCGGAATGGTATTTGCAGGTTCGTTGGCATCTGCACTGGGCAGCAAGCAGGGTGGCGCCATCAGCATTCTGCCATGTCTGTGTAAATGTATCACTTTTATCATGTGTAAATGTATAGCACCTCATTGGAACATGTCAAAAAGGATGTAAACTCACATCAAATCCTGCCCGAAATCAGACGTGATCAGCACAGCACCATCTGAATGTGACCCCGGCATACCGATGTCCACGTACTGAATTTTCAAATCCGCGCTGGCGCTGATGAACAGTATAATCGACGAGAAGCCCTTGTAGCACCAGTACCTCGTTCCACCCTCTGCAAGGCATTTTTCATTTACTTTTGTAACTGTAAACATTTCCACCTCACTGCACAGTTTCCCATCACTGTGAATTTAGTCATTTTTCTACAGTCGCCAGACCGTCGCCAGACCGTCGCCATTTCGTCGCGCAATTTGGCCCTTTTTAAAAAAAAATCATAACTTTTTTTTAGATAACTTTTATGAGAAGCCAGGTACGTCAGAAGAAGCGCAATTTTTTTCTCTACAAGTACATCCAAAAATCATTTGCACAACATTCCCATGACCCAAATGAAGTTACTTTGAAATCAGTGGGGGTTGCGGTTAAACTCAAGCAAAAGCGACGATTTTGCGACGTTTGCGACGCAAAATGCGACGAAAAAAGCGACGTTTTCACAAAAAAATTTGCAACCTTGGTAAACTGGCGACTATTTCTGATTGAAGGCGACGCACGCGTCGCAAGCGTCGCAAGCGTCGCAAATGCGACGCTTAGTTTACCGTGACGTTGCATACGACTCACCATGTTTATGTTTACTGGAAACAACACACATGAGGGCAAAAGTAGAATGCGTAAAATGATATGTACTTACCAGCGGGTTTGCGAATACGGATGTGTTTGCCATCCAGACTCCCCACACAGTTCGGCATCTGCCACAGTTTCCAGTATTGCTGCGCGAAATCTTTCATTTGCCCTAAATCACTCCCCATAGGTTTCAAGTGGTCCTTCAAAACTTTCACTATTCCGGTGGACACTTCGTCAATAATCGTTCTAATCGTAGCGCCGGAAATCTGTAAATTTTTTCCCAAAATACAATGAACTATAAAGCAATCTAAAAGCATGAAAAATGGTATCACCTGTGACTGGCCGGCACAATCTTCAACTTCCCGGCCGTTTGCGCATGTATACAGAAAGTAAAACAGTCGCATTTCGGTTGTCACTACAGCGATGTGTCTTCTTTCATCTCGTGTTCTCAGGTACTGTTCACCAGTTTCAGGGTCGACAGCTGTAAGCATCGCGTGCAGCTGTTCGAATTCAGTTAGCCACAGCTGTAATTAATTTGTAATCATTGTGAACGTTATCGGTAAACTGAGTTCATTCATACATATCAGTTTACTGTTCGATTGCAATGTTGTTGTAAACAATAACATGAAAATGTCACAACACAGTAAGTGATGTTATATACGTCTGTATATTTTACGTAAATAACAGAAATTGTGAAACAACGAACCCTGCACAGTTTGTAAAACCATGCTGGATCGGTGTTCTTGCAGGCAATAACAGCTCGCCAGTAATTGCCCCTGGAGCGCGCCCTTTCTAGTAAAGACGGTGTCATGTACTTTTTCCTGCCCTGATCACCCTGTTCTTGCGCGGCATTCTGCTGTTCCTGCTCTTGTTCTTCGTCGTCGTTGTCCACATCATACGAAAACAACGTGTTCCCGACTGCCAAAAAAGCGGCTAATATTTGTCTCTTCTGATTGTGCGTTAGTGGCGCAGTTCCATCCAAATTCCGCTCTAGCGCTTCGTTCATTCTTTGCATTTGTCCCAAAACGGATTCATCGTGCGCCATGGGGACAGTTTTTGTCAATCGATATTTCAGATTTCTGGCCATATGCCAGACATTTCTGGCATGTAGCCAGAAATGAAACATGTGATTAAAAAAAGTAACCATGAATAACATAAAATTGTATCACGACGTGTCACTTTTTTTTGTCACAAATCCATATCTTTCACAGATAAGAAATAAAAAGCGAAAATTTTGTGGAAAAGTGAAAAATAGACCGTTCGATTGATTTCGCGTCGAAAATGGTCCGAACTTTGGGCGGTATGGCGCGCGGCCGATTGCAAAACGTTTCCGCGACCGCGGAAACGACTTCGGATGGCGGCAAAGGCAAAAATGGAAACAAACGTGGACGGCCGCCAAAGCAGAAAACTGAGAGCCAGCCCCCAGAACAGGTTACTCATCCGATTTCTTTGGTTATCTTACCATTTCTTTTCATGCGTTTTCTAGTTATCATTTTTGTTTGAGTACAAGTGTGTTTTGGACATCTGCCAATTTATCTACAATTTGCGAATGTTTACAAGCCAACGCGATATTTACAATCCAAGATAAGCCAACCAATGTTTACAAATCGTTTGCCCCACTTCAGACCGTTCCGACTGGACCGCCCGTGCGCGGCCGAGGCACAAACATGCGCACCAGAGGGCAGGCCACGCAGAGTTCTCAGCGCGACATTTCCGAGCCGCAGCGCGTGCTTGTCCCCGACGATCACCTCACACATTCGTTTGGCAGGGTTTTGTCGCAGGTTTGCTACTTATATTTGTACGGGTTTCTGAACTTTTTCTACACACACAGTTTATTCTTTATTTGAAATATGTCTAAATTCATCTGTAATTTAGCAAACTTCTGTCCTTTTTCGTAAACTCACATTTCATTTGTTTAAACTATTCGTAATTCTCTTTCCATTGTGTCAAAAGTGTACACAATGTTCCTTTTCAGGATTTGTTCGCGAGTCAGGAGTCTCCGGCTGAGCCCGAAGTCCCCGCTGACGCTGACCGTTTGGAGGAGCAGGAAAAAGCACGCGAGGAGGAAAGAGCGCGCCAGCAGAAATTGTCGATGGAGGAGCAAAGACGGCTGAGAAAGTTGGAAAATGACAGAATCGGGGCGAAGCGGCGCAGAGACCAGAAAAGGCTGCAATTGAAAGAGAAAAAAATGGTTTGTCATTTTTTCTTTATTTGAATACGTTCTCTTTCCGGCATTACCTCACTGTACACTTTTGTGAAAGTTTGCGCAACGTGAACTACTGTTGCTGTTTTCACCACTTATGTAAAAAGTAGATGTAAACTGATGTTGCCATGACAGTGTAACTTTGCACACTGTGACAGACATACTGTAGCACCTTTTACCCATTATGTAAAATGTAGATGTAAACTGATAGTTTGATCACACACACACTGTCACTTTGCAGCAGGAGCTGCAACGGCAGGCACGTGAGGCAGCCACGAACGTGTACGGTGGTCCCCTTGTGCCGTCCGCGGTGGTTGCACCCGCTGCAAGCACTACGGCTTCCGTGTCCGCGCCCGCGCCTGCGCCCGTGCCCGCGCAACACGTACCCGCGCCCGTCGTACTGCCCGCCAAGGAATTGCCGGCGCCCGTGCAACAGAAGAAACTGAAAACGAAAACTGTCGTTGATGGGGGTTCGCGGTCCCCAATGCTGACAGTTTGCCAAGATACTGCCACAGCCGAGAAAGCGAAGCCCCCGACGCCGACAGTTGGCCAAGACGCTGCCACAGCCGAGAAGCCCAAGCAAAAGTGGCCGCTCTTCATTTGTGACAAGCCGCGGTGTCACGGTATTTACGTTAGTTTACTTTCAGTAAGAATTATTTCAGTGTTCTTGAGACATGTTTTAGACGTTTCTGAATGTGTTGCAGGATGGGGAAGCGCGCGCGGCGATGGAGGCCGGCCTACCAATTCCGCCGGACAGCCCCGGGAAGATTGCGGAAAAGAAGCGCTTGAGGGAGGAGCACAACAGGACGTGCGAGTACAGAACTGCCCCTCTGAATGAAGTAAGTTTACTTCTTTACTTTCATCCTTTTTGCACTTTGTTTTCGTTAAATGTAAATTTTAAGTATGCGGAAGTTTCAATTTAAGAATGTTCAGTTTGGTAAATTCTTCAATAGATGTACTCTTACGTATTTCAGTATGGCGATCCGATCGTGCCAGAAGAGCGCACTGACCGGCAACCGAAAAGCAGTGGCGTGCAGAAGGTGAAGAGCACAATCACCGCCGAAGTTAGTTCAGTACGATTGTTTTTTGGTGAAATATGAAGACGTATACTAATCAAAAAAGTAGGGAAATGGGCTCATATTTATATTTTTGTTATACCAAAAATCGGTCATGTAAAATGACTTTTTCCCATAATTCCGTTTCTAAGTTTTGGCAAACTCTGCGTATATGTGTGAAATCAAAAAGTGTCTGACAGGGTTCCATATATAGTTTTGTTCAACCAAAATGTTTCATGTGAGATCCATTTTTCACATGTTTCTCTTTTGAAAATTTTTCACCTTCTGCATATTCCGTTGGAATCGAAAGTGTCTAAGTGGCTTCCATATTTATATTTGTGTATAACCAAAATCTTTCATGTGAAATAAAATTTCACCATGTTTCTGTTTTGAAAATTTTGCACATTCTGCAGGTATGTTTGGAATCAAAAAATGTCTAAGTGGGTTCCATATTTAAATTTTTGTTGTACCAAAATCTTTCTGTAAAATCACTTTTTCCCATGTTTCTGTTTTCAAAATTGTTCACCTCATGCATCAGAAGTTGGAATCAAAAATGTCTCAGTGTGTGCCATATATATATTTTTCAGCCATCAAAATTCTCACTGTTTCACTGGCTGACAATTTTAATTGGTTCTTAGAAAGGTGTAGATTGATGGAATCGAAAATGTCTCTGTCTGTTCCATATATATATTTTTCAGCCATCAAATTTCTCACTGTTTCACTGGCTGACAATTTTTATTGGTTCTTAGAAAGGTGTATATTCTTGGAATCAAAAATGTCTCAGTGTGTGCCATATATATATTTTTCAGCCATCAAAATGCCCACTTTTTCATTGTCTTAAAATTTTAATTGTTTCTTAAAAAGTGAGAATTACATTGGCTGAATCGAAACTGGCTTAAACTGCTCTGATTTTATAATTTTGTATTTACAAAATTATACATGGCTAAGTTCCTTTTGCAAAACATTTTCTCAAAATGTTTCTCCTATTTCGCAGACCCTGCAAGAAATCCGGAACAAGTTGTTCATGCCCACGTGCACTACCCCGTTGCCGGCCATGTACAAAGACGGTACTCTTTTCTAACTGTCAGTTTAACATGGAAACAAAACATTCATTGTAACGTGCTCTTTTCTGCAGATGTTTTGGACAAGGGCCAGGGCTGGGTTCACTCGGGTCCCGGTGACGACGGTTGGATTCGGCACACGACGAGGACACCGGGCCCGTTTGCACCCTTTCCAATTTACCTCCGCACAAATTCGCTTCCGCGTCGCCTGATGGATATCGTTAGCCCGACACTGTTTACCATTTTACTGTTAACTTTTTTCGAATAACTTTCTGAATGGCAGGCAGGCCGTTCGACAGTGTAAGTTTAACTGTAAGTGGCACTTACCATTTAAAGTTTTTTGTAGCTTCTAGGACTATTAACTGTGCACTTTCCCGGTGTTGGTGAAAGGAAGGTGGATTCTGATTTCAACTAATTATTAAGCATGTACATCGCTGAAGTACATGCACCATCTATACTTTTATCCCTCATTTTCGGTGTCATTCTTTGGTGTTAGTTAGCTTCCCTGTAATCCAGCTTCTGTTGTACTAATGGTCATGCACACACTACTTTACCGCAACATTTATGTAAACTGATACCTCAACTTATAACGCATTTGCGTTTCATACAATGATGTCTCTGGCAACTGCAGTCAATGAATGAACGCATTTCAGTGAACTGAAATGCGTTCAAAGCTGCTTTATCAGTTTACCTACATGTGGCAGTAAACTAGCGTGTGCATGCGCTACTTTACAGCTTTCTCTAATGCAAAATTCTTTCAACATTTCTCATTTTTTCAGGCTGTAGAGCATCATGTTACGTGGTGGGCGGATAACCAGAACCCACCCGATAATGCCGAGCCTGACACGCCCGCCGAGCCCGCCAAGCCCGCCGAGCCTGTCCGGACTGCACCGCCGGGCAAACCCGCTGAAAGAGCCACGCCCACAGCGTCCGACGTGAAGCGAAATTTGAATTTTGACAATAGTAAAGTGAGTTTGCAGTTCTGTTGCGCTTTCCGAGACATTGATTACAAGAACGGTTCACTTTTAAGCAGTACTTTCTGAACATCACAGTTCTCTGTATAAAAGGGGGGAATCAGTTGGTTCAGTGTTTCACATGTAGCGATTGACAGGATGGGTACGCTGCAGGTCACGCGGAACGAGCTCTGTCACCATGAGCTCATAAGCCTTCTCTTTCTTTTCGAGCAACTTAGTGTGTTCCAACAGAACCTCCGTAGCTTTACTGGCCATATGCATCTTGCCCGTAAACTGGTTCACTGTGTTCACCAGTTTCTGCACTTGCATGTTCACGTGTACGATGTTGTTCTTGGTGGTTTTCGTGAAGTTGATGAGCTCATCCATCTGCATTTTGAAAGAAATGGAAAAAACCGTATTTCTTGAAGAATAACACGTGATCAACTTTGACAAATTTTTGTCAACATGGTCAGTTTTTACCGCACTGTAAACTAACAGCTTGAAATGGTGTCATTCTGGGGCCTGCATCCTCCTCACTCCTGTCAATACTCATGCCTTCTGCTGTGGACACTGAAGTTCCGCTTTGCACTTGTGTTGTTTGATTGGGTGTAGACGCACCGGGTACCGGAAAACGAAAACTGTGCTTGTGTACACACTGTTACATTTTCTCATACACAAACCTTATCACATAAGAACTGTTTGCTGCACCTGCAATCACAAAAAGCATTTAGCAGTGTGAAAAGTGAAACCCGCTAATGTCATGTTTCAGGGAAAATGATGATGGCATGCATTTTTAGTGTTTGGTGGCAGTCTCAAGCAGAATGTTGTTGCGTAAATCCTTGTCCAAAATGATCATACGTCACTATTTGGAGCACATTCTTTATTAGAATGTGCTGTTTAAATTTTAATTGGTTCTTGATAGGCAGGTAGCTTTAGAGAAACGATACTGAAATGTGTACACAAGCACCTGTTTGGGGGCGGTGGTGGAAAGGGGTAGGCTGAAGTGTTCGTTGTGGCGGGAAACTGAAACATGCCGTGTATCTGACCATGTGAGAAAGTGCGACTGAAATCGGACTGCGACTGTTGCACAGCGTAAGGCCCGCTGGATTGCTGCCCTTGCTGCGACATGACGCTCTTGTTCCCAACTGCCAGTGAATTAAGTTGTTCAGTTAGGCTAGGCATACTGCTTTTATTCTGTTGTATGACACGTTAGACATGTGCGCACTTCCGACTTAAATTTTTTTCAGACTGCCCGCCCGCCATCGGAGTATGATCTGACGCTGACTGAGAAGGTGACGTTTGACTTTTGGACATTTAAATTTTGGACATTTTTTGCTTGAACCCACATCATTCATGTTTCAAGCACGCACTGTACACATGAATGTCATGCCAAAAATACCTGTGTGCAGTTGACAGGTTGAGTTACCTTCATTATTTGAAACACGCGGTTTTTAACAACCGTGTGTCATTCTCACATTTAAATGTTTCGGACATTTTTGGCTTGAACCCAAATCTTTCATGTTTCAAGCACACACTGTAGACACCTTGCATGATTTCTTCCATACAGCAAAACACTATAAATCTGGAAATATTCGTGTATTTACATGAAAATATTACAGCGAAAATTTATTTGAAACACACTGTAGTTAAACAGTGTGTCATTGTCAGTAGGATTCAAAGGGGATTGAGTTTTCGGGATCGGGATCAGGATTGGGATCGGGATGGGTATTGGGATCGGGATCGGGATCGGGATGGGAATCACGTTCCTCACAGTAAACGTGATTTGCTTGAACCTGCTTCTTTCATGTTTCAAGCACACATTATATACACACATTCCACTATTTCTACAATACAAATGGAGATTCAAGCGAGTCGTGTGTAGGCCCACACTGCAAGCTTCCCGTTATTTGGAACACACTGTGTTAAAAACAGTGTGTTATTTTCAAAACGGTTCAAAGGGAATTTACTTATCGGGATGGGGATCGGGATGGGGATCGGGATGGGGATTGTGATCCGATTGGGATCGGGATCGGGATCGGCATACGAATGGGGATCGGGATAGGGACTTGAACCCACATCTATCATGTTTCAAGCAGTAACTATATACACACGTTGCTCTATTTCTATATTCAAAACTCTCTAGCGAACCTAGCGTTGCTATGGGTTGCCAGAACATCAATGCATCCTCTATTTGGAACACACTGTGTTTAAAAACAGTGTGTTATTTTCAGTACGGTTAAAACGGAATTTACTTAGAAGGGATCGGGATGGGGATGGGGATCGGGATGGGGATCGGGAATGCCAAACCCCAGACTTTCACGGGATATGGGTTCTCACAGTAAACATGATTTGCTTGAACCCACACATTTCATCTTTCAAGCAGTAACTATATAGACACATTCCACAATTTGTACCGTTCTAAAATCCACCAGCGAGTCTTGCTGTATACATGAATTTGAAACACACTGTGTTTTAAAACACTGTGTAATTGTCACTGCAAAACACTACTTTGAAATATCTCTCAGGCAAAGCTCGAGTACGAGCGACATGTGGCGCTGAAGAGCAAGGCGTCCAAAAGCAAAAGGAGCCTGCACGAAGAACGCGTGAAAAAAGAAAATGTGCGCGCCAAGGTGAAGTGGGACGACTGGGAGGTTAATTTAACTTGGGTACACACGCTGAACTGCAAACTGTGTGCTGGAAACGTCATAAATCGGCTTTGAATGCATGTCAGTTCACCAAAAAAATGTATATGTCAAACGCAATTACTGGGGCATAACTCATTCAAGTAAACTGCAATCCGTTCCAAACACATTTATGAATGCCTACAAGCACAAAGTTTGCAGTTTACCATGTGCATGCGCAGATGTAGTAAACTTCTTTTTAAGTTCTCTTTACATGAAACAGTAAACTTAGCGTTGTAAACTGCAGAACGATGATGACGACTTCATCACGCCGCGGTACAGTCAGACCGCCAAGTCGCCACCGAGCGCAGTGGACGTGGAAATGGAAAGGCGGAGGAAGGAAAATGCCAAGAGACTGGAGGAGCAAACGAGGGCGCTGGCTGCACAGGTCGCTCAAGTGGTACATTGAAATGACCGTTTTTGGCATTTTCAAAAGAAGAGTTTGCATTGACAGTAGCACTTTCTTGTATACAGCAAGTGCCAGTCATCCGCCGCAACAACAGCAGCGTGCGCCGCTCTCACGTGAATGCCACGAAGCAACTGAAACAGCTTCAGGATGGCCAAGTGGACAAGGATGATCCACAGAAGGACAAGGACTGGGTGGAGGACTTCACCCAGGAGGATGATGACCAAGAGGTAGCTTACAATTCGGACCCATTCGGTTTGGATAGTTCCGGATCATGCATAATTGTGACTTTCCCATACATTCTCAGTTACGTGACAATCTCACATACCTCCCGTAACTCAGGAAATGAATCCGTTGGGGCCGCGCGGCCGCGGGCCCAACGACGGGTCGCAAACGCCATCCGATGACGATGAGCGGTCGCTGGCGGTGGCCCAGTCAAAGACTGAAAAGCGCCCGAGCAAGCTGAAAGTGGCCAGGAAAAAACCGAAAAAACCGGTGACAGTCACACACCGTCTGCAAGTAAATGTAAACTGTTGCTTGCCTTGCAATTCGTACAATATCATGATAAAACGGTTAGCCAGAAGGCTACCTGTATTTAACAGGATATTTACAAACGTGCATGGCTGGAAACAGTATACTGGACAGTTAAGACGGTGTGTGAGTGACCTCAGATTACCGGCGATGTGAGCCGCGTCGACGTCGGAGGCCGGCCGAGCGTGCTGATTCCGGCCGAGAAATCGGAAGAATTCTGGGAGAAGTTCCACGAGCTGTTCCAGAAATACCCGCTGTTTGTTTCTGTTTGTATTTTTTTATCACACAAGTAAATGGACGTTGTGAACACGTACATTACTCACAGGTGCTGGAGCATGAAGGAGTGCACCAAGTACGACCTGCATCACCCGGAAAGGCAAACGAACGTTAGTTGCAGTTTACTGCTTACTTTCATTTGAGAGTTAAAGATTCCTTTGTGTAACCATTCTTTCATTTCTTTTTTCAGCGGTCCGATCACCCAGCGGTGAACAGGTCGTGGAACAACTTCACGAGGGAGAGCTACTTTGAGCCCCCGTACGACAACTACCCCGACAACAAGATGTGGTTGACCCGCGAGGTGGCGAACGAGTCCGCCAAAACAAACCAGGGCGCTCTGGTGGCCCGCCGCGGCATGTTGCAGTCGATGTGGGACACGAAAAAGCGGCAGTTCAAGGTTAACCATGTTTTAGACTTTTGACGAGTACTGCTGTGTCAAATTTCTGTATGCCGTTTTACGGCAAGTGCGGGAAATGTATATGTTTCCCTTTTCTGGCAAGTGCAAAACATTTCGCAGTATTTGTTTTTGTGCAAGTGCAAATAGCTTTCAGTTTCCGTTTTACAGCAAGTGAAAACAATCTTTTACTTTCAGTTTTAAGTAAGCAACTTTGTTTTACACCGTACACGTAACACTGTTTCACTGTCCTTTCAGAGAGCGTTGACCCAAGCGCGCATACTTTACGGCGGCCGTCTGAGCGGTGTGTCAAACGAGGACCTCGGGGCGCACTACTACAAGAAGATCATGGAGCTCAATTTCGCGACTCTGAAGCACATGGACTACTATGCAGATGAGTCCGGTGAGTTTACCCTTTCCGGGCCATGTCGATGTAAACTTCGCATTTGCATTACGCAAAAATGGTACAACTACTCAGTGTTTCCCGACATCGTGGAACGCCTGCGCAGTCATGGCGCAGGACAACAACCAGGTGCGAGTTGCATGAATGTAACAGGAAAATTGTAAGGAGTGAAGAAAAATGTACTTTGTGTTAACGTTAAAGTGTAATAGTAAATTGTTGTTGTTAAGTGTTATGTTTTGACCATTTTAGTTTTATTTCCCGTTTTTAATATACACTTTTTTACATTGCCGTAAACACCGCCAGACATGCCGCGTGCACGAGCCGCTGACGAACCCCCAGTTTCACAGCGTGCTGCAACAGTGCGCGCCCATTATCGACAAGATGGACGTTGCAGCGATCCGTGCAATGCGCCAAAATATGGAAAGTATGCTGTCGCAGTGCATCCAATTGGTAAACTATTCTTTATTGTCATGTATTCAGTCAATTCTACCATATCTTTCAAATGTGCTAATTTGCAGAGCACAAGCGTGAATGCGGACAGCGTGAAGCGCAGCAAACTGCCCTGCATTTGCTCGTTCATCAACAACATACGGTTCATCGGCGTGGTGCAGCAGGAAATTGGCGTCATCAACACGCTGCTGAAGGCCGATCTGAACAAGTTCTGTGACATGATCGAGGACTTCATCATGAACCATGTTATTTGATTGATAAACATTTCGTGGATGGAGTGTGTGTGTTTTCGGGACTGTTGCCTTGAACGTATCTCAATGTCACCACTTAAAAAGTAGGAAAAAGTTTACTTGAAACGTTTCGTAAATGATGTTAACTTTTCGTAGGAATCCGCCCATACTGGAACAACCAGTTTGCCGATCGTTGCGGCTCCGCCTGCCAATCCGTCTGGCAGTGCGTTGCTCGAACGCCGCCGCCGCAGGACCAGCGGGCTCATTGTGTCGCCCCTCGCCGCGCCGCAAAAGAACGCGGAAATGGACTACAACGTCACGCTGGTGCAGGTGAGTATAACGGTGGTGTTTCATGATGTACGTAAACAGCATGTAACTAACAACCCTGTACTAACTACTAATGTTACTTACATCAGAAAACAAAGCCGGGCAACTTTGCATTTCCGCAGCAGGAGGCGAAAGTTGCCGAACCGGACCAAGATGACAGTCTGGTACAATACCTGGCTCAAATTGTGAGGATTGTACTCTTTCTTTTGTGTCAACAAACTACTTAAGATGCATCTTTTGGTAAATTGAAAATGTGTAATTTAAAAGATTTACTTCTTGTTACTTTTGATGAAATCCAATTTACACATTCATATACATATTTCGGTAAATCAGTGTGCACAGTGGTACTTATTTGTAGTAGTGCATTTCTTTATGATTATGATAAAGTGACATATCGTACTTACAGCCGACGCAACAACTGGACCAACTTGCCGGGTCTATGAAAAAAGCCAAGAAATCCGTGCCGACGGAAAAGGGCAAATTGCACACCGTGCAGAAATTGCCCACTCCGCAACAGAACGTGCAAGCACCGAGTTTGCCGTACACGTCACCGGTGAATGTGAACACAGCGACGACACTTGATGCAAAGGCAGGCTTCCGAGGTTGCCCAGGCTGCCAAGCTTCAGGCGACCCGGTTTGAGGTGAAGCAATTGCAGCAAGCCCTGCAAAACGTTAATGTTAGTAAGACATTTCATTACTTCTTCATGTGCAATACCATATGCAAATTGAAATTTCTCATGTATATTTGCAGTCGTGCCACCAGGTGGATGCCACTGAAGACGGCATCAGGTACTCGTTTGTGGCATCGCAGGCGCCGCAGCGGCAGCATCAACAGCTGCAGTATGCCGAGGTGACCGACAGTTTCTGTTTTTTTCCTACTTATAATTCAGTGTTAAGAAGCAAGTAAATTCTATCCGCTTTTTTACAGCCCGCTGAAATGGACTGCGAGAACGACGATGGCGTCGTACTGCCGCAAAGTGCCCAGAAACGCACTGGCCAGCATGTACCGGACACAGAATGTGCTGCGAAGCGGTACCGCCTGACAGTAAGTTTCCATCTGCAGTGCTTCTGTTGTGCAACTTTGTTGCCATTATAAACTGATTATATAAACTCAGAATCAGACTGCTGCCAGTTCCCCGGCCAGCGCGCACAAAAGTGCAAAGAAGAATGAGCAAGCGGCTGCCGGGAACGAAACGGTTAGGATAGAAAATTGCTTCGATATTTTGCTTCGTACTGTAATCTATGTTTACAGTATGAAAATGTGCAGACAAGCGAACCGCCGCCGACCAGTGAACAGCGCCCTACCGTGCCACAGCCGATCCGCCAATCGCGCGCCGGTACGAGGCTGCGCAATTGCCCTTTAGATGAGGAGCGCTACGCCAAACAACTTGTGGTACGTATTCGGTTCAATTGTGGTTTTCGGTGTTGTACATGTTTCAATGTGCAGTGTCTACTAGACTTTAGTATTTCTACAGTAATTGATATGTACAGTTCCCCAGTGTGCATATATATTTCTGGGAAACAGTTGGAAAGTTTTCTATAAGTTTACCATTACAGATGTTCACAGATGTAAACTGTTTACTTCTAAAAATTTTAAAAAATAGAACAGTATACTGAAATTGCACACATTCTCAGGCGACCAATGAAGACTATTACGAGGAACTGGAGGATTTTGATGATTGAAATGTGTTTTTTTTGGTAATGTGAAAGGGGCGTGTGCCTCTGTGCATGTTTACCCCATGTGCATGTCAGCGGTATTCTACATGTTGACTTTCCACGAGGCTCCAGGGGATTGGGTAGACTCCTCTGGAGCGATTGATAGTTCTTAAAAATAAAACACATGGACTAGTGGTTTCAAAGGTGAAAATAGATAAACAGTTATGGAAATTGTCGAATTTGAGTTAAAATTAGGGTCCACATGCACACTGGGTTTACATGCACAGAAGGCTTCAGTCATGTGAAAGTGCTGAAAGTAGTGAATACATTTTAATGCAGTTTCTTATCATTTTACATTTTCATACAGTTCCTTTTTTTGTAACATTTCAATCATTCGCAAATTATCACATTTCAAAGTGAAAACGTTATGTACTTTTTTAGTTTCTTCCGTTTACAATTGTCAAATTTCGCATTCTGAGATAGGTAAACAAGTTTTAAATTTTGCTCAAAAGTGTAACTCTTGTCAACAGCAATATAGTCTTGTTTTTGTTTTTTCTTAGTTTTTGTTACAGCGAGAAGGAGAATGATTTCTTTTTACAGTTTTAGATTTAAATTGAAAATTGCGAGTACAAAGTTTGCATATTTTTTTTGTCGCACTTCCTTGCATTTCTTTTTGTCGAAGCGAGAAGGAGAATGATTTCTTTTTACAGTTTTAGATTTAAATTGAAAATTAGCGAGTACAAAGTTTGCATTTTTTTTTGTCGCACTTCCTTGCATTTCTTTTTGTCGAACTTCCATACAAATCAAGTGTCCATGTAATCTTTAATTTTTCTATCTGTAACAACATGATGAAATCACGCAATAAATCTGTTGAGTAGATTTCAATTTGTAAATTGAAGTAAAAAGTAACAAAAACGAATTATCAACAGTCACGATAAAAAACGAAATATCAACAGTAACGATAAAGAACAAATGTTAGCAGACACACACAAACGTAATTGTGACGTCTAAATTGTCTACGTTTTGCAACAAAGATACGTTAGGGAATTTGAAAAGTCTAAAAAAATTAGTTTACTGCTCACCTGATAAGTCTTGGGGAATAAATCCTTCCTTATTTTTGGCTGTACGACGCGTCGCGAGTTGCATACGACGCGTCGCGCGACGAAAGCGACGCGTCGCATAATCGTCACTTCCAGTTTACCCAGCTGTGTCACATTCGTGTGTAATCGTGCGACGCGTCGCACTTTTGTGACTTGCCGAAACCACTAACCCCAGAAAGTGAAACACCAACGTAAACTAAAGTACACACGTCGATCAAAAATGTAAACCGACGCGCGACGCGTCGCGTTTCAGTTTACATTTTTGATCGACGTGCCGTGTCGGTAAACTAGCGTGTACAGCCACATTAGGTACTTGTTGTGTAAGTGAGTGGAAACTGTGTTAACGGCATTCTGTCAAACGGTTCTAAAACAAGTAGCAAATTCATGATCCACAAATTTTTTCGTATTAGAAAATATTGGAAATTTTAAAATTCAAAAACTTTTATTATAAAAACACACAGAGGAAATTGACATAGTTCCTTAGTGAGTAATCTATCTTTAAATTAAGATTGAATTTTTATATATCTGCATGTCAAAAACCCCAGCATACCTGAGATAATCGACTTCTAGCTTTGCAAACAAATTTATTGATGATTGGTACTCTACCGCAATCCCTATCATTAGGACAGCAGCCAACACGTTTTACTTGGGGATGCACGCAGCAGTGCGTATTTTCAGGACAGCATATGTTGCGTTCACAGCAAACAGCATTGCGATTTGGACAGCAGGCGGGCTGGGACAAGAAGATTATGTTTGCTCAAAATTACTGCATTCCAATATCACATGAATTGGCTACGGAGTAGTGATGTGAAAAGCGCCAGACATTTGGCGCCATGGCGCTTTTCTGACCTGAGCGCCAAGCGCCAATGGCGCCACAGGAAAATGGCGTCAAGCGCCAAAAGCGCCATGGCGCTTTTGCGGACCTTAGCGCCAAGCGCCAATGGCGCCAGGAAGCTATGGCGCCCAGTGCCAGTGGCGCCAGCGCTAAAGTGATTTTCATTGACCGATGCAGTGTCGTTTAGATATTCATGATATTTTATCAGCTCACAAAACACAATAGTAGCCGGGTGAAAGCAAAAACTGCTTTTTTTACTCAAGATCGCTCAAGTGTTTAACATTTTTGCCATTTTCATCTCAAATGCCATGGCAAGTTGGTTTTTCACTTTACTAAATTTTCACCTCCAAAATCGTTAGTACACGTTCATTATTGCCTACTTTAGGCTGTTTTTGTTATATAGGTATGTGCTTACCGTATTTCTTCTAATAGAACGGCGCCGTTCTATTTTTCGTCAACTTTTTACCTGCCGTTCTCTTGGAGGTGCCGTTCTATTGGAGGCTGCCGTTCTATTTATTTCATCAAACTTTTTCACACAATTTTCATTTGAACATAGTATTTTTAGTAAGACATGAGTGACATTTTAATATCAGATCATCAAGTCAAACAAAACCAAATGTGAAAACACCCCCTTTAATTATAGTTCTGAACAGCCTGGATGATCTAACCACTAATTTATAATATATTTTTGTGTTTTGGCACTCGTACTACGTGATTTCTACCTGCCGTTCTATTGGAGGAGCCGTTCTATTGGTGGCTGCCGTTCTATTCTTTTCGTGGGTATAAAAAAGTGCCAAAACCTGCCGTTCTATTGGAGGTGCCATTCTATTGGAGGTATGCCGTTCTATTAGAAGAAATACCGTATACCGTATTTCCTCGAAATACCCCCCCCCCCTTGAAATACCCCCCCCCCCTCGTTTGACCCCCCCTCTCGGGACCACTATGAAACAATCACCCCCCCCCTCGAAATACCCCCCCCCCAAATTGAGTGTAAAGGTAACGTACATGACAATAACTGTAGTTTGTGTTCTGTGTACTGCAGAACACACGTTAAAACAATGTCGGTGTCACGTTAGTACAGTGTACATACCATCTACATACTAATATTAGTCTACAGAACCTTATAAATGGCAGTTTTTGTTGCATTTTTCGACGTCTGCGTACGTTTCAGACGACAATTTCGTACTTGGTTTTCCAAAATTTTCTTGTGAAACAATAACCCCCCCCACTCGAAATACCCCCCCCCCCCTCGTTTAACCCCCCCCTCTCGGGTCCACAATGAAACAATCACCCCCCGGGGGGTATTTCGAGGAAATACGGTATACCGTATTTCCTCGAGAGGGGGTGCACTGATATGCACATCTGCCCTATACGCACATTTGCCCGTTTTTTTCACTTGACACTTTTTCAAGTGATTTTCAGATATGAGTAAAGTGAAAAAAGTTGCGCAATGACATTAGTGAACTGTTTTCACTTCACTCATATCTGAAAATCACTTGAAAATGTGTCAAGTGAAAAAAAAGCGAAAAATAGCCATTTTTCACTGTTTTTCACTTGACACATTTTCAAGTGATTTTCAGACATTAGTGAAGTGGAAGAAGTTCACTAATGTCATTGCGGAACTTTTTACACTTTACTCATATCTGATAATCACTTGAAAAAGTGTCAAGTGAAAAAAACGGGGGGGGGGTTAAACGAGGGGGGGGGGTATTTCGAGGGGGGGGGGGTATTTTTTCGCCAGAATTTTTTTGAAAACCAAGTACTAAATTGTCGTCTGAAACGTACGCAGACGTAGAAAATGCAACAAAAATCGCCATTTATAAGACTCTAAAGACTTGTATAAGTGTGTAGACGTATAATCACTTTCTCACATAACAGAGTCATCGTTTTTAACGTGTGTTTTGCATTACCCAGATGACAAACCGCAGCCTTTGTCATTTACGTTCTCTATACACTAAATTTGGGGGGGGGGGTTTATAAGTTCATAGTGTCCATTTTGAGGGTGGTATTTCGAGGGGGGTATTTCGAGGAAATACGGTACCTATTTTTAGCCATTTCTCACCTACTTTTAGCGATTTTTATTCCTATTCTTCCTTGTACACGCCGAAAAGCCTATACACTGGCGGTCAGAATAGTTGAGACTTTTCACCATAGAGAAATGGGAGACTGGGGTCCACCACACTTTTTAGCTTCCCAGTTACTTATCCCTGGCCCATATTTGATGCTGTTTTTCAGACCCACCATATCTTGGGTCAGGGGAATCGTAGAAAGATGCCATCGATTTTCACGTTAGCCCCAACATAAAATTACATTATATTCAAATATCAACAGTTTTCGCTCAGCGGTTGAGCAGCGACGTGCAGGTGAACACAATCGGACCTCACTTGAACAAATTTCCCTTATGAGACGACGGTGGAGAGTCCCAACCATTCTCACCGCTAGTGTATATTGAACCCCCGCGAATCCATCCCCCCCAAGAATATCTTTCAGCTATCTATCAGAGTTGGAAAAACGTTTTTACGTTTACCCAAAATACCCGGTTATTCGGGTATTTATACTTACGTTTACGTTTACGTTTACTTTTTGAAAAAATACCATTACGTTTTGTTACATTTTCCTGGCCAAAATACCTGGGTACCAGATAAAACGTAAAAAACGTTATTTGAGAAAACATTTACCTGATAGCTTATTCTCAGAAATGCACTTCCAAACAATGTGTAAAAGATCCCAAAGGAATAGACATTAGACAGAATGCTTTCTGTTCGCACTCCGCAACACTCACCTATGTAAATATGTACACAAAAAATACCATCTAGGTATTGAAAATATTAGAACTGAATTGAGGTGGGTGTTCGTGGCGCGGTCTGTGTGATCGTTTTGTGAATGCTAATTTGGTGCACGCTGATTTTACCCATCAATCAAATGTCTTCAGAATAAATTGCATACTGAACTGTCAATGAATGAGTCTGGTGATGACGACAGTAAATGCACGATGCAACAAAGCAACATGTCATCACAGTGACATCCCAAAACCAGGTGGTGATAATCACAGCATCACTGGCCCTCTAGATAAAATAAATGCAGATAATGTGGGTGGAGATCATAGGAACAACCGTAATGTTGTAAAAACATGGCTTTTTATGTCCTCTCACAGTGGAAGCACTTCATAAAATTTTTACGTTTACGTTTTATTTTACGTTTTCCCAAGTATTTAAAAAATACCTTACATTTGAGTATTTATACTTTTGATTTGCAAAAGGTATTTACGTTTACGTTCACGTTTTCCAAAAATACCAGTATTTGTACAACTCTGCTATCTATTCCACCAGAGGAGCAATTTACTATCTATCCAACCCCCCGGAGGGCCGAAATCTAGGAGACCCCTGATTTATTTGTCCGTGTGTGAGAAATTCCTTAATTTTATTGTTCTATGGCGTTTTTAATGCATGTACCGTATTTCCTCAAAATACCCCCCGGGGGGTGATTGTTTCAGAGTGAGAATTTTGAGGGGGGGTTAAACGAGGGGGGGGGGTATTTCGAGGGGGGGCTTATTATTTCGCCAGAAATTTTTTGTAATGTCAGTACTAAATTGTCGTCTGAAACGTACGCAGACGTGGAAAAATGCAACAATTACAACTATATATAAGAGTCTATTGACTTATATAAGCATGTAACACTGTTCTAACGTAACAATTCATTGTTTTTAATGTGAGTTGTGCATTGCTCGAATCACAAATCGCAGTTTTGACATGTACGTTCTCTGTACAGTCAATTTGGGGCGGAGTATTTCGAGGGGGTGGGTAATGTTTTCATAGTGTCCATTTTGAAGGGGGGTATTTCGAGAGGGGGGGGGGTATTTCGAGGGGGGGTATTTCGAGGGAATACGGTATACACAATTCGCTGCGACGGGATTTTCATTCTCTGGCGCTTTTCTGACGCTTTTTAAAATGCTAGCGCCAAGCGCCAATGGCGCCACCAGAGAATAGCGCCAAGCGCCAAAAGCGCCATGGCGCTAGCGCCAGGCGCCAGCGACATGGCGCTTTTACATCACTACTACGGAGTATTTAACATAAGTACATAACTAAATAATGGATTACCTCAAAATTAGGGTGTCAAAAAAATATTTTTACAGAAAATGGAAAACAGAAAGGTAAACAAATTTCAGCAGCCGGAAAACGGAAAACGGAAAGATAAAAAATTTTCAGCTGCTGGAAAACGGAAAAGGGAAAGATAAAACATTTTCACTTGGCGGAAAATGGAAAACGAAAAGGTAAAAAAATATGTGTGCCGGAAAACGGAAAACGGAAAAATAAATTGCAGGAAAACGGAAAATGGAAAGCAAATTTTGCATGGAAACGGAAAAAAATTGCAGAAAATTTGCTGGTAAAATTTGCATGATTAAAGAAGGTTTGCCTGTTTAGTTCTGATCGTCATAGTTATACTCCACCCTGGACATCAAGTGATGCTACCACAATATTAGGATCACGAAGGAAGACCAACACAAGACAGTATGTGCTGCACTTGACCTACTCTTCGAGTGGAAGTGCATGCCATCTGGATTGCAGGATGCTCTTGCAACATTCCAGCATGCCATGAACAACATCTTGATGGATCACAATTAGTGATGGAAAAGCACCATGGCGCTGGCGCCTGGCGCTAGCACCAAAGCAAAAAGCGCCATGGCGCTTTTGGCGCTTGGCGCTAAAACGCTCTGGCGCCATTGGCGCTTGGCGCTGGGGTCTGCGAAAGCGCCATGGCGCTTTTGGCGCTTGGCGCCATTTGCCGGTGGCGCTATTGGCGCCTGGCCGGCATTTTAAATGGCGCCAAAAAAGCGCCAACCATGATAATATGAAATTGTTAAAATACGGTGAAATTGCCACTCGAGATGATCAATTTTGAGGACAAATGAATAAATATAAGTTAATTTTAGGGCAGCCTTTATATAGGTACCTACATCGAATAAAAGCAAAGGTGTTAAAATGTGCTGGCGATAAATCCCCTTTTATGCTTTGCTCCCAATTCTTTCTTGCTGTCTAAATCAGGGGTTCAGTCTGGCGCGGGTTGGAGGGGGGACGGTGGAGTTACCCTTAAATGCTGCAGTTATCTATCCACCCCCAGGGCCGCTCAGCTATCTATTTAACTTGAAACATAATTTTAGGCTACTATCCCTCGAGCCCCCCCCCCCCAATCAACCTGCAACCAGATACGGACCGATTATTAGAGAAATTTTGCCCCAATTTTCACAAAAAATGCTGATTTTCATACTTTTTATAGTATTCACCTTAAAAATCACTATCGTGATTTCAAAATCATCATCTTTAACGTGTATTATCACCTATTTTCAACTGTTTATGGCTATATATGCCCCTTAAATCACTCCAGCTCTTAGCTGGGAGAAACAAAGATCTCCCCATTGAAAGTTCCACAGTCATGATGTTTGGCTGAAAAATATATCTCTGGGCATTTAAACAATTTTTAACATTGTAGTGGTTGTTTGAATGGGCAAAATTTCACACAGTGAAATTTCACACACACAAAATTTCACCCTCTGGCGCCATTGGCGCTTGGCGCTGAGGTACAGAAAAGCACCATGGCGCTTTTGGCGCAGAGTTGGAAAAACGTATTTACGTTTACCCGAAATACCCGGTTATTCGGGTATTTATACTTACGTTTACGTTTACGTTTTCCAAAAATACCATTACGTTTTGTTACGTTTTCCTGGCACAATTACCCGGGTACCAGAGAAAACATAAAAATCCAGCTACACGAAACCACGCGTCTGTAAAATGTGCTCTATTACCGCAGTCACATATTGATTTTGTGTAAATAGTTATACCACTGCACCTAAATAATGCCAATTAAGTTGTGTAATTGTCTTCTTGACAGTGAAAATATTGTAAATAAATGCAACCAATGAATTGTAAATCAATGTGTCAATTTTGGAATATGAACAGTGTCTAGGCATGTGTTACCTATAAATACAAGCAGAAAAGTGGAATGTGTGTATGTATTTCTGTTGTGGATTTTACAATCATTCACTGTTTTGTTTTATTCATATCCTGCTGAAGTTTTGCAGTAATGTAATTTTTTATGAAGACGTGTGCTAATCCATGTGTTTGCTAAACTGCATGGCCATCAGCACCAACATTTAAATAAACAAAAAGACCAACATTTAAATAAGATTTTGTGTTTGCTATGAAATGTAAGTGAAAAATGTGGATGGAAATTATGTATACATTGTTGAAAATGTCACAACAATGGGTTTTGCAGAAGCTCTGCTCATATGGGGCACTTCTTGACATTTTTACGTTTACGTTTTATTTTACGTTTTCCCCGGTATTTGAAAAATACCTTACGTTTTAGTATTTATACTTTTGATTTGGAAAAGGTATTTACGTTTATGTTTACGTTTTTCAAAAATACCAGTATTTGTACAACTCTGTTTTGGCGCTTGGTGCCATTTTGCTCTAGCGCCATTGGCGCTTGGCGCTGAAAGCCTGGCGCTTTTTCCATCACTAATCACAATGCATTCTGCCATGTTTATTTGGATGATATTATCATCGCTACAAAATATTTTTACAGAAAATGGAAAACGGAAAGGTAAACAAATTTCAGCTGCCGGAAAATGGAAAACGGAAAGGAGAAAATTTGTCCTGCAGAAAAGCGGAAATGGAAAACGGAAACGGAAATTTGACACCCTACTCTAAATACCTCCCATGGGGGTTTAATATTTCACCAGCAAAATTTGAGGAAGAGTTACCGTATTTCTCAGTGTAAAGGACCCCCCGTGCACAACACCCGGGGTGTTATACAGCTGCATAGCACCCCGGGGTGCTATGCTAGGTTTCAAAAAATCACTGATTTGAATTGCTTCAATATCGCTTAAATGGCGCGCGCCACTCATTGTACTTCCGCGGCGCGCATTTTTCCATTGGATTGGTGCACGCTGGGAACCGAAAAATCCTAAATATGTTGTGACGTGTACCGTATTTCCTTGAAATACCCCCCCCCCCTCTCGAGACCACTATGAAACAATCACCCCCCCTCGAAATAACCCCCCCCCCCAAATTGAGTGTAAAGAGAACGTACATGACAAATACGGCAGTTTATGTTCTGCGTAGTGCAGAACACACGTTAAAACAATGTCGGAATCACGTTAGAACAGTGTTTATACCATCTACGTACTAATATTAGTCTACCTACAGAACCTTATAAATGGCAGTTTTTGTTGCATTTTTCGACGTCTGCGTTAGTGATGGAATGGCGCCATTTGAGGGCGCCAAAGGGCGCCGCGCCATGGCGCCATTGGCGCTTGGCGCCCTTTTTCTGTGGCGCCCTTGGCGCCTGGCGCCCACATTCTGAAAAGCGCCATGGCGCCCTTGGCGCTTGGCGCCCTTTTTCCGTGGCGCCCTTGGCGCCTGGCGCCGTGCTTTAGAATGGCGCCAAAAAGGCGCCAGCAGGGTTTCACGGTGAGTGCTGTGTAAACGAAAAAAAAATGAAAAACGCATCCGTGGATGATCTAAATTCGCCAGAAAAATGGACGGAGTGGTGTGAATGGGTGGAAATTTTTCGTCCAACGGTTCATCAGATCTGTCTGACGGATCAGAAGACAAGAATGATGGATCGTTAACTTGCAAAATCATAAATAAACTGATTGAAATCGTTGCAATTAGGAAACATTGTTTGGAAAGGTCTATTTTTAATGAATGGATTGTTGTCAAATGACAATTTCCGTTGCGTTTGAATTCGTCATGTGGATTTTATTCAAAAAATTTTTGTTGCTATAATAGCCTTGTTTTTGTTAATTACATCCTGGAGAACGCGAATAAAGAAGTGAATGCGCGTACAGTGGTGCTGTAGAAACATTTTTAGCACACGCATGGTGTTGTAGGCACTTTTTTATCCTGGCGCCCTTGGCGCCTGGAGCCCTATTTTCCAAATGGCGCCATGGTGCCCTTGGCGCTTGGCGCCCTCTTTCCGTGGCGCCCCTGGCGCCTGGCGCCCACTTTCTGAATGGCGCCATGGCGCCCTTGGCGCCTGGCGCCCTTTTTCTGTGGCGCCCTTGGCGCTTGGCGCCCACTTTCCGAATGGCGCCATGGCGCCCTTGGCGCCTGGCGCCATTTTTTCTGGCGCTTTTCCATCACTAGTCTGCGTACGTTTCAGACGACAATTTCGTACTTGGTTTTCAAAAATTTTCTTGTGAAATAATAACCCCCCCTCGAAATACCCCCCTCGTTTAACCCCCCCCCTCTCGGGACCACTATGAAACAATCACCCCCCCCTCGAAATACCCCCCCCCCCAGATTGAGTGTAAAGAGAACGTACATGACAAATACTGCAGTTTGTGTTCTGCGTAGTGCAGAACACAGGTAAAAACAGTGTCGGAATCACGTTAGAACAATGTTTATACCATCTACGTATGTACTAATATTAGTCTACAGGAGTTAATACATGTCAGTTATCACCCCAGTTAACAATCACCCCCCCTCGAAATACCCCCCCCCCCCAGATTGAGTGTAAAGAGAACGTACATGACAAATACTGCAGTTTGTGTTCTGCGTAGTGCAGAACACACGTTAAAACAATGTCGTAATCACGTTAGAACAGTGTTTATACCATCTAAACACCTTCCCGGTTTAGATGGTATAAATGGTTTAGATTTTTTCCGGCACCCATTTTTTGATTTTACTTCTTTCATCCTATCTCCATTTCTAGGGTGCCCCAGAGGCTGAAACTTGGGGAAGATATTGGCGCAACGTCACTCTACTTCACATGAATTTGGGGGATCGCGGCGACCCCTCTCAGGGTGGGTCGCTGTAAGTGCAAAAAATTTTTAGGCTTTTTTGGTGTCCCACAGCAGGTCCGGCATTCGCTGATTTCTGAGCTGTGGGAGGGGTATAAATCTAAAATTTTGGGGTGTGTTACCAACACCACTCCCCTACTATACACCATTCAATAATGTGAGATAAATGTGAAATATTTCTCAAAAATAGCTTATTCTCTAAAAAAAGACCACTCCCCAACAGATGGATGACAAAAAATTCACTTTTTGGAACTTTTTTAGTAGACACTTGAAGAGATGGTTTACAATACTTTAAAGGGAAGGGTTTGATGTTACAAGTTATGTAAAGAACCATACCATACCAAAGTCTATTTGAAGCTGCAATGTAAATTGGTAGTAATAAATACATCATGTACATACATGACGTATTTATTACGTACATGATGTACATCATTCCGGGGGTATTCTGAAGGGGGGTCATTTTGAGGGGGGGGGGTTATTCGAGGGGGGTCTATTCAGGGGGATAATTCGAGGTAATACGGTATGTGTAGTTATAAATTAACCTGCACTGTCGGTGTAGTTTTCATACTAATTTTACAAAAATTCACATTCTTACCTCTGGAGGACAACACGTGTTGCCATCTGGGCAGGTACCAGCAGAGTTGTTACAAATACCGGTATTTTTGGAAAGCATAAGCGTAAGCGTAAATACACTTTCCAAATTATGGGTATGGATACTAAAAGCATAAGGCATTTCTAAAATACCTAGGAAAGCGTGAAAGAAAGCGCAAGCGTAAAATTTTTTTTTACGAATTGCTCTTGCGGTTGAGCATTGGATTATCGGATTACCGTATTTGCTCAAAATACTCCCCCTCGAAATACCCCCACACAAAATGTGTTTAATAATGTCCAAAAACTGCAGTTTGGTGTCCGTGCAATGCAGAACACAGTAAAAAGAATACTGAGTTATATTAGGACAGGGCTTATACCAACTAAAATACATTCTTACTCTAAATTCTTGAATTAGTCCCCAGGTGAATTATTTTTCGTCAGAAGTTTTTGAGGGGGAAGTTTTTCAAGGGGGGTTATCGAGGGGAGGAGTACTTTTTTCCTCAGAAAACTTAGACTTAATTCATTGTATGGAGGCAGTTTGTCAACTCATGTAATTCTGGTATTTGACTGTCCAGCAATAACAAAGATAAATATGTGTATACACTGCATTAGTGATGGAAAAAGCGCCAGGCTTTCGGCGCCAAGCGCCAAAAGCGCCATGGCGCTTTTCTGATCCCGGCGCCAAGCGCCAATGGCGCCAGAGCAAAATGGCGCCAAGCGCCAAAAGCGCCATGGCGCTTTTCTGGACCTCAGCGCCAAGCGCCAATGGCGCCAGAGGGTGATGGCGCCAAGCGCCAATAGCGCCAGCGCCAAAAAATTTGTTCTGCAATTTGATGGTAGAAAAATGAGTGCATAACTGTGTGAACTTTTGCCCATTCAAACAACCACTACAATGTTAAAAATTGTTTAAATGCCCAGAGATATATTTTTCAGTCAAACATCATGACTGGGGAACTTTCAATGGGGAGATCTTTGTTTCTCCCAGCTAAGAGCTGGAGTGATTTAAGGGGCGTATATAGCCATAAACAGTTGAAAATAGGTGATAATACACGTTAAAGATGATGATTTTGAAGTCTGAAAAATCACGATAGTGATTTTTAAGGTGAATACTATAAAAAGTATGAAAATCAGCATTTTTTGTGAAAATTGGGGCAAAATTTCTCTAATAATCGGTCCGTATCTGGTTGCAGGTTGATTGGGGGGCTCGATGATAGTAGCCTAAAATTATGTTTCAAGTTAGATAAAGTCGGCAGACATTTCACCCTACAAAATCGGAGAGTTAGAATTCGCTCGTGAATAGAGCGAACAACGAAACTTGTGTCCCACGCGGGCGCTAGAAATTGAAAAAGAAAATCATATTAAAAGAAAAATGGACGTTTCGCTGGGTCTGTGCTTGACGATGTTTAGCTAACTTTCAGTTTTCACTCTCATTTGTATAATACGCAATTGGTAAGTGGGATAAGGGCCAAGTTTTCATACGTGACCCGATCTATTCCAATCGTTAAAATATTGCGTCACAATACCTAATGGCCCCACGCACACTAGTTTACTGGCGTTTTCAGTTTACTGGCGGTAAACTCCATTTTTTAGTTTACCGGCTAAATTCACGCATAGTAAAAGTGGGCGGAGTTTAGGCCGCCATCTTTATTTTTTTCAAGTTTGCCTGTGATGTGAATTTACGCTGTAAACATTAATTTCTAATTTCTTTAATTGTGGAAGAACGGAGCATTGTTTATGCAATTTTTTTGCGTCATCGTGTACAGTACGTTGTGTAGATGTTGTCAAAATTTTTAAAATATTTTTAAGTGCAACATTGGATTTTTTATTGAATTTATCATGTTTTTGTGGAAATAAATTTTTATAAAATCACCTGTTACGTTTTTTCGTTTATTGAAACGTTCTAAATTATCAGTTTTCTTTGCGCTATCGATTGGTGTACACAGCGGACATGAAATATAAACTTTCGATTTTTTATGATTTTATTTCAATTAAACGCAAATAAATCACTAGCACGTGAACGGAAAGCCCGAATCCGGAAAAAAAAATCACACATGAAAGAGGAACATTAGCTGCACACATCACACAATTTTTCGCGGCGTGAAACGAAAGACTTTGCGAATTATGATTTAATCACAATTAAAAAAGAAAAAATCAGCCAAAAATCGAATAGTGAATGAAAATTGTCCATTCAACGACAGTGTACTACATAACAACCATTATAACCGGTTGCAATCGAAAAATGAAGTGTAGCTGTAGCAGATAGCATGAAAATGAATTTTTTGTATTTGTTACATCAGTTTACCATTCCAGTGCCACTTTAATGCTAACTGCCACTGCAACGGAAATATTTCAGTTTGATTTTTATATTCAACGTAGTTGCAAATTCAGCAGTCAGCGGGATTCACCCACGGAACACGACCGACCGACCCACTCCTTGATTGCATCCCTGATGGGGCGCGCATCTCTTTCGTCAACGTCCCTTCGGATTGGCACGTTATCGATCGTATCCATGTTGTCGTACACTGGTCGCCACTGCAGCTGTGTATGGGAATGAATTTATGTGATGTTGAATTGTAACAGTGAATATGCAAGGTAAACTTACATTTCGCTCAACAGTGTCGTTCGGCTCATCTTGTGGTTTTTCATCGCCATTTTCATCAAATTGGTTGGCAGCACTTTCCCCGCGGATATCACGCAGCCAATTGTGCAGGTGGCAACAGGCCATAACCAGTCTTTGTACGCGTGGCGGTTCCATCGCGATACAGGTCATCAGTATGCGCCATCTGCCAGCCAAAATACCAAAGACGCATTTGACAGTGCGCCTAGCTCGGGATAGGCTGCAGTAGTTGCAGTCAAATTTAGATTTCAGTTTTACCGAACAACGCTTCTTTCACAATATTCAAACACACCGATAGTTGAAGTGTCGCTGGCTGTCATCTGCATGCAGTGCATATGGCACCATACACCACTTGCGCAACGCGAACGCTTGATCACCCACAAAATAACTCGGAATGGTATTTGCAGGTTCGTTGGCATCTGCACCGGGCAGCAAGCACGGTGGCGCCATAAGCATTCTGCCATGTCTGTGTAAATGTATCACTTTTAACATGTGTAAATGTATAGCACCTCATTGGAACATGTCAAAAAGGATGTAAACTCACATCAAATCCTGCCCGAAATCAGACGTGATCAGCACAGCACCATCTGCTTGTGACCCCGGCATACCGATGTCCACGTACTGAATTTTCAAATCTGCGCTGGCGCTGATGAACAGTATAATCGACGAGAAGCCCTTGTAGCACCAGTATCTCGTTCCACCCTCTGCAAGGCGTTTTTCATTTATTTTTGTAACTGTAAACATTTCCACCTCACTGCACAGTTTCCCATCACTGTGAATTTAGTCATTTTTCTACAGTCGCCAGACCGTCGCCAGACCGTCGCCATTTCGTCGCGCAATTTGGCCCTTTTTTAAAAAAAATCATAACTTTTTTTTGGATAACTTTTATGAGAAGCCAGGTACGTCAGAAGAAGCGCAATTTTTTTCTCTACAAGTACATCCAAAAATCATTTGCACAACATTCCCATGACCCAAATGAAGTTACTTTCAAATCGGTGGGGGTTGCGGTTAAACTCAAGCAAAAGCGACGATTTTGCGACGTTTGCGACGCAAAATGCGACGAAAAGCGACGTTTTCACAAAAAAATTTGCAACCTTGGTAAACTGGCGACTATTTCTGATTGAAGGCGGTGCACGCGTCGCAAGCGTCGCAAGCGTCGCAAATGCGACGCTTAGTTTACCGTGACGTTGCATACGACTCACCATGTTTATGTTTACTGGAAACAACACACATGAGGGCAAAAGTAGAATGCGTAAAATGATATGTACTTACCAGCGGGTTTGCGAATACGGATGTGTTTGCCATCCAGACTCCCCACACAGTTCAGCATCTGCCACAGTTTCCAGTATTGCTGCGCGAAATCTTTCATTTGCCCTAAATCACTCCCCATAGGTTTCAAGTGGTCCTTCAAAACTTTCACTATTCCGGTGGACACTTCGTCAATAATTGTTCTAATCGTAGCGCCAGAAATCTGTAAATGTTTTTCCAAAATACAATGAACTATAAAGCAATCTAAAAGCATGAAAAATGGTATCACCTGTGACTGGCCGGCACAATCTTCAACTTCCCGGCCGTTTGCGCATGTATACAGAAAGTAAAACAGTCGCATTTCTGTTGTCACTACAGCGATGTGTCTTCTTTCATCTCGTGTTCTCAGGTACTGTTCACCAGTTTCAGGGTCGACAGCTGTAAGCATCGCGTGCAGCTGTTCGAATTCAGTTGGCCACAGCTGTAATTAATTTGTAATCATTGTGAACGTTATCGGTAAACTGAGTTCATTCATACATATCAGTTTACTGTTCGATTGCAATGTTGTTGTAAACAATAACATGAAAATGTCACAACACAGTAAGTGATGTTATATACGTCTGTATATTTTACGTAAATAACAGAAATTGTGAAACAACGAACCCTGCACAGTTTGTAAAACCATGCTGGATCGGTGTTCTTGCAGGCAATAACAGCTCGCCAGTAATTGCCCCTGGAGCGCGCCCTTTCTAGTAAATACGGTGTCATGTACTTTTTCCTGCCCTGATCACCCTGTTCTTGCGCGGCATTCTGCTGTTCCTGCTCTTGCTCTTCGTCGTCGTTGTCCACATCATACGAAAACAACGTGTTCCCGATTGCCAAAAAAGCGGCTAAAATTTGTCTCTTCTGATTGTGCGTTAGTGGCGCAGTTCCATCCAAATTCTGCTCTAGCGCTTCGTTCATTCTTTGCATTTGTCCCAAAACGGATTCATCGTGTGCCATTTTGAAACGTTTTTTTGGGGACAGTTTTTGTCAATCGATATTTCAGATTTCTGGCCATATGCCAGACATTTCTGGCATGTAGCCAGAAATGAAACATGTGATTAAAAAAAGTAACCATGAATAACATAAAATTGTATCACGACGTGTCACTTTTTTTTGTCACAAATCCATATCTTTCACAGATAAGAAATAAAAAGCGAAAATTTTGTGGAAAAGTGAAAAATAGACCGTTTGATTGATTTCTCGTCGAAAATGGTCCGAACTTTGAGCGGTATGGCGCGCGGCCGATCGCAAAACGTTTCCGCGACCGCGGAAACAACTTCGGATGGCGGCAAAGGCAAAAATGGAAACAAACGTGGACGGCCGCCAAAGCAGAAAACTGAGAGCCAGCCCCCAGAACAGGTTACTCATTCGATTTCTTTGGTTATCTTACCATTTCTTTTCATGCATTTTCTAGTTATCATTTTTGTTTGAGTACAAGTGTGTTTTGGACATCTGCCAATTTATCTACAATTTGCGAATGTTTACAAGCCAACGCGATATTTACAATCCAAGATAAGCCAACCAATGTTTACAAATCGTTTGCCCCACTTCAGACCGTTCCGACTGGACCGCCCGTGCGTGGCCGAGGCACAAACATGCGCACCAGAGGGCAGGCTGCGCAGAGTTCTCAGCGCGACATTTCCGAGCCGCAGCGCGTGCTTGTCCCCGACGATCACCTCGCACATTCGTTTGGCAGGGTTTTGTCGCAGGTTTGCTACTTATATTTGTACGGGTTTCTGAACTTTTTCTACACACACAGTTTATTCTTTATTTGAAATTTGTCTAAATTCAGCTCTAATTTAGCAAACTTCTGTGCTTTTTCGTAAACTCACATTTCATTTGTTTCAACTATGCGGAATTCTCTTTCCACCGTGTCAAAAGTGTACACAATGTTCCTTTTCAGGATTTGTTCGCGAGTCAGGAGTCTCCGGCTGAGCCGGAAGTCCCCGCTGACGGTGACCATTTGGAGGAGCAGGAAAAAGCGCGCGAGGAGGAAAGAGCGCGCCAGCAGAAATTGTCGATGGAGGAGCAAAGAAGGCTCAGAAAGTTGGAAAATGACAGAATCGGGGCGAAGCGGCGCAGAGACCAGAAGAGGCTGCAATTGAAAGAGAAAAAAATGGTTTGTCATTTTTTCTTTATTTGAATACGTTCTCTTTCCGGCATTACCTCACTGTACACTTTCGTGAAAGTTTGCGCAACGTGAACTACTGTTGCTGTTTTCACCACTTATGTAAAAAGTAGATGTAAACTGATGTTGCCATGACAGTGTAACTTTGCACACTGTGACAGACATACTGTAGCACCTTTTACCCATTATGTAAAATGTAGATGTAAACTGATAGTTTGATCACACACACACTGTCACTTTGCAGCAGGAGCTGCAACGGCAGGCACGTGAGGCAGCCACGAACGTGTACGGTGGTCCCCTTGTGCCGTCTGCAGTGGTTGCACCCGCTGCAAGCACTACGGCTTCCGTGTCCGCGCCCGCGCCCGCGCCCGCGCCCGCGCCCGCGCAACACGTACCCGCGCCCGTCGTACCGCCCGCCAAGGAATTGCCGGCGCCCGTGCAACAGAAGAAACTGAAAACAAAAACTGTCGTTGTTGGGGGTTCGCGGTCCCCGACGCTGACAGTTTGCCAAGACACTGCCACAGCCGAGAAAGCGAAGCCCCCGACGCCGACAGTTGGCCAAGACGCTGCCACAGCCGAGAAGCCCAAGCGAAAGTGGCCGCTCTTCATTTGTGACAAGCCGCGGTGTCACGGTATTTACGTTAGTTTACTTTCAGTAAGAATTATTTCAGTGTTCTTGAGACATGTTTTAGACGTTTCTGAATGTGTTGCAGGATGGGGAAGCGCGCGCGGCGATGGAGGCCGGCCTACCAAGTCCGCCGGACAGCCCCGGGAAGATTGCGGAAAAGAAGCGCTTGAGGGAGGAGCACAACAGGACGTGCGAGTACAGAACTGCCCCTCTGAATGAAGTAAGTTTACTTCCTTACTTTCATCCTTTTTGCACTTTGTTTTCGTTAAATGTAAATTTTAAGTATGCGGAAGTTTCAATATAAGAAAGTTCAGTTTGGTAAATTCTTCAATAGATGTACTCTTACGTATTTCAGTATGGCGATCCGATCGTGCCAGAAGAGCGCACTGACCGGCAACCGAAAAGCAGTGGCGTGCAGAAGGTGAAGGGCACAATCACCGCCGAAGTTAGTTCAGTACGATTGTTTTTTGGTGAAATATGGAGACGTATACTAATCAAAAAAGTAGGGAAATGGGCTCATATTTATATTTTTGTTATACCAAAAATCGGTCATGTAAAATGACTTTTTCCCATAATTCCATTTCTAAGTTTTGGCAAACTCTGCGTATATGTGTGAAATCAAAAAGTGTCTGACAGGGTTCCATATATAGTTTTGTTCAACCAAAATGTTTCATGTGATATCCATTTTTCACATGTTTCTATTTTGAAAATTTTTCACCTTCTGCATATTCCGTTGGAATCGAAAGTGTCTAAGTGGCTTCCATATTTATATTTGTGTATAACCAAAATCTTTCATGTGAAATAAAATTTCACCATGTTTCTGTTTTGAAAATTTTGCACATTCTGCAGGTATGTTTGGAATCAAAAAATGTCTAAGTGGGTTCCATATTTAAATTTTTGTTATACCAAAATCCTTCTGTAAAATCACTTTTTCCCATATTTCTCTTTTGAAAATTGTTCACCTCATGCATCAGAAGTTGGGATCAAAAATGTCTCAGTGTGTGCCATATATATATTTTTCAGCCATCAAAATTCTCACTGTTTCACTGGCTGACAATTTTAATTGGTTCTTAGAAAGGTGTAGATTGATGGAATCGAAATTGTCTCTGTCTGTTCCATATATATATTTTTCAGCCATCAAATTTCTCACTGTTTCACTGGCTGACAATTTTAATTGGTTCTTAGAAAGGTGTATATTCTTGGAATAAAAAATGTCTCAGTGTGTGCCATATATATATTTTTCAGCGATCAAAATGCCCACTTTTTCACTGTCTTAAAATTTTAATTGTTTCTTACAAAATGAGAATTACATTGGCTGAATCGAAACTGGCTTCAACTGCTCTGATTTTATAATTTTGTATTTACAAAATTATACATGGCTAAGTTCCTTTTGCAAAACATTTTATCAAAATGTTTCTCCTATTTCGCAGACCCTGCAAGAAATCCGGGAAAAGTTGTTCGTGCCCACGTGCACTACCCCGTTGCCGGCCATGTACAAAGACGGTACTCTTTTCTAACTGTCAGTTTAACATGGAAACGAAACATTCATTGTAACGTGCTCTTTTCTGCAGATGTTTTGGACAAGGGCCAGGGCTGGGTTCACTCGGGTCCCGGTGACGACAGTTGGATTCGGCACACAACGAGGACACCGGGCCCGTTTGCACCCTTTCCAATTTACCACCGCACAAATTCGCTTCCGCGTCGCCTGATGGATATTGTTAGCCCGACACTGTTTACCATTTCACTGTTAACTTTTTTCGAATAACTTTCTGAATGGCAGGTAGGCCGTTCGACAGTGTAAGTTTAACTGTAAGTGGCACTTACCATTTAAAGTTTTTTGTAGCTTCTAGGACTATTAACTGTGCACTTTCCCGGTGTTGGTGAAAGGAAGGTGGATTCTGATTTCAACTAATTATTAAGCATGTACATCGCTGAAGTACATGCACCATCTATACCTTTTTTCCCTCATTTTCGGTGTCATTCTTTGGTGTTAGTTAGCTTCCCTGTAATCCAGCTTCTGTTGTACTAATGGTCATGCACACACTACTTTACCGCAACATTTTTGTAAACTGATACCTCAACTTATAACGCATTTGCGTTTCATACAGTGATGTCTCTGGCAACTGCAGTCAATGAATAAACCATTTCAGTGAACTGAAATGCGTTCAAAGCTGCTTTATCAGTTTACCTACATGTGGCAGTAAACTAGCGTGTGCATGCGCTACTTTACAGCTTTTTCTAATGCAAAATTCTTTCAACATTTCTCATTTTTTCAGGGTGCAAACGATCGTGTTCCGTGGTGGGCGGATAAGCAGAACCCACCCGAGAATGCCGAGCCCGACATGCCCACCGAGCCCGCCAAGCCCGCCGAGCCTGTCCAGACCGCACCGCCGGGCAAACCCGCTGACACAGCCACGCCCACAGCGTCCGACGTGAAGCGAAATTTGAATTTTGACAATAGTAAAGTGAGTTTGCAGTTCTGTTGCGCTTTCCGAGACATTGATTACAAGAACGGTTCACTTTTAAGCAGTACTTTCTGAACATCACAGTTCTCTGTATAAAAGGGGGGAATCAGTTGGTTCAGTGTTTCACATGTAGCGATTGACAGGATGGGTACGCTGCAGGTCACGCGGAACGAGCTCTGTCACCATGCGCTCATAAGCCTTCTCTTTCTTTTCGAGCAACTTAGTGTGTTCCAACAGAACCTCCGTAGCTTTACTGGCCATATGCATCTTGCCCGTAAACTGGTTCACTGTGTTCACCAGTTTCTGCACTTGCGTGTTCACGTGTACGATGTTGTTCTCGGTGGTTTTCGTGAAGTTGATGAGCTCATCCATCTGCATTTTGAAAGAAATGGGAAAAAACAAACCGTATTTCTTGAAGAATAACACGTGATCAACTTTGACAAATTTTTGTCAACATGGTCAGTTTTTACTGCACTGTAAACTAACAGCTTGAAATGGTGTCATTCTGGGGCCTGCATCCTCCTCACTCCTGTCAATACTCATGCCTTCCGCTGTGGACACTGAAGTTCCGCTTTGCACTTGTGTTGTTTGATTGGGTGTAGACGCACCGGGTACCGGAAAACGAAAACTGTGCTTGTGTACACACTGTTACATTTTCTCATACACAAACCTTATCACATAAGAACTGTTTGCTGCACCTGCAATCACAGAAAGCATTTAGCAGTGTGAAAAGTGAAACCCGCTAATGTCATGTTTCAGGGAAAATGATGATAGCATGCATTTTTAGTGTTTGGTGGCAGTCTCAAGCAGAATGTTGTTGCGTAAATCCTTGTCCAAAACGATCATACGTCACTATTTGGAGCACATTCTTTATTAGAATGTGCTGTTTAAATTTTAATTGGTTCTTGATAGGCAGGTAGCTTTAGAGAAACGATACTGAAATGTGTACACAAGCACCTGTTTGGGGGCGGTGGTGGAAAGGGGTAGGCTGAGGTGTTCGTTGTGGCGGGAAACTGGAACATGCCATGTGAGAAAGTGCGACTGAAATCGGACTGCGACTGTTGCGCAGCGTAAGGCCCGCTGGATTGCTGCCCTTGCTGCGACATGACGCTCTTGTTCCCAACTGCCAGTGAATTAAGTTGTTCAGTTAGGCTAGGCATACTGCTTTTATTCTGTTGTATGACACGTTAGACATGTGCGCACTTCCGACTTAAATTTTTTTCAGACTGCCCGCCCGCCATCGGAGTATGATCTGACGCTGACTGAGAAGGTGACGTTTGACTTTTGGACATTTAAATTTTGGACATTTTTTGCTTGAACCCACATCATTCATGTTTCAAGCACGCACTGTACACATGAATGTCATGCTAAAAATACCTGTGTGCAGTTGACAGGTTGTGTTACCTTCATTATTTGAAACACGCGGTTTTTAACAACCGTGTGTCATTCTCACGTTGAAATGTTTCGGACATTTTTTGCTTGAACCCAAATCTTTCATGTTTCAAGCACACACTGTAGAAACCTTGCACGATTTCTTCCATACAGCAAAACACTATAAATCTGGAAATATTCGTGTATTTACATGAAAATATTACAGCGAAAATTTATTTGAAACGCACTGTAGTTAAACAGTGTGTCATTGTCAGTAGGATTCAAAGGGGATTGAGTTTTCGGGATCGGGATCGGGATTGGGATCGGGATGGGCATGGGAATCGGCATACGGATGGGGATCGGGATCGGGATGGGAATCACGTTCCTCACAGTAAACGTGATTTGCTTGAACCCGCTTCTTTCATGTTTCAAGCACACATTTATATACACACATTCCACTATTTCTACAGTACAAATGGCGATTCTTGCGATTCGTGTGTAGGCCCACACGTGCAAGCTTTCCCAATATTTTGAACACACTGTGTTAAAAACAGTGTGTTATTTTCAATACGGTTCAAAGGGAATTTACTTATCGGGATGGGGATCGGGATGGGGTTTGGGATCGGGATGGGGATCGGGATGGGGATTGGGATCGGGATGGGGATTGGGATGGGGATTGGGATAGGGACTTGAACCCAAATCTTTCATGTTTCAAGCACACACTGTAGACACCTTGCACGATTTCTTCCATACAGCAAAACAAATTGTGCAAATATTCGTGTATTTACATGAAAATATTACAGCGAAAATTTATTTGAAACGCACTGTACTTAAACAGTGTGTCATTGTCAGTAGAATTCAAAGGGGATTGAGTTTTCGGGATCGGGATCGGGATTGGGATCCGCATACGAATGGGGATCGGGATCGGGATCGGGATCGGCATACGAATGGGGATCGGGATAGGGACTTGAACCCACATCTATCATGTTTCAAGCAGTAACTATATACACACGTTGCACTATTTCTATATTCAAAACTCTCTAGCGAACCAAGCGTTGCTATGGGTTGCCAGAACATCAATGCATCCTCTATTTGGAACACACTGTGTTTAAAAACAGTGTGTTATTTTCAGTATGGTTAAAACGGAATTTACTTAGAAGGGATCGGGATGGGGATGGGGATTGGGATGGGGATCGGGAATGCCAAACCCCAGACTTTCACGGGATATGGGTTCTCACAGTAAACATGATTTGCTTGAACCCACACATTTCATCTTTCAAGCAGTAACTATATAGACACATTCCACGATTTGTACCGTTCTAAAATCCACCAGCGAGTCTTGCTGTATACATGAATTTGAAACACACTGTGTTTTAAAACACTGTGTAATTGTCACTGCAAAACACTACTTTGAAATATCTCTCAGGCAAAGCTCGAGTACGAGCGACACGTGGCGCTGAAGAGCAAGGCGTCCAAAAGCAAAAGGAGCCTGCACAAAGAACGCGTGAAAAAAGAAAATGTGCGCGCCAAGGTGAAGTGGGACGACTGGGAGGTTAATTTAACTTGGGTACACACGCTGAACTGCAAACTGTGTGCTGGAAACGTCATAAATCAGCTTTGAATGCATGTCAGTTCACCAAAATAATGTATATGTCAAACGCAATTACTGGGGCATAACTCATTCAAGTAAACTGCAATCCATTCCAAACACATTTATGAATGCCTACAAGCACAAAGTTTGCAGTTTACCATGTGCATGCGCAGATGTAGTAAACTTCTTTTTAAGTTCTCTCTACATGAAACAGTAAACTTAGCGTTGTAAACTGCAGGACGATGATGACGACTTCATCACGCCGCGGTACAGTCAGACCGCCAAGTCGCCACCGAGCGCAGTGGACGTGGAAATGGAAAGGCGGAGGAAGGAAAATGCCAAGAGACTGGAGGAGCAAACGAGGGCGCTATCTGCACAGGTCGCTAAAGTGGTACGTTTAAATGACCGTTTTTGGCATTTTCAAAAGAAGAGTTTGCATTTACAGTAGCACTTTCTTGTATACAGCAAGTGCCAGTCATCCGCTGCAACAACAGCAGCGTGCGCCGCTCTCGCGTGAATGCCACGAAGCAACTGAAACAGCTTCAGGATGGCCAAGTGGACGAGGACGATCCACAGAAGGACAAGGACTGGGTGGAGGACTTCACCCAGGAGGATGATGAACAAGAGGTAGCTTACGATTCGGACCCCTTCGGTTTGGATAGTTCCGGATCGTGCATAATTGTGACTTTCCCATACATTTTCAGTTACGTGACAATCTCACATACCTCCCGTAACTCAGGAAATGAATCCGTTGGGGCCGCGCGGCCGCGGGCCCAACGACGGGTCGCAAACGCCATCCGATGACGATGAGCGGTCGCTGGCGGTGGCCCAGTCAAAGACTGAAAAGCGCCCGAGCAAGCTGAAAGTGGCCGGGAAAAAACCGAAAAAACCGGTGACAGTCACACACCGTCTGCAAGTAAATGTAAACTGTTGCTTGCCTTGCAATTCGTACAATATCATGATAAAACGGTTAGCCGGAAGGCTACCTGTATTTAACAGGATATTTACAAACGTGCATGGCTGGAAACAGTATACTGGACAGTTAAGACGGTGTGTGAGTGACCTCAGATTACCGGCGATGTGAGCCGCGTCGGCGTCGGAGGCCGGCCGAGCGTGCTGATTCCGGCTGAGAAATCGGAAGAATTCTGGGAGAAGTTCCACGAGCTGTTCCAGAAATACCCGCTGTTTGTTTCTGTTTGTATTTTTTTATCACACAAGTAAATGGACGTTGTGAACACGTACATTACTCACAGGTGCTGGAGCATGAAGGAGTGCACCAAGTACGACCTGCATCACCCGGAAAGGCAAACGAACGTTAGTTGCAGTTTACCGCTTACTTTCATTTGAGAGTTAAAGATTCCTTTCTGTAACCATTCTTTCATTTCTTTTTTCAGCGGTCCGATCACCCGGCGGTGAACAGGTCGTGGAACAACTTCACGAGGGAGAGCTACTTCGAGCCCCCGTACGACAACTACCCCGACAACAAGATGTGGTTGACCCGCGAGGTGGCGAACGAGTCCGCCAAAACAAACCAGAACGCTCTGGTGGCCCGCCGCGGCATGTTGCAGTCGATGTGGGACACGAAAAAGCGGCAGTTCAAGGTTAACCATGTTTTAGACTTCTCAGTTTACAGTTGACGAGTACTGCTGTGTCAAATTTCTGTATGCCGTTTTACGGCAAGTGCGGGAAATGTATCTGTTTCCCTTTTCTGGCAAGTGCAAAACATTTCGCAGTATTTGTTTTTGTGCAAGTGCAAATAGCTTTCAGTTTCCGTTTTACAGCAAGTGAAAACAATCTTTTACTTTCAGTTTCAAGTAAGCAACTTTGTTTTACACCGTACACGTAACACTGTTTCACTGTCCTTTCAGAGAGCGTTGACCCAAGCGCGCATACTTTACGGCGGCCGTCTGAGCGGCGTGTCAAACAAGGACCTCGGGGCGCACTACTACAAGAAGATCATGGAGCTCAATTTCGCGACTCTGAAGCACATGGACTACTATGCAGACGAGTCCGGTGAGTTTACCCTTTCCGGGCCATGTAGATGTAAACTTCGCATTTGCATTACGCAAAAATGGTACAACTACTCAGTGTTTCCCGACATCGTGGAACGCCTGCGCAGTCAGGGCCGCACCGCTGAACAAAAAGCCGCCATTCCGAAAGTGGAGCCAGGAGAACTGCCCCAGGTTGATTCAGATAAGCCTTGCGTCAGTGAATTATCACAGTTTGGGGAACAGTACTCACCTTTTCAACACATTTATTCAGATCAGCCGGCGCGAGCTGGGGCACTACGCGTGGAAAATCGAGTTGGACAAGGTGCGAACCGACTTGAAGGCGGACATCGTTTTTACCCTGGTGCACCAAATGCGGCAATCGGAGGCCCAGGCTATGCAACTGGCGGAAGAAATGATCCAGTTCTCCACCATGCCCATGATTGTGTTCAAAGACGGAAAGGCCAGTAGATGTTGGTTTACTGAAATGTATCATTTAATGTTGTTTTTATGTTTGTACGTTTGTAGCAGTGGTTGTGCACTTTACAGCGACCGATTGGCGCCGGGCAATGCAAGTTTACTGGCACAACGTGTGCCAGGGAAACTTCTACATCATGCTGGGCAAAATGGTGAAAACCACGTTCACGCCGGAGAAATTTGAGCCGCAAAGTATGGCGGTGCAACTCGTGGATTACCGAGTGAAACAGGCTGCGAGTGCCGTTCCCCCCGCGCCAGGGACGGTGCAAACGGTCGATAGCCCACTGCCGGAGGACTTTCACGAGGCGCCCGACATGGCGCAGGACAACGCGCCCATCATGGCGCAGGACAACGCGCCCATCATGGCGCAGGACAACAACCAGGTGCGAGTTGCATGAATGTAACAGGAAAATTGTAAGGAGTGAAGAAAAATGTACTTTGTGTTAACGTTAAAGTGTAATAGTAAATTGTTTTTGTTAAGTGTTATGTTTTGACCATTTTAGTTTTATTTCCCGTTTTTAATATACACTTTTTTACATTGCCGTAAACACCGCCAGACATGCCGCGTGCACGAGCCGCTGACAAACCCCCAGTTTCACAGCGTGCTGCAACAGTGCGCGCCCATTATCGACAAGATGGACGTTGCAGCGATCCGTGCAATGCGCCAAAACATGGAAAGTATGCTGTCGCAGTGCACCCAATCGGTAAACTATTCTTTATTGTCATGTATTCAGTCAATTCTACCATATCTTTCAAATGTGCTAATTTGCAGAGCACAAGCGTGAATGCGGACAGCGTGAAGCGCAGCAAACTGCCCTGCATTTGCTCGTTCATCAACAACATACGGTTCATCGGCGTGGTGCAGCAGGAAATCGGCGTCATCAACACGCTGCTGAAGGCCGATCTGAACAAGTTCTGTGACATGATCGAGGACTTCATCATGAACCAGGTTATTTGATTGATAAACATTTTGTGGATGGAGTGTGTGTGTTTTCGGGACTGTTGCCTTGAACGTATCTCAACGTCACCACTTAAAAGTAGGAAAAAGTAATTTACTTGAAACGTTTCGTAAATGATGTTAACTTTTCGTAGGAATCGGCCCATACTGGAACGACCGGTTTGCCGATCGTTGCGGCTCCGCCTGCCAATCTGTCTGGCAGTGCGCTGCTCGAACGCCGCCGCCGCAGGACCAGCGGGCTCATTGTGTTGCCCCTCGCCGCGCGGCAAAAGAACGCGGAAATGGACTACAACGTCACGCCGGTGCAGGTGAGTATAACGGTGGTGTTTCATGATGTACGTAAACAGCATGTAACTAACAACCCTGTACTAACTACTAATGTTACTTACATCAGAAAACAAAGCCGGGCAACTTTGCGTTTCCGCAGCAGGAGGTGAAAGTTGCCGAACCGGACCAAGATGACAGTCTGGTACAATACCTGGCTGAAATTGTGAGGATTGCACTCTTTCTTTTGTGTCAACAAACTACTTAAGATGCATCTTTTGGTAAATTGAAAATGTGTAATTTAAAAGATTTACTTCTTGTTACTTTTGATGAAATCCAATTTACACATTCTTATACATATTTCGGTAAATCAGTGTGCACAGTGGTACTTATTTGTAGTAGTGCATTTCTTTATGATTATGATAAAGTGACATATCTTACTTACAGCCGACGCAACAACTGGACCAACTTGCCGGGTCTATGAAAAAAGCCAAGAAATCCGTGCCGACGGAAAAGGGCAAATTGCCCACCGTGCAGAAATTGCCCACTCCGCAACAGCACGTGCAAGCACCGAGTTTGCCGTACACGTCACCGGTGAATGTGAACACAGCGACGACCATCGCCGCACACTTGATGCAAAGGCAGGCTTCCGAGGTTGCCCTGGCTGCCAAGCTTCAGGCGACCCGGTTTGAGGTGAAGCACTTGCAGCAAGCCCTGCAAAACGTTAACGTTAGTAAGACATTTCATTACTTCTTCATGTGCAATACCATATGCAAATTGAAATTTCTCATGTATATTTGCAGTCGTGCCACCAGGTGGATGCCACTGAAGATGGCATCACGTACTCGTTTGTGGCATCGCAGGCGCCGCAGCGGCAGCATCAACAGCTGCAGTATGCCGAGGTGACTGACAGTTTCTGTTTTTTTTTCCTACTTATAATTCAGTGTTAAGAAGCAAGTAAATTCTATCCGCTTTTTTACAGCCCGCTGAAATGGACTGCGAGAACGACGATGGCGTCGTGCTGCCGCAAAGTGCCCAGAAACGCACTGGCCAGCGTGTACCGGACACAGAATGTGCTGCGAAGCGGTACCGCCTGACAGTAAGTTTCTGTCTGCAGTGCTTCTGTTGTACAACTTTGTTGCCATTATAAAATGATAATATAAACTCAGAATCAGACTGCTGCCAGTTCCCCGGCCAGCGCGCGCAAAAGTGCAAAGAAGAACGAGCAAGCGGCTGCCGGGACCGAAACGGTTAGGATAGAAAATTGCTTCGATATTTTGCTTCGTACTGTAATCTATGTTTACAGTATGAAAATGTGCAGACAAGCGAACCGCCGCCGACCAGTGAACAGCGCCGTACCGTGCCACAGCCCATCCGCCAATCGCGCGCCGGTACGACGCCGCGCAATTGCCCTTTGGATGAGGAGGGCTACGCAAAACGGCTGGCGGTACGTCTTGGGTTCAATTGTGGTTTTCGGTGTTGTACATGTTTCTATGTGCAGTGTCTACTAGACTTTAGTATTTCTACAGTAATTGATATGTACAGTTCCCCAGTGTGCATATATATATATCTGGGAAACAGTTGGAAACTTTTCTATAAGTTTACCATTACAGATGTTCATAGATGTAAACTGTTTACTTCTTTTTAACAAATAGAACGGTATACTAAAATTGCACACATTCTCAGGCGATCAATGAAGACTATTATGAGGAACTGGAGGATTTTGATGATTGAAATGTGTTTTTTTTGGTAATGTGAAAGGGGCGTGTGCCTCTGTGCATGTTTACCCCATGTGCATGTCAGCAGTATTCTACATGTTGACTTTCCACGATGCTCCAGGGGATTGGGTAGACTCCTCTGGAGCGATTGATAGTTCTTAAAAATAAAACACATGGACTAGTGGTTTCAAAGGTGAAAATAGATAAACAGTTATGGAAATTGTCGAATTTGAGTTAAAATTAGGGTCCACATGCACACTGGGTTTACATGCACAGAAGGCTTCAGTCATGTGAAAGTGCTGAAAGTAGTGAATACATTTTAATGCAGTTTCTTATCATTTTACATTTTCATACAGTTCCTTTTTTTGTAACATTTCAATCATTCGCAAATTATCACATTTCAAAGTGAAAACGTTATGTACTTTTTTAGTTTCTTCCGTTTACAATTGTCAAATTTCGCATTCTGAGATAGGTAAACAAGTTTTAAATTTTGCTCAAAAGTGTAACTCTTGTCAACAGCAATATAGTCTTGTTTTTGTTTTTTCTTAGTTTTTGTTACAGCGAGAAGGAGAATGATTTCTTTTTACAGTTTTAGATTTAAATTGAAAATTGGCGAGTACAAAGTTTGGATTTTTTTTTGTCGCACTTCCTTTCTTTTTGTCGAAGCAAGAAGGAGAATGATTTCTTTTTTTACAGTTTTAGATATACATTGAAAATTCGCGAGTACAAAGTTTGGATTTTATTTTGTCGCACTTGCATTTCTTTTTGTCGAACTTCCATACAAATCACGTGTCCATGTAATTTTTAATTTTTCTATCCGTAACAACATGATGAAATCACGCAATAAATCTGTTAGGTAGATTTCAATTTGTAAATTGAAGTAAAAAGTAACAAAAACGAATTATTAACAGTCACGATAAAAAACGAAATATCAACAGTCACGAAAAAGAACAAATGTTAGCAGACACACACAAACGTAATTGTCACGTCTAAATTGTCTACGTTTCGCAACAAAGATACGTTAGGGAATTTGAAAAGTCAAAAAAAATTAGTTTACTGCTCACCTGATAAGTCTCGGGGAATAAATCCTTCCTTATTTTTGGCTGTACGACGCGTCGCGAGTCGCATACGACGCGTCGCGCGACGAAAGCGACGCGTCGCATAATCGTCACTTCCAGTTTACCCAGCTGTGTCACATTCGTGTGTAATCGTGCGACGCGTCGCACTTTTGTGACTTGCCGAAACCACTAACCCCAGAAAGTGAAACACCAACGTAAACTAAAGTACACACGTTGATCAAAAATGTAAACCGACTCGCGACGCGTCGCGTTTCAGTTTACATTTTTGATCGACGTGCCGTGTTGGTAAACTAGCGTGTACAGCCACAATGCCGTCATGCACTCTCCACTGGAGAGACTGACGCAAATGTTTGTAGGGCAATACGTCTGCCGACTTTAGATAGCTGAGTGGCCCTGGGGGTAGATAGATAACTGCAGCATTTAAGGGTAACTCCACCGTCCCCCCTCCAACCCCCGCCAGACTGAACCCCTGATTTAGACAGCAAGAAAGAATTGGGAGCAAAGCATAAAAGGGGATTTATCGCCAGCACATTTTAACACCTTTGCTTTTATTCGATGTAGGTACCTATATAAAGGCTGCCCTAAAATTAACTTATATTTATTCATTTGTCCTCAAAATTGATCATCTGGAGTGGCGATTTCACCGTATTTTCACAATTTCATATTATCATGGTTGGCGCTTTTTTGGCGCCATTTAAAATGCCAGCGCCAGGCGCCAATAGCGCCACCGGCAAATGGCGCCAAGCGCCAAAAGCGCCATGGCGCTTTCGCAGACCCCAGCGCCAAGCGCCAATGGCGCCAGAGCGTTTTAGCGCCAAGCGCCAAAAGCGCCATGGCGCTTTTTGCTTTGGCGCTAGCGCCAGGCGCCAGCGCCATGGCGCTTTTCCATCACTACACTGCATAGACATCATGTATTCGCTGTCGCTGCTGTAGGCTAATATTCTTTGTTTGTTTTTTGCACTGTATCTATCCTTTTTATCCAGAGGCGAGTTATTCGAGGGAGGGAGTTATTTTTGCCTCACCCCGCCAACAGGGGGAGTTATTCAAGGGGGGGGGGGTTATTCGAGGGGGGCTTATTCGATGATTTGCAGTATGTAAGTATATAGACGCTTATATTTTGCACTTCGAGAAAAACCTGGGTGTTTCGAGGAAATGCGGTATCCATTATCTGACCCAAAATTCCTAATCCTTAGCTACGATATTGCTAGACCACACAATTTGCACATGTGCCGCTGTTTCGGTACGCATTCTCAATCACTTTCTGTTTCTTTCTTCTTTTTCAAAAAAGTAACATCGGGTTGTGTGAAATTTTTTTACGCTTTTAGTACCCGGGTATTTCCGCGGGGAAAGCGCGAATAAAGCGTAGGGGTATGTTATGAAAGTGTAAGCGTAAGCGTAAGTATAGATACCCATTTACCCGGGTATTTCGGGTAAGCGTAAATACGCTTTCACAACTCTGGTTACTAGTGAGACAGCGTATGCTTGAGCGATTAACTTGGATTAACGCAAGGAAAATCAGACCAAATAGCGCCTGAAGTTTGGGATTCACATTGTAGACCATAATTGTTTGTTGATGATGCAGTATGATTTTTTGCTTTCTGGAATCGAGCATTTGGGCAGACAAGTTAGGCATTTGTTAGGCGACATTTGTTATTTCAAGGGAAAGTGTGATGTCTTTTCATGATTTGATAATACAATGATGTTGTTCCGAATTTGGTCAAAGTACCGAACTTTTCACAAAGTACCTATATGTAAAAACGTTAAGTATTTTATGTTTATTCACCCCTGAATATGTAAATTAGTTTTTATACATTTACTCATGAGCAGGGTTGGCAAAATCTCAACAAAAAAAAGTAAAATAAAAATAAAATGGAAAATTGAAGAATAAAATAATATAAAATAAATTAGAAAATTAATAAAATACAAATACAATATTACAGAGATTCAAAGTTTTGTAAAATTTTAGTAATATTGCACAAAAATTTGAATTTTTGAACAAGTTCAGTAAAATTTTACAAAAACTTGAATGTCTGTAAAATTCTGTAAAAAGTTTTCTATTCTGTTGCTGAAGTTTCTAGCTGCCAATTTGCAGAACTGGTGCCATGTTGTTGCTTTCGTTGTGGTGATTAAAAATATTTTTGCTCAAAATTGCAAATTTTCACATATTTTTATATATTTGAACCTTTAAAAATCACTAATTCATATAATTTTTCACATTTTCTTTGTTCCATACCTCCAAAAAGCCTATACATTGAACCCCCAAGCTGCCCCACCCCTAATTTTTTTGTTCTTACCCCCTAATATTTGGCCCCGAAAAAATGTAATGGTGTCATCGCGCCATTTGTAGGCACTGCGCCATGGCGGGATTGACGTTGGCACCATTGTTTGCTACAGTATGAGTGAATGAGCTGCACCCAAGCTGGTCTGATGCATTCAATACAAGTAGAAAAGCAAAAATGATATAAGGCATTGACTTCTCAATTTTACATCAATTCCAAAAAGTTAAAAAATACACGTCGTGCTACTTGTTATTACATTTAAAGATTTATGTTGCATTCTCTGTAGGTGGTCCTTTGGACAATGGGTTTGCTCGCTACAAGTTCAACTGGTTTACCTTTGTGTACACATTTTTCGACAATTTTTTTTTGTAAATGTTGCTCACCAAAATTGAGGTCACCATGATTGCTTCCTTGCGTCTGAATTCCTTTGCCTTTGGAAGTGTAGAATACCTAACGTATATTCTCGAATAAGTCCCCCCTCGAATAACTCCTCCCCCTCAAATAAGTCCCCCTTTCCTTTGTGTGAGGAAAAAATAACTCCCCCCTCTAATAACTTCCCCCACTTTATGAATGGAAAAATTTCACAACATTTCACATTTATAAAAAATGATTTATGTATTCATTTTGTAAATATATGTATTATCTTGCAGCTAGAATTCACTAACATTCATTTCGCTGCTTGAATTGTGAAGTTTGTATTCCTACAAGTGATTTATGTTACCAAACTTACCCCTTCTGTGCAGTCAATTAATCATACATTTTACTGAAATTTCTGACTAAAAAATAACACCCCCTCCCCTCGAATAACTCCTCCGACTCGAATAAGTCCCCCCTCTTAAATTCTGACGAGAAAATAACTCCCCGGGGCACGTATTCGAGGATATACGGTAGTTGCTAAACTCAGTGACCTGTTGTTTGTTATACAATTTTGAATAAGTCAGATATGAATAGGTACAGATGTTTGGTGTTCATGCATTAAACTCAGGGGAAATGTAAATACCCCAACAAACCTTCTTGAATGTCAGATGTAACACTGCTATCAATTGATCTTGCTAACTCTGTTGCAAAATCATTCAATTGTTTATGCAAATCTGTGAAGCATAAAAATATTTCACTTGCTCTAAGTTAATGATGGAATAGCGCCAGCGATGGTTCACTTAAATGACGTCATTAATCCCTGGCCCCGTTTTTCACTATTGGCATTGGCCGCCATTCCCACCCAGGCCCCCATATCGATGCAGGATTCCATTGTTTGTGGTGCCAAAAGGCCTAATTACGAGGGTGCTGTGAAACCATTCTCTTTGGCGCCTTCCAGTGCCTGGTTCTGATTTTTCAATTGTGCCATGGCACTATTGGCTCCTGGTGCCATTTTTTCTGGCGCTTGTCCATCACTTATCAGAGTGCACTTGATTTAGTTTTTCAGAAGCTTTGATGGCTGGTTTGATGGGTAATGACTGTAATTCTTTATGCAAATGTGCATTTGTATCTGCGCACTTAATGCACACACTATGCCTGCTCCGTAGTGCTTTTGGCTTTGGGTAATGCGATTGTGATTTACACTACCGTGCAGAATAGTTTGGACTTTTCACCATAGAGAAATGGGGGCAGCAGGTTCATCACACTTGAACCTTGATAAAATTTGATGCTGTTCGAGTATGTTGGGGTTTGAGTTTGTAGTTAAACTCGGCAGACATGAAAGGAATCAGTGATTCGGCCCTTACGTACCGATTTTAAATTTCGTTAAAATTGTTAAGTTAATTTTGAATTTGAATGAATGCATTCCAATCGATTCATGGTAAATCTTATTCAATCCGACGTTTTATGCGAGAACAGGATAAACTGAACACGCATATTGACATATGAAAGCAGATAACAAGGTATTTTATTGTAACAGCTCGGACAAATTCCAACAACAAAGTACGTATGTGTGCGTGCGATAGAACAAGGGAAGAACGACCCTGTACACTGTACACCACTAGCTAAATCTGGATCGTTTTGAAAATCTAAAAATTGCTCTGAATAACATAAAATGCTCACTATGTTCGTATTAATAAGAAATTATCGTATATTTATCAAGTGTAGATCTTAAATTCAAATTTCGACGGTGACGTTCACTTATCTAATTGAAAAATTTGTTGATGGTCATCCCTACGCATGAAATACGAGTGTCAATAACAATGAAATTGGGTTAGAATGGCACTTGTACAAAAATTCGTTAGACCATTGACTCGCATAATGTCTGCCGAGTATATGACAAAAAAAATTTGTTGGCTTGATTGATCCCCCACACCTGAGTTAAGGGGGGTGTATAAAAAGGTGTTCAATAAAAATAAAATAAAATACGACAGATAAAACATCACCAATAAATACAGGGTGCGGCAATTTAGACGGACCCCATAAAGTTTTTAATAACTTGTCACTTGGTAGTCGGATTAACGTCCTCCTAACTCCTAACGTATCCAATACAAACTTGGACATGAGCCAGGTCCCTGGTCCGCAAAATTCCAATAAAAAAAGAAAATTCATCTCCACAATAGCGCATTGAGGCTGGAAAAATGCCAGCAGAAAGCGCCTACTCCAATCCTTTGGCACCGCCAGACGCTGCAGAGTGAGTGTTTACGCTTTGCGTATGGTGCTGAATTTTATTTGCGATACCCTTTCTCACATATCGATGCTTAAAAGCACTGCGATAGTAAACATTCGAAAAATTTATGGTAACTACTCGACGCAGTCCGACCCCGTCAAAGTCAAAACCACTGCGAAATGAGGACTTTCGGAAGCTGTTGGCCACTCCGCGACCCGCTGGCAGCGCGCCAAGCGCCGGGGATTCTCTAAAATCGCCCACGCGCGCGTCAGCGATCGAGTTTGTGTACATTTATGGTGTTTTGGCTCAGTGCCAAATTTCATTTATTCGTTTTTCAGTGTTGGGAAAAAGGGAAAAACCACTGGCGTGGTTCGAAAAAAGACCGCTGGCAAGTCGAAAAATGAGGATGAAGATGAGTTGAAGCGGATTTTGAAGAACTATCGCGATCGGGTTCGATTTTTTCGTCTTTTTACGTGCGAATGTAGTTGGACATTGTGTGATTGTATAAATGCATTAAATTGGTTGTTTTTATTGGGTAATTTATATTGAATTCTGAATCTGTAAGACGACTGAGGAATGCGGTAATCTCTCAAACCCATAAAGAAGTATGGAATAAATGAAATGCGAATTTTGCGCATAGTTTCCGAAATTTGATAAGTTTAAGATGGTTTTCAGATAATTTTGAGCTGTAAAACTTCTGAGACGTCATCTGAGAGTATCACAACATGTAAACTTGTAAAAATATTCTTGGGTTTGTTAGAATAGTATTACGTGATCCATTCAATAATGTCAGAAATTCTAGTTTTGTTCTGAGTAGTTTTAAGCAACATGATTTAGTTCTCAAAACAGTCTGATATAAGACTCTCATTAAATAAATCAGAATTTTTTAATTTTGAAAAGAATCAAATATTGTCCCCCCAAAAAGGTGTATTCATACAAAAATAAATTCCACCCATTTAACCCCCCCCCCCATCCCCCAGGCAAAAGAGCGTCGTGAAGGTGAAGAGAAAACCGTGGAATCTCAAGGCGACATGTTGAAACTTCAAGCGACCGCCGGATATCGCGCAGTGGCCCCAGACGACTCTTTGGGTGCGGCTGAACGCAGAAAACAAATGATCCACGAGTCTAAATATTTGGGCGGTGACATGGAGCACACGCATTTGGTGAAAGGATTGGACTATGCGCTGTTGCAGAAGGTTGAGATTATTTGAAGGGTGTGCTTCTAAAAGTACCGATCTACAAAAAATCGATTTTGAGATAATCGCGATTGAAAGTTTGGAGCATGCAATACCCATACATGGGTATTGGGTATCGGAATTTTGGGTAAGGGTATTTCGGCCATATTGTTGGGTATCCACATGCATGGGTATAATCATTGATTATACACATAACACTAGCTATATAAAATTTAGGGAATTGTATTTTTGTAGTACAGTACATTTTAAAGGAACAAATTGGTAAAAGCGTGTAGATCGGTATTTTTTAAAGCACAAAATCAGAAAGCTGTAGATCGGTACTTTTACCCATAATAAAAAAGCACAAAATGAGTTTTTGCGCAACTTGACACCGATCTGACATCGGTGCTTTTAGAAGCACAAAAAATAATGTGCAGATCGGTACATTTAAAAGAACAACTTTGAAAAAAGTGTGTAGATCGGTACTTTTAAAGACACAAAAGCTGAAAAAGCTTGTAGATCGGTACTTTTAAAATTTCAAAAACTGTATTTTGCGATTTTTTTTGCTTTTTTCGACCCCCCATATCTCAAAATTGAATTTTGCACCCCCCACATATTATATATATTTTTGAAGCGCATTTTTATGGGGACCCCAAAAATGGTCCTAACTCAAATTTGAAAATTTTTTAGATCGGTACTTTTAGAAGCACACCCTTCATTTTTCTTTTTTTTGTGATGTTGAGTGGGTCTTGTGTTTGGCAGGTTCAAATGATATTGTATTGGTGAGTTGTCAATATTTTAATGCCTGTTATCGGTATCCAAAAGTTCAAATGACGGGAAAGGTATTTGTACCGAACAATTCAAATGTCAGGATCAGGAATGGGTGGCGTTTTTTCAACGTGGTCATTGAAAAAACTTTTCTTTTTCCCAATCCTAGACAGCATCGGCATCGAAAAGCCAGTCCCTAGTCATTGGTGGGGATAATGTGCAGGAAAAATGCATAATTGTCACTTAGCTACTTTCCACCTACTTTTAGCGATTTTTTTCTCTTTTTTCTGCTATACATTGGGAAAGCCTATATATTGACGCTCGCGTAGCCCCCCCCAACCGCCCCAAAATTTTTTCAGCTATCTATCCCTCCACAGGGGCGATTTATTATCTATATGAATCCCTGCGGGGGTCCAAATCTACAAAACCCCTGCCGCAACCGCCACAACCCCCAATTTTTTCAGCTATCTATCCATCCTCAAGAGTTCATTCTATCTATTTGCACCCCAAATCTACAAAATCCCCGAGTTAAATTTTAAATTTTTCGTTAAAGTTATCTCATTTTGCAGGTGCGCAGCGAAATCACTCACATTGAACAGGAAGATGAGACGCTCGAGTCAGCTTTTCAAGCGCATCACAATGAACAGAAGGAGGTTGAGTCACAGATTAAAAACCCTTTGGGTATGTTTGCGTTTAGTGGTGACAATTGCGCGCGTGATATCTGATAATAACAGTAATGGATGATAAATGAAGACTTTCATTCCAAGAGTGCAGAAGTCTAGAAAGTTTAATTTTCAAAATCGAATCGTAAAGTTTGGCATGGCATGTTTGGTGCACCCCAGGGCCCAGAGTAGGGTTCAAATGGGATTGACTCTTCGGGATCAGGATTGCCTTTTTGTGATTTCGGGATGGGGATTGCGGTCACGGGATCGGGATTGGTTTTCTGAGTTTTCGGGATCGGGATCTTCCCGGGTTTCAGGTCTCGGGATCGGGATTTTGAAAAATGTTCTAATATACATTTTTTAAGTAATTTTTCTGTTTCCCCAAATTTTCCGGGTTCGGGATCCCGGTTGGGGAAGTTTTTCGGGACCGGGATTTGAAAATTTTCGGGATCGGGATTTTCAGATTTCGGGATCATGACCGCTGAATCCCGGAAAGTTTCGGGATCGGGATCCCGTTTGAACCCTGCCCAGAGCGAAGCTGATTGCGCCACTGGTCCGCAATGGGGAAGGGGGGGGGGGCAACCGCCACAAATCGCCCATCTATCTATCCCGAGACAATATTTTTGGGCTAAAATCCCCACAGCAGTTTACCAAATCCTGGCAACCCCAATCCGAATAAACCCCCCCCCTCGCAGCCCGTTCGATCTACCACACGATCTTCGGCGGGGGTCCCGCCGCGGGCACCTCAGTAGGAGCGAACGAGTTGTTCGCGCCCAGACGCATGGCTTACGTCATGGATGTGGAGGACGAGTTGGCCGAGGATATTCCCACTACTTTGATTAGGTCCAAGGCTGATTGTCCCCAGGATGAGGTCAATTTTTTTGGGGGGGGTGGCTTTTTTGTGTTGTTGTCGCTTGTGTATGAGTGCGTTATATTGGGGGTGACTTTTTCATGGTTGTTTTCACTTGCGCAAACTCTATATGTCAACTGATTGTTTTGGGAACTGATCAGTTGGGTATTTTTGTTGAAAAACGTATTTTTGACGCTTTCAGAATTGTTTGTGTAACTTGCGCTCGTCAAAAAAAGAATTCTGAGAATAGCACATTCAAAAGCACGTTTTAAAAATTTCAGTTTCCAGGGAGTCTGCATCTTGAGTTTTATCTTGAGCCTACGCAAGCCCTTTTTTCTTAAAAATATTTCCAATGTCCGATAGAAAACATATTTTCTGTAAAATTTATTGTTACAGCTGTATTTGTTGTTTTCGAGTTCATTTTCGAGCGCTTATTCACCGAAAAAGATCTTCAAAACAGGAATCACCATGTGCCCATTAGAATAACACACCTCAAACACATCTCAGACATCAACAAACCTCAACACGAACGACGTGGTAATCCAAAAATTGACCCAAGTCCTGTCATACCTGCGCGCGGACAAGCGCAAGCGGCGTACGGCCACTACCGCGCCGGAAACGGCCCCCAGCGCCATCTACGACGACGTCGGCGAATACGAACCGTCGCGGGAACGTCGGAACGCCGCCCAGACGGCCGGCAGGGACGAAAGCAGGTGCCACTTCCAGACCATGTAAAATGCCCTGTAGTGTGGAAAATGTGTTGCAAAGTGTCTTAAGTCGTGTGAATGTCCTGTAAATGACTTGACTTTGACTTGAACTCCTCGACTTTAGACACTTTGCATGACATTTGACATTTCACAGGGTATTTTACAGACTCTGGGAGTGCCCCCCAGGAGATCGGGCAATTATTTTCCCGATTCGGGTAGAAATCGCGACGAAAGGCGTGATAATCGGGAAAGTCGGGAGAATAGAGACAGGCGCGGCGCGGCTTATGATGGCAGGAGGGAACGGGAAGACAGGGAGAGATATGAGAGGCGTTCTGGCAGGGAGCGCAGGGATGTGAGTGACTTATTCTGAGAAAATATCGTAGTAAAATCTATTACTCAATCGAGATTGATCAAATATCAATACAAATGAAACGTAAATACGCCTGGATAGATAGTTTCTTCCGTGTATCTCTAAACCTTCAATTCAATATTTTAAACTGTCAATTCCTTCTAGGGTGCCCCCAGTGGCGTTGCCAGGATTTTTGAGCGGGGGGCGGGGCCGGATTGTTTACGGAGCCCGGCGAACGCGGGGAGGCGGCGCCCCCCCTCCTAAAATTTGACCCCTATAGTAGGGAATTGGCGCCATGGCGCCGGCGCTATTCGTAGGCGCCGCGATATGGCGCCATTGGCGTCACATACCGCTGTAAATGTGTGTAATTTACATACATTTACAGCGAGATGGACACAATTGAGTGCATTTTAACCCAGCTTGAGGCAATAGCGACCTGTGAAGAAAAATGCCTGTAATGTGAAGCAAAAATGTGCGCTTGCGCGCAAAAGTTTTGAAAATAGACCCCGAAATCGTTGCACGAGAACACATTTCCTTACATTTCCATGTCTCACCCCGGAAGGGGGGGGGGGCGGCCGGCCCCCCCTGGCTACGCCACTGGGTGCCCCCACGTGTCAATATCTCTAACCGCGTTGTTCGATATCGCCTACGATTTAGTACGTATTTAGAAACTATTTACACACCATGCACATCTTCTGAGTATAGTGTTTTTTATAAATCTCGAGTCCAATAAATTTTTTTAAATTAAAGGAAGACCGTCAGCGTCGTGAGGTTCCAGCTAAAGCAGAGGCAGCGCGCGACACAAATAAGTTCGTTTTCATTTATTAATTATTATTTTTTACTCTTTTTTGGCGTTGATTCTTTCGACAACTGTGTGGTGTTTACACTAACTTGTTTCGATGAAGTGACGTTTTACTCTCAAAGCACATTTGGTCCCGTTTTCAATGCGAAGATTGTCAGGATAAATGTAATCTTTGCATTCACATTTCCCAGCACAAATCAATCATTTTCCATTTTTGGCTCTTTTTTCGGTATCCCGTCCGCACGCCCCCTACCCCCCCCCCCCCCGCCAGACCCCGCCGGGAGGACATCCTCAAACTGGACCCCCCTCCCGAGTCGGGGGTGCCCATCACGGGCATATCTTCGAAGGAGCCGATCGGCTACGACGAGTGCTACCCGTCGGGATACGATGAAATGATGATGGGTGGCGACGATGACGATAGTGAGGAGGAGGTCGATTGGAGTCAGATGGATCCGGGCACTAAGAGGGGGCCTGTGGGCAGGAAGGATTTTGAGACTGAGGTTGGGGGTGCAGGGGGGGGGGGCTTTTTCGAGGGAGGGTTAAAGTGGGAATGGTGTTTTTAAACTGCTACAACGTTTTTTTATGTAAAAACGCAAGCATCGAAAGCATTTTTTATAGGAAAAAAACGTTAGTTACAATTTTGACAAAATGAAAAGTATGCAGGTTTCGTCCCTTCTCATGGACCTGCTACCCATATTTATGCGGGAACTCATCAGCATGAACATAAATGGGTACTTAGGCACCACCAAAACACTCTTACAGAAGCACGAATGCACAAAACCTCCAAAAAATATTGCAAAAATTAAACCAACCCTTTGGTGGCCGTGCCCAATGGGACTGCTATTGTTGGAAGCCATGCGAGGTCTTTTGAACTGCTGCCTGTTACCGTTGAAGTCGCCGCGACAGAAAAACGGAGGTTTTCCCACTGTGAGGAAACTTAGAAATAGTACAGGGCATTCAAAACTTGGAAAAATATTATCACGTAGGTACAACTCACTTCCACACTACCGAAGTACTCGAAAACAATCTTCTGCAACCAGAATTATTGTGTAGGCATTAATTGCACACCACAAAATATGAAAATTGCACGTTCACACGCGACGTCGAGTAGTAGCGAGTGGAAATTTTCTTTTTTTAATTTCTTTTCCATGTAAGTACACATTCGTATGCACCAAAAGTCCGGGAAATGTCCAAAAATTATGTATTTACTTGGGGGTAATAAAAGTCAGTGGAGAATAGCGTTGAGAGTCATTTTCAGCCCGTTTTCAGAACCGGCTCCTATTTTCAAAGCCAAATCACGTTTTGTCTCCACAAATTTTTTAAAAAACCCCAGTAAAATACCTAAATCGTAACCCGCCTCTAGCAGCTCATGAAAAGTGTATTTCACAACTGGGACAAATTGGGCATTTGATGTACTTGTCCTAGCAATTCTAATCAAAGCGCCGAAAATTGTATTTCTCTTTAGCATATCTGAAACATTCGAATCAGGCTGAATACACTTCACTACTTTGAAATTGAATAATCTACGTTTGTCGTAATTTCTGAAGACAAGTGTGTTACCATGGAACATAATTTCTAGGTCAAGAAAAGGGCATTTTCCACTGGCCGGGTCAGAGGCCATTTCAAGGGGTAAAGTGGGTGGATAGATGTTATGTAATTACAATGTTATGTAATTTAAAACGGGATAGTTCATTTACAAGTATTGGTCTGTCGGGAAAGTTCTTTCCGATTGCGGTTCGTCTTGCATTGGAGCGTCCTGGATGATCAGTGGGGTTTCAGCTAGGGTTGGCCGATGTTTTTTTTAATGTTTAATAAAAAAACATGACGTCCGAAATGTTTTTTTTTTAAAAAAAACATCGGCCAAAATTTTTAGTACTAAGCACTAGGTATTTTGCAAAATTTTTGCGCGCAAGCGCGCAATTTCACACACAAATTGACATTGGTGGTTGTTTTCATTGGTTTTGTTGCATTTTTAGTATCAAAACATCCATTTCTATGTTCTACCATGGGTGAATAAGCCGACATATGTTGCCGTAATATATAATATTGAGGTAATGTGCTTCCATGTACCTCCACAGTGTGTAACTTCACTCCCAAAGTAACAACCTCCTTTTATAACCTTGTTTGATCACCATTCCGTGCCAAACTTTACCTGAAGTCACGAACATTCGACTAAGGCGATATACAAACAATATGTCGACGAAAAATGGATATTTTTGACACAAATCACCACTTATAATGCTATCCCATGGCTCCACAGCCATTATATGGTCATATTTAACATCACAGAGTATTGCCAGTGTCTGATATACCTATATATGTTGACACTAGGTCATATCTGGGTGCTTTTAAAAAAAAACGTTAAAAAAAAAAAAACGTTTAAAAAAACAAACAAACATCGAGTTAAAAAAAACGTTTTTTTTCCAACCCTAGTTTCAGCTGGGGTATATAAGCTGGAATTTATTCAATCGGAAGATTTTACCGTGAAATTGATTACGTTTAAGTGGACCCAGTAATAATTTGTCTCATAAATGTCCAAAACTTAGCATGCATGCTGGACCGTTTCAGGAGTTTTCGAGTTTTCAGTGAAATTTCAATGTAAAATCATTTGGAAACGTTAAGTTGGAGACATGTAGTATCATCCAGTTTTGTGTAATCAATTTTGCTATAAAGTTCTATTTTTGTATTTGTCATCGAGCCGTAGTTCCAGCTCATATACACCGATTGAAACCTCACGATCCAGGACGGTCCAACGGGAAACGGAAAAAACTTCCCCGACAGCCCAATGGTTCTATACAAAAATCGTTTTGTTGGAAGTTCGTTTACATACTGAAAACTTTGTAATGAAAAACTTAATAGCAATGATGTTGATGAAAGTGTTGAATACAGCACATTGCCAACACTGGTGGCTTACACTAGCCAAAGTTTCATGATCACAACTTAAAGCAGCATTGAGCTAGAGCACCATTTGTACATCAGTACAAAATGACCGAAATTGTAACCCCCCACAGTTCCGCAGTGGGTGGAGCTAGAGGGGTGAAATTGTGGGTGAAAACTCAAAACACCTGATATACTAACGTGTTGAAATTTTATAACCGTAGCTTACCCCTAGCACGAATGGCGAGCACTGCTCGGGGACTTAGCCCGACCATGTATATTCCCGATTTAAAATTTTGTTTTTTTTCTCGCAGGAAGACTACAACAAATGGCGGGCCAAGCGCGCATCCATGCCAAAAAGTGCGTATCAGTATGGCCTGAAAATGTCCGAAGGGCGGAAGACGAAAAAAACTGGCGGTTTGAGAAATGACAAAGACGCTGAAAGGCACGAAAAGCAAAAGTTGGATAGACAGTGGACGCAGATTAGCAAGGTTTGATTATTTGCACGTAGGTTAACACGCGTAAAGTTCGCAAATTGTTGGTAAGGTTGCTGTGAGAAGTGCCAAAATATACAAATGTAAAGTAAAAATGCGTACACAGGGACAGTAAATTCATTCATAGTATTCTGCGTGTCAGTGTGCAATTACCTTCCATTCAGGAAAATATGCAAAATGAAATAGTGGTTATTGTACCTCTAATGTGACCAATTTTCCGGCCCTGGCGATCAGTCACATTTTAACGCCACGTTTTAACCATAAAATACCTAAATGGCCCCACACGCTAGTTGACATCGACACCAAATGTCAACTGGTTCCCTGCCCAATTCAAAGCATGCGTTTGAGCGTCTATCGTCGGCTCGTCAGCAAGCTTTGAATCGGGATCGGCACCAGTTGACATTTGGTGTCGATGTCAACTAGCGTGTGGGGGCCCAATACCGCCTACCGATAAATATGCGTACATTTTTTCACAGATCCTGGCAAAACGGAAAGACATGGAATCTGGGTACGTTTGTATGAAAAAAATTACCGTATTTACTCGAAATACCCCAGGGGGTTATTTTTTCAAAGTTGACATTTTGAGGGGAGTATTTCGAGGGGGGTATTATTGCGCCAGAAATTTCTTTAACTCGCACTAATAATTTGGTGTGTGTAACGTATGCAGACGTAAAAATGCGACAATAACCGCCATATATAAAGTCTATAGACTTATTGAAGTATGTAGATGGCATAAACCCTGTTCTAACATAACACAGTCATTGTTTTAAATTGTGTTCCGCATTGCCTGGTTAACAAACTGCAGCTTTTGTCTTTATGTTCTGTTTACACTTAATTTGAGGGGGTATCTTGAGGGGGTCTATTTATTCATAGCGCTTATTTTGAGGGGGTATTTCGAGGAAATACGGTATATTCGTTCTGTTTCGATCAGAGATTCACAATTTTTTTCGTTTTTGCGCAGCGGCGGCGGGGATGATGCGAAAAGAGCAAAACGTTAAATGAAAATGGCACAAATCAATGGCTTTGTTTGCTTTACTGTTGATGAAATTTTACGCTATGGCCATTTTTGGCATCGAAAACTGTGACTACGCTTTTTCCAGCTTTGCCATCAGGCATTTATATATTTTTGTAAATGTTGATGTCTATCTCCCAAATCTATCACTAGCCCCCCATCCCTAATTTGTCAGCTATTGGCGAAAAAGTGAAGAATTGTTTTGTGGTATCATCTTAAACTATGCCTTTATACCTCTGAAACAGTCAATTTTTGATTTTGCGTTTGTTTTTCGGATGCATTTTCACACAAAAGTCCCCCAAAAAATGTGTGAAGTCAATAATATGGAAATTCGAAAATGTTTTGAAATTTTTGTTTGCTATCGTTAATTAATTTCCTCCGAAGGGTTAAGATCCCATCTAGCCACTCAGATATTGGAAGTCAGTAATAGTAAATACACTGTAATTGCAATTGATGATTAAATTACGATGTTGTATTTATTCAGCTTATCTCCTAAAATTGGAATGAATTGCTTAATGAATGCGTGAAAGTTAAAACTGTTGCCTTTTGATCAGGTGCCACTAGGGTTGGGACGATATGACTTTTCGATATCGATATTCGATATTCGATATTTTTTTCTGAAACTCGATATTCGATATCGATACGATATGGACACTCGATATCGATATTCGATATTAAAAAATGCTCGATATTCGATATCGATATTTCGATATTTTACTTTTGGTATAGCAGGGCATATCTCATTTGGCATATTGCATTTCCATTTGATCACAAACCCAACTGATCATATCTACTGAAAAGTAGATGATACAAATTTTAATGGCACACAATGATCAAAATGAGAAAATGATTTAAAAATGTGACAGATGTGGTAAGGAAAAGGTGCCAGCCCCATTTATAGGTGCCATGCCATGGGGCCATTGATGTTTCCATGGTGTAAGTAGCTATTAAACATACATATACTTTTATGTGAACATCTGAGAGAGCATTTGCACAAGATTTGATGCTGCCGCAAGTGCTGAAACAAAAATACCTGTCATGTGAGAACAAAGTGCGCGCTTGCGCGCAAAATTTGTTAAAATTGCTTATGAAATCGCCTTCTAATAGTGCCATTGCTGGCTTATTTGAAGTCAGGCCCAGGGAGTATAGAATATCGAAAATATCGAAAAAATGGTCGATATTCGATATCGATATTCGATATTTTTTCAAAATTTTCGATATCGATATTCGATATTCGATATGAAAAAATAGTCGATATTCGATATTCGATACGATATATCGTCCCAACCCTAGGTGCCACTCCCAGATCCTGTAAAATACCCTCTTAGGTGTCATGCAAAGTGTTAAGTGCCATTAGTATAAATGTGTAAGATGTGAAATTTCATTATTTGTCTACTGGTGGTCTGAAATTTCTCGTGATTTTTGACAGTGCATGACATTTGACATTTAAAACAGGGTCTGCGAGTGGCCCCGGGTTTCACGCTGCATTAGGTTTTGAAAAAAGAGTCGATGCACCGGTATTTACCACTGATTACTTACCACCGCCATACGAACGTATACGAACCGTTGTGCATGCATGCTGAAGACAAGTTGATACTTTTTTTCTGGGCTGGAATTTAAAAAAATTGTTGGCGGGCAATTTGAAACTCAAAATCACACAGCCATGTCACAAAATGCAGTTTCAATCGCCAAAAGCCCGAGCACAATTCCGACACGTCGAGCGGCAGTCCTACGCAGACGTAGGTAAGTTGATATTGTGTACTGTATTTCTCTGTGCTATGTTTGGCTTCGAAAGCCTTGCTTCAATGCTGACGATTGTTACAAAACCCGTTTTTCCATTACACTTTTTCACTTGTTTTTCCATTTTTCTCCCGTTATTACAAAACCTTGCCCTGCTCGTTCGCGCGTTATCCACTACGACGAGTTTTTTTCGGGTGCATATTTTGTTTGCGTTCTGCCGTCTATTTGGAGCTGTACTGGGTGCCTCTTGGCCTTAGGCATTATTTGTATCGTTGTTCACTTCTTACGGCCACCGGTTTTACATTTTTACACATTTGTGGCATGCTGCCCCCTTACAGCAAAAAATGGGTGTGTGGATGCGCGGTGAAGCGTCGGGAAGTGTATTCACGCTGACACTTCCCGACGCTTCACCAAGCATGCTGGTGCTTCTACACACATGACGAAAATCTCCGTGAAAGCACTTCACGCTTCCTTATATGGCGCTCCCACACACATATACGTACGGTAATTGTGTGGAAGCGCCAAGTGTCTTGCGTGGTGAAGCGTGTGGAAGACACTTCACCGAGATTTTCGTGATGTTGGTGGAAGAGCGTCTGGAAGCGCGCCGCTTCACGCGCATCCAGGTCGCTTCCACATGCTTCACAGATCCATTTTTTTTGCTGTGCATGTTTCTCTTTTGAGCTACACATCGTGTTGCAAGGATTTTATTCGTTTTTTTTCCATCGAGTTCCTAAGAGCCAAAATTGCACCTCTTATTAGAGCATACCTCCTAATAGATGTAATATGATATACCGTATTTCCTCGAAATACCCCCCCCCCTCGAAATACCCCCCCCCCCTCGTTTGACCCCCCCCCCCTCTCGAGACCACTATGAAACAATCACCCCCCCCTCGAAATACCCCCCCCCCAAATTGAGTGTAAAGAGAACGTACATGACAAATACAGCAGTTTGTGTTCTACGTAGTGCAGAACACACGTTAAAACAATGTCGGAATCACGTTAGAACAGTGTACATACCATCTACATACTAATATTAGTCTACAGAACCTTATAAATGGCGGTTTTTGTTGCATTTTTCGACGTCTGCGTACGTTTCAGACGACAATTTCGTACTTGGTTTTCAAAATTTTTCTTGTGAAACAATAACCCCCCCCCCTCGAAATACCCCCCCCCCTCGTTTAACCCCCCCCCCTCTCGGGACCACTATGAAACAATCACCCCCCGGGGGGTATTTCGAGGAAATACGGTAATCAATGGTTATAAATATGTAGATTATTGAACAGCGTGTGAATATTTGGTTCTCAAAAGTATGCCAGGGTTCAATTGGCACATCGGAACTTAGAAACCATTTTAGAAGTGAGAAATAAAAGGTTAGAAGTGTGAAGTAAAAAAATTAAAAGCAAAGTAAATTGAGAAGTGAGAGGTTAGAAAAGTAAAGTTCACATTGCTTTTAACTTGTGATTTCTCATTTCTCTGCTCACTGCTCATTTTACTTTTCTTTAACTGTTTACTTCTCCACTTGCAGAATTGGAACCAGACAGCGAGTACGCATGTAGCCACATATTTAGGCCTTGCTAGCATCTGCCACATAGCTTTTTGCAGTACAGAATCACACCCATGTCTCTGTGACACCACTCTTTCCACCTTTTCCCCGGCCAGGTGCACCAGCTCAAATCCACGCAGCCACCTGGTCAAGACGAGGTATAGTTTGTGAAATAATTCTTCACATGGACGCTTTTTGTACGTGTGCACAGGAAATGTGCCAGTTGATAGTGGCGGCGCGTGCCAATTCACACAGTGTTCACACATTCAAACACATTGGTGTTGCTGACATGACTGCCCCGCAGCCATTGAATAAATCGGTGGTGGCATTTTAGGGGGGTCTTCAGTGTTTGGTGTCATTCCATTCTGTTGTACGTTGGCCGATTTTGATGCCCTTCTAGTATGTTGGGGTTTGGGGTCGGGGGTACAACCAATTTTGTGTTTCCTCGAACAATCCCCCAGTCCCGAGATAAGAGGGGTCTATAGACACGCGGTCAATTTACATGGCCGATCTGCCTAAATGATTTTGAAGCTCGCTAACTCGCCCATTTCTGTGCCGATTTGGATCAATTAGCACTTAATGATCGGAAAAACCTGCACACTCCATTTATGTGGTCAGATATGTGATGTCTAAATCGCGTTTGCCGATTTTACACGGTTTTCTGGCATGGCAAAGAGTTTTTTGCAGTGGTTGGTGGAATGATGTTGTTTTGCATATGATGTGATTAATGTCAAAATTTAGCGATACGGATGTGTTCGCTTAACATACTAAATGGGGTACATTTATCTACTGCCATGCCAAATTTGGAGTATTTTTATGAAGAATTGGTGCTTTGGTAGACAATTGAAATCGTGCGTCTGACGTGGGTCACCCTGTACTTTAGACAGCGGAAATTCATATACCATAAAAAATAGTTCAATCACTGCAGAAGTATGTGGGAGCACATTGGCTGGATATTATGTACTTAATACATTAGCATATCACTAGCTTATTATTACACTGTAGCATGAATAAATGCAAGCTTTTACACTAAAAATGTCACAAAATCCATGAAAACACCACCAATGGTAATGTGTATGGCAAAGTGTGCGCTTGCGTGTCAAAAATTGCAAAATATCTAGTGCAAGTCTATCAAAAATTTTGCGTTTTGATTTTTAAAGTTAAAATTAGTTTCCGCCCTGTGACAAAAAATCAGATTTAAAAAAGTCAGTTAAAACATCAAGTGCCAACCCTAATGCCACCTCCACTTAAAAATACAGGTTTTGGGATGTTTTTGTGCTCATGAAAACAAAAGAATGGCACCCTCCAATTTAATGAAACCTCCAATAAACGGCAGGTAGAGATGACGTTGGGAGTGTGCCAAAATGCCAAAAATGGACGGTGAGAACTTCAAAGCAGAGTTGGTCAATTTTCCAAACTTGATTCAAAGTATACGTAAATGTAAAGTATTTTTTTACTCACCGATGAGTACAGAAAACGTAAAGTATATTTTTTTACCGTTACTCACAAGTAAATGGTAGTAAATACTTTTTCCCCTGGAAAATGTAAAAGTGGGTATTTAAGAGAAATTTTGGCCTGATTTTCACTCAAAATCACTAATTTTCATCTTTCTTGCCCGTTTTCACCCTGAATTTTTTTATACTATATATGATTGTATATATGTATATGGTAATGAAATCTCTCAAAAATTATATATTTATTTGTATTTTTCAATGTTTTCTTCCCAGGAGAGATTGTATTATAGTTTCTTTTTGTCAAGTTTCCTTTACTTATATTTTTTGAAAATCACATGTTTTTCAATCTAATGTGCACACTAGTTTTCACACGAAATTTCGAAAACTTACAAATCAGCTTAGAACGTGTTTGAGTTTTCTACAATGGGGTGGCCGTCAACTACAGTTGATGGAGATTAAAAATGACTCATTGTGGAAAACTCAAACACGTTTACAGCTCATTTATGAGTTTTCAAAATTTCGTGTGAAAACAGAAAGTGTTTCTAATGCAAATTAATGAACACGGTTGAATGATTTTATTTAAATTAATGAAAGTTAAAATTTTAAATTTTTTAAACTAAAACACACATAGCGTAAGAGTAGCAAAAAGAGTAGGCTGGATGTCGCCATGTGGCCATTTCAGTTTTCACATAGGTCACGGTGAAAACTAGTGTGTGTAGGGCCAATGCTACATCAATAATGCCCCCACACTCACCTTCGTTTTTATTACCCATATCTGCATTAGTGTCAGCAACTGCTGCAGTAGTAGTGGCCACTGCTGTGTCAGTATTGGCAACTTCTCCATCAGTAGTGGCACATGGACATGCTGAAACACGAGTGCACAAATCAAATTCAAAGCTCGCATGATGCTTTTGCATCGCTACACTTGACACTAATTAGCTATGGCAAACAAAAAATAGAAAATTTGAAAAACGTTTTTGAATTTTTTTTTTTTTTACTTTTCGAAATTTTATTTCTCCCCTATAAAAAGGAATTGATAATCGATTCTTTTTCTAGAAAAATTCAATGGTTGATAGGTGAAGAAGTGTAAAAAATAATTTCATATGATTTATTTGAAGCAGCAAAACAAAAAGTTGCAAACGTCGCTGCAGTAATAGTCTTTGCAATAGTAATAGTAATGCAGGGGTAAATAGATAGCTGAAAAATCTTTCTTTTTTTTGGGGGGGGGAGCGAGGGTCCAATGTATATGCTTTTTAGAGGTGTAGAAAACAAAAAGGTTGAAAATGACGAAAATTATTAATAAACACCTTCCCGGACAAGTTCACCACCCATTTTTTAATTTCACTTCGAATGCAATATCTCCGTCCATGGGGGTTTTATAAAGCTTAAACTTTCTCTATCTCTACCAATTATAACGCCACTATTTATTCGTGTGGAAAGTATGCTCCAACGTAAACGATAGGACGTCACTGACTCTACCCGATTCGTGTGTGTTTTTACACACATGGTGGACATTTTTAAAATCACAATTTATAATTTATAAACACCCATCAACTCAACCCTGAATTGTAAACTCAGCCCCTAAAAACTCAAGTCAACCCCCTATACATGTGCAATTGCAATCTTGGGAAGCAACTTTGCCATCTACTAACCCTGTTTGTCAAGATTGTAAGGGATCGTGTATGTAAAGGACATTTTTATTCACTAATTACAATGAAAATGTATGATAAAAAATTACCAATGTGAAATCAATTTTTGTTGATACCGTTTTTGCAAAAGATTTTACCGTTTCAGGATCGCCTCCCGGATCAACTTTTACATAATCATTTTCAAAGTAAAATTTTACGCTTCAATAAATTCCAGCTTATATAGCCCGACTGAAACTGATATAAATAGTTAATGTCTGACCCACCCTGCTAAATGGCCATTGGTCGGCCACAATTACCATATTTCTAAAGTGACCCTTTTTCCACCCAACCTCATTTTATGATTTGAAAGTTTTTGGCCCTGGGGTTCATTTTTAGGGTTATGGTAATGTAGTGTCAAAATGAAGTGCATATTTCAAATCAGTGCAATCAGAAACCCACAAATGCATCATTTCTCAAATTGAAAGTATTTGACCCCACAGGTTCATTTTCGGGTTATGGTAATGTAGTGTCAAAATGGAGTGCATCTATCAAATCAGTGCAATTAGAAACCCACAAATGCATCATTTCACAATTTCTACTTTTTAGGCTCCAGGCATTATACTTAAAGGTTAGGGAAATGTAGTGTCAAAATGGAGTGCATATATCAAATCAGTGCAATTAGAAACTCACAAATGCATCATTTCACTATTTGAAATTTTTAAGCCCCAGGCATTATATTAGGTTGTAAACTAAATAACCTTAATTTTTTTGCGATTTCACAGTCAGGCGTCGCATTCTGTTGTACATTGGCGGATATAAATGCCGTTCGAGTATGTTGGGGTTTGGGGTTGGGGCTATGACGAAATCTTTTTGTTTCCTTTAATGATCCCCCAGTCCCGAGATAAGGGGGGTCTATAAAAACATGGTCATTTTGCATTGCCGATCTTGCTGATTGAGTTAGAACTCATTCATTTCTAAGCCAATTTGGACCGTTCAACACTTTAAATGATCGGGACAACCATCAGATTCTATTTTTGAGGTCGTATTGGTGATGCCAGAACTCCTTATGCCGATTTGACCCGGTTTTTAGACAAGTAAAATAAAGTTAACTGAACATGCTTTCGTTTACTTTACACCACAAGAAGTCGAATACCACAAGAATGAGTTCAATATCTCTTTCCAATAAAAAGTTATAGCACTTCAAACTTTCGCCTCCCATCCACATAAATAACCGCATGAAGAATGATGTGTGCAATGTCAAAACTCCAAATCTGTTTCTCAGCCGATTTTCACCGATCAACACTCAAAATGATCTCAATAACCTGGAGATCCCACTGTGATGCTCAGGTTATCTCTATGCATTTTCAAAATGATAATTTCATACAAGAGTTCGCAATATTGGCTTCTATGGGAAATCTAATTAAATTTACAGATGATCTGAATTCTGAAGATTACAATGGAATCTCCATTTTAAGCGTTGATCGACCCAGATCGGTCCAGAAATGGATGATGTACGGAGCTTCAATGGATCCGCCCAACGTCCAGATCAGCCGTTCAAAATGACACCTTTTTATAGACCCCCTTATCGCGGGACTGGGGGATTATTCGAGGAAACAAAAAGATTTCGTCATAGCCCAGACCCCAAACCCCAACATACTCGAACGGTACTAATATCCGCTAATGTACAACAGAATGGGGCGCATGAATGTGAAATCGCAAAATTAAGGTTATTTAGTTTACAACCTAATACTTAAAGGTGATGGTAGTGTAGGGTCAAAATGGAGTGCATATATCAAATCAGTGCAATCAGAAACCCAAAATGCATCATTTCACAAATTGAAAGTTTTTGGCCCCAGTGGTTCATTTTCAGGGTCAAGGACGTAGCCAGGGGGGGGGGCGGGGGAGGGCGGCCGCCCCCCCCCCCCCTTCCCGGGCCGGACCAAAAAATGTGCCAGAAATGGCACTTTCAGACGACGATTTTGTCGACAGTTTGAAAATTTTTTGCGCGCAGGCGCGCATTCTCCCTTCACAACATATCTTTTTGGCTGACCAGTCTCCGCGGCCTAAAAGCCAGTGAAAATGGACTCTATTTCTGTCCATGTCGCTGTATATGCCTGTAAAATACAGACGTATACTGCTGTTTTGGCGCCAATGCCAACGCCAGTGGCGCCATGGCGTGGCGCCTACGAATGGCGCCAGCACCATGGCGCCATTCCCTTACTACGGGGGTAAAATTTTAGGGGGGGGGGGCGCCGCCCCCCCCGTTCGCCGGGCTCTGTATACAATCCGCCCCCCCCCGCTCAAAAATTCTGGCTACGTCCCTGTTCAGGGTGATGGTAATGTAGTGTCAAAATGGAGTGCATTATATATCAAATCAGTGTAATTAGAAACCACAATGCATCATTTCACAATTTGAAAGTTTTTGCCCCAGGGGTTCAATTTCATGGTTATGGTAATGTACTGTCAGAATGGAGTGCATATTTTGAATCATTGTAATCAGTAACCCACAAATGCATCATATCACAATTTATATTTGAATAAAAATGTCCTTTACATACACGATCCCTTACAATCTTGACAAACAGGGTTAGTAGATGGCAAAGTTGCTTCCCAAGAATGCAATTGCACATGTATAGGGGGTTGACTTGAGTTTTTAGGGGCTGAGTTTACAATTCAGGGTTGAGTTGATGGGTGTTTATAAATTAGGTTGAGTTGACATAAGTTCAAAAATAAGGGGCTGTTGACACAAGTTTACAAATTAGAGGCTGAGTTTATGGGAGTTGAGTTGATCGGTGTTTGCCAAATTAGGGGCTGAGTTTATGGGAGTTGACAATAACATTACCGTAACCCTTAAGTGAGGCCCCCGGGGCAAAAAAATATAAATTGTGATATGATGCATTTGTGGGTTTCTAATTGCACTGATTTGATATATGCACTCCATTTTGACACTACATTACCATAACCCGAAAATGAACCCCCTGGGCCAAAAACTTTCAAATAATAAGATGATGCATTTGTGGGTTTCTGATTGTAGCGATTTCAGGATTACAGGAGTTTGCAAGTTAGGGGCTGAGTTTACGGGTTTCCAAATTAGGGGCTGAGTTTGCAGAAGTTTCCAAATTAGGGGCTGAGTTTATGGGAGTTTCCAAATTAGGGCTGAGTTTAC